>VZRU01014080.1:177953-235252 GCA_013398155.1 Pedionomus torquatus | reverse complement strand
ATTCATTGGCTATTCTCGCCCAAAATCAGATCCCCATATGAGGTACACACTGCACTTCCCCATCCTTCTGCATTACCCACCAAGTGCACCCAGGTCCTTGAGCAAAGGCAATCCCACAGATGGGTTTGCCTTTGCCTGAGGCAGGGCTAACCCAAGTGGTCTTCCCTAACATATTTTTCATGTGCACCACAGGGACTTCATCACTTTCCACTATATTTGGAAGTTTTGATTGGGCAGGGTCAGCTCAGTTGGTAGATCCCCTGGTGTTAAGTAGCCAGGTAGCCTTTGCTAAATGTGTATCCCAATGTTTCAAAGTCACACCACCCATTGCTCTCAGTGTAGTTTTTAGCAATCCATTGTACCGTTCTAGCTTCCCAGAGGCTGGTGCATGTTCGGGGATATGATAAACCCATTCAATACAGTGCTCTTTGCCCCAGGTGTCAATGAGGCTGTTTTGGAAATGAGTTCCATTGTCCAACTCGGTTCTTTCTGGGGTGCCATGTCACCACAGGACTTGCCTTTCAAGGCCCAGAATGGTGTTCCAGGCAGTGGCATGGGGCACAGGGTATGTTTTCAGCCATCCAGTGGTTGCTTCCACCATTGTGAGCACATAGCGCTTGCCTTGATGGGTTTGTGGGAGTGTAATATAATCTATCTGCCAGGCCTCCCCATATTTATATTTTGACCATTGTCCTCTGTACCAAAGAGACTTTAATCACTTGGCTTGCTTGATCACAGCGCATGTCTCACATTCATGGATGACCTGTGCATGGCCAAATCAACCCCTCGGTCACGAGTCCATCTACATGTGGCACCTCTTCCCTGATGGCCTGAGGAATCATGGGCCCATCGAGCTATGAATAATTCACCCCTATGTTACCAGTCAAGATCCACCTGAGCCACTTCAATTTTAGAAGCTCAATCCACCTGCTGGTTGGGCTCTTGGGACCATGGACATCTAAATTATGTACTTTCACAACCAGATTCTTTGCCCAGGCGGCAATATCTTGCCACAGATCAGCAGCCCAGATGGGTTTGCCTCTGCGCTGCCAGTTGTTCAGTTTCCACCATAGCTGAGCTGGGGGAAACACAGCTATAGAGAGCCTTGGAAAAGTGGGGGAAAAGGTGCTTTGCAGACAAATCCATCGTGGTTCCTTAGGTGGTCTCGAACCTGATCTTCCCCTACTGTGGGCAGTTGTTCATTCTCAGAGCCCTGGTTCTGCCTTCCATGACTTGGGCAGTGTGCTTAGAGCCCTTGCCAGTGAAGACTGAGGCAAAAAAGTCATTCAGTGCCTCAGCCTTATCCATATCCTGGGTTTTTTTGTTACCATCTGTGACCCCATGTCTGCATGGGAAGGTGTCCCTGCGCCAGAAGGAGCACCTGATCCTGTGTCTGTTCCTGTAAAGGTTGTGAGGTTCCCAGGTGGCCAAGAAGACCAACAGCATCCTGGTCTGGGTCAGAAGCAGTGGGGCCAGCAGGACCAGAGCAGGGACCATCCTCCTGTCCTGGGAACTGGGGAGGCCCCACCTTGGGTGCTGTGTCCAGTTTTGGGCCCCTCATGAGACGAAAGGCCTCAAGGGGCTGGAGAGTGTCCAGGGAAGGTACGCTTCTCACGGAGCTGGTGAGGGGTCTGGAGCACAAGTCTTGTGAGGAGCAGCTGAGAATGCTGGTGGTGTTCAGCCTGGAGAAAAGGAGGCTGAGGGGAGACCTTCTCGCTCTCTCCAGCTCCCTGAAAAGAGGGTGGAGCCAGGGGGAGTCGGTCCCTTCTTCCAAGGAACAGGAGATGGGACAAGAGTCTGTGGAACCTTTGGGCTCTTCTTGCTACTTCCCCTGCCCCTTGAGTCCCCCGTGCTCCCCTTGACATCACCTCATCACCCTTGTATTTGGCTTATGTGGCAAGGTTTTAGTAGCAGCAGAGCTGCAGGAGTGGCATCTGTGAGAAGACAGCAGAAACTGTCCCCATGTTGGCCGGGGACAGCTGGAACCGGCTTCAAGATGGACCTGCTGCTGGCCAAGGCTGAGCCAAGCAGCACTGTCAGTAGTGCCCCCGGGGTGACGTGTGGGAAGGAGTAAAAACTGCTGTGCAAAAGCAGCTGAGAGGGAGGAGTGAGAAGCTCTGAGAGGAACAACTCTGCAGACGCCATGGTCAGTGAAGGAGAGAAGGTCACAACCAGTGACCAGACACAACCACATGCTGTGGAGGTTTGTGGATCTGTGCCCTCGTGGGCTGGTACTACCTTGGGTTTCCCACCGGTTCCAGCCTGCTGGCTTCTGCCAGTGAGAGCAACCCCACTGCTGACACCAACCTAGTGGGGGATTCTGCATCTCTGTGGCCTGACCCCAGTTCATGCCATGGTGAGTCCCTGTCCTTTCCCACCAGCAGGGAGGGGAGCAGCTGCTGTCCCGCCTGCTTGGGTGGCATCACGGCAGGGGTCGGTCACCTCCGGGCTCAGGCTTTGCTGGGGACCCCTGTGCTCTTGGCGACACCACTCTCCAGCAACCCATGAACCCCGCTGCTGCCCAGGGCCATCCCCTCCCCTCTGTGCACAGGGACCCTCTGCCCCCAGAGGGGTCGTGCCAGGACCCCCAGCCCCCTCCAGCCTCAGGAACCCCCAGCAAGGGGAAACCACAGCTCTGTAAATGCCACAGGTGCCCAAATAGACCCAAAGAGAGTTGGCTCTGAAGAGCATCAATACAACTCTCTTAACAACAACACAACTCTGTCAAACTATTCATGAAAACATAAAGCTGTCAAATACTCAAATAACTCAAAACAACTATTTACAGTGCTTCCTCTTCAATCCTCCCCTTTGTCTTCGCCATTCCCCACAGCTCTGCTGGCCCTGGGAGGAAAGCAAGCGGCACGGCCGTTTGGCTACTGAGCAGCGCCTCGCCAAGCAGAGCAGGGGGATCCCAAGCCGGCTCAGCAGCAGCTGCTTGGGGTGGGTCTTGGCCCTGATGGGCATTTGATGGCCACAGCCCTGGGACACGCTGGGGAGAGCGGGACTCTGCCACCAGTGCTGAGCCCCGGCTGGCGCTTGGGTGTTCTGGCCCCAAGAAACCGCTCCCATCCCAAAGCAGACAGGGTCTCAGGGCAGCACTGTGGGGGCAGTTGTGCCACCAGAACAAGTGCACCGTGTGCCATGTCCTTCCAGCAGTTTTCTAAGAAAAAATATATTTCTATATTCTAAGAAATACTTTCTTAGAATTACTGCTATCTTTTGAGCCAGTCTGATTTAATTTACAGTGTGATAAATTCTCTGAATTCTCTTGAGGTTTTTTTCCCAAAATTATCCCAGCAAGAATAGAATCAGAATCTGACCCTTTATATTTCATTTTAATAAACAACTCAGAAAAAAAGGTCCACTGAAAACTAAATGTTCATTCATTTCACTTTGCACCATTAATGAGGTGAAAATACTTTGTTAGACTGTCCATGGACAATGAAACCAACCATCTCACATAGACCCGTCTACCAAAAATGGGCTTTAAATATTGCTGTCATGATTAGGTTTACCATTTCAGGGTAGCTTGACAAATAGCTAGTAGGACAACACAGGACAGTTCAGATAACGTTTACTCTGCAGTAAAGCAACAGAAGTTTGAAAGCTATAATGGGAATCTGAGATTAGTTATGGAGATCTGATTCTGCACCACAGATTGCTGTCATATTCCAATCAGATCATCCACAAGGAATCAAGCTAATACACTGGATACAGACAGCAAATAAGTCAATCATCACTAGACAGAGAAGTTATGAAAACACTCTGTACTCAAACATATGTTGCTTCAAAATTAAATCATGGCTTCTACTGCTAAACAAACATATGACAAAAGAAAATGTCCAACACCAGAACATTAACAAAATAGATGCTTGGAAGATCAAGACTTGCCAAAAATCACAGCTCTTCTCTGGAGATGAAATAGCTACACATAAAGAAATAGTATGAAATAGTAGCCGAAAACAATGTTATGGGTCCAAAACTGTACTTGGCTTATCAGGCAATGGTAGTCTTCTGCTGTGCTGCTGTGCCTCTAACCCCCACTGGAAACTAAATAACAGTGGGAAAAAAAAAAAAAAAAAAGAAAGAAATATTTGGAAAATAATGGCTATGATACAAATACAGATGCTGTTACTTAGATGATCTGACCCAAATAAGTATGTGACTGCAAGTATGTGACTGTGTGATGAATGTGGAGCTGCATTAGAATAATTCAGAACAACACGAGAATAAATGGTAAGATTAACTACTAGCTATTGATATAAAGCGTGCAATAATAAGGAATTAAGAATAACTGTAAAATGTGCCAAAAGGAACTAAAACCTGTTCTTTCCAGATAATAGATTTTTTTACACACACATTTATAAAGTTACTTTGAAATGTTTAATTTCTTTAGCAATACGGCAGCATGCTTATCTATGCACTGTTCTGGTTTGACTCTTTGAAGTAGGAAGCACTTTGTAAGTACCAAAATAAATTAACCACTTTGCATTTAACCAGTGTTCAGCCCACAGTTTACAGAATATTTAGACTCAGTGTAATCACTTGAGAAAAGTGTTGCTAATGCTATTAGCTCTAAGAAATGCAATCAAGTAACTTAATGCTAAAAATTATAAAAGGAATATTGTGCCTGCATTGTATTCCAAAACACATCTTGAGAGAGATTAAGGAGACAAATACAGAGGAGTACCCTGAACTGTGTAACACAAACAGGGTCTTGATCCAAACCCTGTTATTGTGAAGGAAGTCTCTTCAATGGCTGTAGTGGCTTTTGAATGAGGCTTGTATTGATTTTATACTAAATGTAAGAAAAGCGTTTCTCCCCGAGTCTAAGGAGAAGCAGTCTAAATCTTTGCTTTCCAAAGAGTCAGTTTAAGAAAACCAAATCACCTTTCCTATTTTATAGAGTAATCTTTGATGGAAGTTTTAGGGCAAATTCAATTTAAATCCTTGAAAACTTCAAAGCTGTCAAAGAGCCAAGCAGGTATTTACCAGAAAACGCGGTTCCACAAGTAATTCCGTAGGAATAGCTTTCAGAAAATTGATAAAAACTAGTTTATTTTATTCCTTATTCTCTCATCCTCCTGTCCTAGGTGAATAGAAGTATTAATGTTTGTTTTGTAGGTGGTATTAAACAACAGCTGCAATCCAAAGAGTTATAGGTTCAACACTTATCTCCTCTTTTCCCATATAGTCACATAGATGCAACACCACAAAAAAAAAAAAAGACCACTGTAATTTTACAAGCAGCTTATTTTATTAGTGTGCCTAAATACAACAAACTGTGTGTCTGAATGTTTATGTGGAAATATATAAAACTTAAGGCTTCTGTTAATAGAGCCTTTATGCGTATTTTACCATTTATAACAATGTGATCACGAAGCCTAAAGATCTATATCTTTAAAACTGTAGACAATTGTCAACATTTTTTTATTTTACAGAAAAATGCTCAATGCTCAATTCATGAACAACTACAATAACCTTTGCCAAATATATATTGGAAGTTGCTTGCATTTTTAAATTGAAAGAGTGACTCCACCCTGGTGCAATGGTCAAACAAGACCATCTTTTAGCGGTCAGAAATTACTCTTTTCTGACTGAATATTTATGGTATATCATTATTGTGAATGAGCACTCTAAACCTGCTGAAAAAATACAAGCAGGTGTAAAGACACATTTTTTTCTTTCATTGTTTTGGTGTAGTGCTTTGGGGAAGATATCTCTCTTCCCTGGGGAGCAGGGGATGTCTTCAAAAGCTGTAAATACTTGACAAACAATGTGGGAAAGCTGCTCTCATGTTAAAGCCAATCTGGAAGAAGAGTTCCCTGATTAAGATGCAGATCTGATGTGCAGTGAAATCTGTTCTTTGTCACATTTTCAGCTTGTAAGGCTCACACTGCTGTAATTGAAAGCTTAATAATCTTTGAGCCATGATGGCATATTTATGTATTGCTTAGAAGTGTCCTGAGAAGTAAGTTTATAAAACCACATGAAAATAATGCAAATAGTGGGTTATTGGAAGATGTTCTTTGTGTGAATATGCAGAGTTATGTAATTTTTGAAGCCTTTCTCAGTGACCAGATGTCTCCTGTTTTCTCCCTTTTTAAATTTAGGACACCTGCTGTGAACATTTCTTTTTACAATAGCAAGGAATGTAGGAAAAGAATACTTACCTCTATTACTTTCAAGAGCTAAGGTAATAGAACTTGCCATAAAAATGGCCTGCCATGTGGATAATTAGTTACATTAGTTACCTACAATCACTCTGATTTGTTTGCTGTTCTTGACATCTGCAACGAGCACGTACACTGACATCTCTGAGAATTTCCACTGAGATCCATCATACAATCTGTTCAGTCCAAGGGCGGTGCTGCCTGAAGTGCCCGTCGTGTTAGGGATGATAAAAAATGACTGACATTATGCAGGACTTGGCCTCTTGCTGCTGCCTCCAGAAGATGTCTGGATATGTGTTGTCATCCAAAGGCTTCCCCTGAGGCTGTGCCACCTGACAGACATTGTAGTGAGGAAGACTGTGGGTTTTAGGCATTTGTAAAATAAAATCTACCAGAAATTCCTCCTGAAAAGTCAACATTGGGGGGAGGAGACCTCCCTTTTCTTCTTGGAGTGCTCCTGTGACTCTACACACAAGAGCACTTGATCAAAAACCCACTGATGGCCACTTGGTGTTGGCTTCTGTAGACACCCAGGAATGGTACACATCATCTGTGGTGAGAGCAGCTGGAGTTAGAATTAGGATTTATGTTCCCATGTCTCACAGGTCCCATTGAAAAATATTTCCACTTAAGGTGAAATTAATCTCCAATAACTAAGCAGCGTGAGGGGTAATATATCTCATCTAAGATAGAAAACCTTTCTGTGATTCAATGAATTGTCCCCTTGAGAAATATTATCTTAAAGTATATGCTAAGCTAAAATGTAGTGAAACTAATCTTGAAGTGATGTGCCCGTGGCCACACTTTATCTGAGCAGGGAATAGAAGTCTGAGCTTTTGGGTTCTGATCTGTATCATTTTAGGCATTAGATCCCCTGCCTCAAAAATAAGTGTGTATTCCTCTGACATTTACTCACCCACAGGATACAACTAAATTTTTTAAAGAATAAAGTTATGGGATGTTTCCTTTCCTCAACCTTAAGTTCATTATGTGTTCATGCTGCTTTATTTCACATTACCCACTTTCTAGAGTTCCTTTGGAATGAACATAATCTAAATCTTGAAATATTTTTTCATGTACCCGAGTGAGCAAGTGGATGTGCAAGGAGTACCTAATGCATTTCTTAGATCTTTCCTTGGACTACTGATGTTTCTTAGCACTGCAGGAAACTGCAATGAGTTATATATTCATATTTGAAGCTCCAGGAGATCTACATCGTGACTGTATTTTTACCATTATATCACTTTCTGCAGAATTAAATCCTTCAGTATTTTTTTTTAAATGTTGTATAAATCTCAGAGTATGTACACATATGTATTTGTGTGCGTGGATGTAATACTGCCCTTCCCAGCACATCGTTAATGTTCCTGGCAATGACAGCAGTTTGAAAGCTTCATCCCAGAGTATGCTACAAACGAGTTTATTGCTTGTAAACTTCTTGCAGTCTTTTTTGGAGCACTTGTTGGACTTTCTGACAATGAGCAGCTTCCCCTGCAAACACGGACAAATGCTTAAAGCTAAGCACATGCACACACCTAAATTTCAAGCCAAGGAATCAGATCAATAATATACCTTAAATAATTTCATTGCAACTCTTGATTTTGGTTTTCTCATGGGCACAGGAACTGCTTTGCCAGGTGCACAAATAAGCAAGTTTCCCCTGAGATCCAGGTAAGGAAGTCACGACAGACAGTACTTACAAACCGGGTAGAGAGGACGATTCAAACTGGGCTTGCGGCAGGTGAGGCAGAGCAGGATCTGAATATGTGCATGAAGGTCTAGAGATGGGGAGATGTTGTGAGAAGCTCATTATACAGATCCTTCAGTTTTGTGAATTTGAAAGTTAATTGTAAAATTCAATTCCTGAACATAAGAAGGAAGAGTGAATGTTTCAACCTATGGTGCCAGATGTTAGTGCAGGAAAAAAAAGAAGAGAACTGAGCTGAAGCTTTTTCTGCTATTCTCTAAGTGCATTATTCTTTTCTTTTGAACATTTAATTAATTTAGACAATAATAACTTTCTTTTCTTTTTTTTTTTTTTTTTTTTTTTAAAAGAAAGTGTCCTTTGAAGAGACTCCCTGTTCAAGATGAAGCTGTCAATCTTCTCTGGAAGAGAAGGAAAATATTCTGATGTGGATTTATGAACTGCGTGGTTCCACAGCTGGAAATTATGAAATGTAGAAAAGAACATCTTATCATTTAGTTTCTTGGAATAAGTCTAAAGGAGATGTTTGCTCAAAGCTAAAACTCTTTTTTTGTTCAATTTTTCCAACAGATTTGGCAACAACTTCTGACTTGAACAGAAGCAATGCAAGATTTTTTTCCCCCAAAATAGCTGAAGTTTTGATACATCCCTTAGTGAATAATAAAAAATACACATGGTAAAGCCTAGACTCTGTTCTGCAATGACTTTTATTCTCTTTGTCTAAAGTTCTTATAGCATCCCCTTTGATTATCTCAGTCCTTCCTGAGTAAAGTGTTTACATATTGAGATCCTTACCGAGCTTAGAGATGCCGTCACTCCTTCCTTTAACAGAGCAGACTACGTTGTAGACATACCTTTATACTACAATTGAAGAAAAAATCAAGACAAATGCTTGCAACATGAGGGACTTGCCATGTTACAGATATAAAAATGTAGTTCTGTGCCTCAGTTCTTCACAGTCCACATGCTAGAGTAGCACTGGCATAGCATACTTCTTGAGACCTAGTCAGCCTCACCTGGAAAAAGGTTTTTCTTCTCCTGCTTAGAAAAATGGCTTGTTCCAGCTGCTTTTCTATCCCTTGATAGATGTGGGGAAACTAGATCTTAACTGCTTGTGCTACTCAGGATTTACTGCCTGTGTGTTGCCCTGGCCATGCGCAGATACTGCAGGTTTACATTTGGTCCAGTTGCCCCTGAGCACTTCATGTCTAAAAGGAGGCAACGAGGAAAGAAAGAGCAATGATGTAGGTGGAAATTGAAGCCAGCCTGGGGAACAAAGGACTGGCAGCAAGATCAAGCCTGTTTCTAGGGAGTTTCTTAGAGGACAACGTGGGCATGATGTTATCCTTTGGCTCCCAGCTAATCACGCTAAGCCACCTTTGGAGGTCTTTATGTTCCGGGGGAATTCTTTCTGGTCCAAAGAAATTTCCTTGGTTTTGGTGGAAGACTGAGATCAAATGGAGGCAGAGATCCTTGTTACGACAAAGTTTCTTGTGGTAGCGCTGGCTGTATCTGCTGCCCAGCCAAAGAAGTTGCCAAGTTCTTCCTGAGACAAAAAGAAGAGTCTAAAGGAACTAAGTATGTTACCCTGTCAACAGCATCCCATTAGTTCACAGTTGGATGTGACTCCTCTGGAAATTCCTCAAGTCTCAAGCATGTTGCTATAACAACTATGTAATTGCCAATTAAGCTGAAAACTTCTAATCAGTATTTCTTTAAGTCCACCCCACTTCACATAACTCCTCCATCTTCATTCTGTGCTTCCTTCAAATGATACCATATATAACACATTCAGAGGTTAAAATGATTCCTGCTCCTTTCCACTTATTTTAGGGAAATCAAAGTCTTAACCTCAGGAAAGATCAAACTCGTGGGTGACATTTAGCCCCCAAGAGCTGCTGGGAATCCAGAACAATGTGCTGCTTGGCTTGCACGCATGTACTTGCACTATTTTATTTCCAGGGAGTTCGTGAGCAGAAATCAGTCTTCAATATTGTTATTTCACACAGTAGCATTTGCACAAGTGAATTTGACAATGCCATCTTGCAGCTTTTTCCTGTATTGTTTGGATAATTGCATTGTCAAGAATTACTTATCATACATTTAGCACTTAATACCCATTTATTATGAGTTCATGTAACTGCTATTTAAAGAATAATACATGCTAACTCCTTTCTACGCCATTTGATGCCACTTTGATTCTGTAATTGCTGGTTTCCTAGGATATTATGCCACAAAACCTGAAGAAATAATTGGTTGTTTCATTCCAGACAATACGTTTTGGAGTTGCATAGAGTTTAACTGGCAGATTTGTAACAGTGCAACGGAGACATAAAGGGAATGAATGCTACCATGGAATAAGATTGCACAATGTAGCTTGTGTAGCTACTGGTATTATGCAGCTACCATTAACGTTGTTCAAAGGAAAGGATTCTTTATGCAAATGCTGTAAGTTTTATGCCTTTGGGGGATGCTCTCTGCAAGAGTACGCCAGTATTGCATGTCAGCACAGGGTGGAACAAGTACCAAATGCAACGTGAAAAATAGGTGACTAAAAACCACTGCTCTTCCACTGCTCAGCTAGAATTATTTTTTGTTTGCAGAGTATACACTGAAACCTGTAGAAATAACTGCTGTTTTTGTGGGGGACTGTTTTTGTAAGTATAAAAGCAAAATTAAGCAGTATCTTGCAAGTATATTTAAAAAGCACTATTTTAGCTGAACTTTTGTCACTTGTTAACACTGTTATCAAGTGGTGGTAAAATACTAATATATGTTCTTTTATGGCATCTTTATAGTCTGCATTTTTTTACAGCAAATCCTGTTATTTGATTATAGAATGCTGTTACTTTTATCTGGTTTTAGTTTGTTTACAAACTTGTAATTAATGTTATTGTCACTTTCCATACTAAGATCACACAATTGTTAGACAGTTTTGCCAGACCAACTGACTGGGCAGAAATTTGTCACAACTTCCAGATTTGTCAAGTGGGCTAGAGAGTAGACAGAAGATCATGATTCTGGTCATTTTTTTTCCTTGAAAAATGTCAGCATGCCTGCCCTGTCAGGGACTGTCACCCTTTGAGTGTCTCGACATGCTAGGTTCCTTTAGGAAAGCATCAAAACAAGTTTTTTGTATGTTCCTAAGATGCTGCTTGACTTACCCAATGTTGCAGAAGAACTTTTTGGTGGGATTCTGGGCTGGCGCAAACCTGTAGTGAGTCATGCTCAAAGGCCTTAGCTACAGCATTTTTATTTAAAGATAATAAGAAGAAACAATTGTCCTTTATACAACACCTGAACCTCAGAGTATCACACAGTTTTGTACTATTTTGGCTATGGCTTACACAGCCCTAGTGTACAGCACGTCTTTTGGGAAATCCAGTATTTTTCCACTCAAAATTGTTCCTTGCAAGTCTTTGAGGATAGTTTAGAAGAAAGACTAGTTCAGTTTACTTCTTACAAAGCTTCCTGTCAACTCAGCCTCTCTGCATTATGCTTTTTGGGCACCTATGCTGCACCTTTCCTAAGGACAGAGTCCAAAATGCAAACAGGTTTGCTGGAGCTATTCACACACAGGTTTCTTCCTGGGCATCCAAGTCAGTGTAGTCTGGACTGCAATGTATCCAGTCTTAAAGCAGGTAATGAAAATAGACTGCTGAGTTGTAATCTAAAATTGTCTGTCTTCTCCTTACCATAACAATATGGAGAGGCTCAGCTCCCTAATTCAGGCAAGAAAGTCCATCTCATGCATATATAAAGATAGTTGTAATGAGCGCCCCACTTAAGTTTGTAGGCTCAGGGCATCACAAAGTCTTAAAATAGCAATGGGTCAAGCTCTTAATAATGGCTGACATGAAAGGGAGGAAAGGGAGTGCTAGATCTGTAGCTCAGGCATTTTTCCCCCCCCCATAGTAGACATAACAAAGTGTTCATTATTTTAATGAGGAGCTGCATTCCCAAAGTATGTAAATATGGGATATGTTCCAGATGCATATAACTGCTGCTCCTTTTCTAATTGGTGTGTCCAGAGGTCTGCAGCAGGAGGTGGTATCCACATCATCCTTGTATTAACTTATTAAAGATGCCTCTGGGTGGCCTGACCAAAGACTGACTCATCATCAAATTCATTTTCTGATGACAGCTAGACAAATCAAAACAAGTCACGTAGATTATAATTCAAGTTTGAGAAGAGACTATAGAGCTTTATGGTCATCTAATTAAACACAGCAGGGCTACCATCATCTTAATTAAAAGAAAGTTTCTCATTGTATTCAACAAAACATAAATGACACAAACAAATTAAAAAAGAGGTTCTGTAACATGAATTGTAGTGCTCTCATGACCTGCCAGAAAAGTTTGTTGCTTCTGGAGCCTATAATACATGCATCTCAGCAAGGATCTGTGAAAGACCAAGCCTAGAAAAATTAAATCAGATTGAACATTCACTAGCAAACCCCAGTCCAACATTCTTCTTCATTTCTGTGCTTTTACTCTGGTTTCAAAGTAAGGAGAAGGGAAACACAGCTGCAGCCCCCACCCTGAGGAATACATTTAGGTACAGCATTAAGGCACTCAGCTGTGGGTATTACAGCCCAAACTGCAGCAGGTACAATAATTACCAAGGGCTGTTCTCAATTAGCATTGAGCCCTTACCTCAGCTGTTACTTTGGCACCTGAATGCATTGAAGCGTGGCTGTCCTTCCCAGTAAAGTGCTGGGAAGGTGGTCCAGCTGCAGCCAAGGCCAACATCAGCATTGCTAACCGATTTTAAAAGGCAGCAGTGGCAGCTTTGAGTTGATCTGCTGCTTATTAAGAGACTGTAGTGGGTGTAATGTGAGTGTAGAAGGCTCAGTGAGCACACTAGCCTGGTGCTCTCCAAGTGGAACTTTGTACTGAAAACCCCTCATGTTGTCTGCAGACAGAAACTTGCAGTGGAAAGGTAAATGTTTTGCATGAGGGATATAATATGGGACTGGATCTTTGGAAGTGGTAGCCTCAGGACCTGTGGTGGGCTTATTGCTGCAAAGGGAAATGCGTTCATTTAATGTTGACTTGTCTGGGTGGTGAACACAAGGGTCCCTGCATGAAAAGCACCTAAAAGCACTGGAAATGCTACGTCTGGCACAGAATTGGAATTGAATGCTTCAGACCCATTTCTAAGTGACTGTGGCTTAGTTTTATAGCAGTAGGAAACTGATACCAACGCAAACCAAGTCGGAAGCTGTGTCGGCACTTCCAAGTGTGTAAAGTGCACCTGCATGGTGTGCACGTGACCTGAAATTTAAAAGCACACGCTTGACCCAGCATCAGATGATAATGCTCTGGAAGGCAGCCTGCTATATATAACCCAGCCGAAATATAGCTGAATTCACCCTTTTGCAGCCTGCATTCAGCAACTTGCCTTTATAAATTGCTGATGGTAAAGTTGTCTTTATTGGCTGGTTGAGGCTTTAGATGGAGAGTGTGAACCAGATCATTAGTGCGCATTTTTTTCTGTAAGATATTGCAGATTGTTAATGGTTTTAGAGTTTGTTTGTGTTTACCTTCTTGATGTGCAACATTCAGAGTAGGTGCTTCTAGCAAACAAATAAGAACTAAAGGAGCTGGAGAGACATATGCAATCTACAATGAAGCTGCATCATTGCTTACTGCAAAAATCTCAGCTAAGATTGCAGAATTCTTTGGATTTAGTTTAATAAAATGGCTGAACTCTTTCCCTTCCAAGAACTACTGTCTTCAATGCAATAAGGGACCCTGTGGATTTAAAGAATTAGTCAGGAATTTATTTTTTTATCCAAATGCATTAATTATGTGTGAGACAGAATGAGCCCACTGAACCAAAAGAGAAAGAGGAATATGAAAGTATTAGTCTACAGAGGCAGTATTTTTGTTTAATGATAACAACCAAATTGGACTAGTCTCTTGGTCACTTGGGGGGTGGATACAAAGTCTTAATTGACTCACAGAGTCACTCCTCTCAGAATTGATTTTTCAACAGTTTTTGCTGCTGTTTGAGTGAAATTAGAACTGAGTCAGAAACATCTGGAGTTTTATTTCTGTACATTTAGTTTTATGCCTGTCACACTTGGGGTCTCAGAGCAAGCAGCCACGGCTGTCTGATTCCTTGTACAAATGCGTGTGGATCTCCAGGTGCTTGTGCACAGCTGCTCAGTAGATGCCAGGGTGTGCTCTTCTCAATCACTTCTGCAACTGCAAACTCAAGCTGGCAGGCTACAAGCTGCATCTAACCTTGGAAATACAGCTCTTGGTCTGCAGCTTTTTCAAAACCTGTTCAAGCCAGGCCATGATGCTCTTATGAACTGTCTGAGGCCATGTCAGAAATAGGAATTGAGAAAAATCGCATTCCTGCAAGCACTGCTGACATGAGTTTTGAGGTCCAAGCATTTCCAAAAGCTCCAATTGTATTTGGGGAAACATTCCAGAACCATGCTCAGAATGTTAGATCTGATATATAATATGGGTAACCATCCACAACAGTTCTGCTTTTGTGTGAGTTGTGAATGGATGTGGGTGTACACCAGGCTACCACCCACCAACATTATGGAAGAAGGCTCCAGCACTGAATAGTCCCTTTGCCTCTACTCCCCAAAGGCATAGCTGCAGCCGGCAGATACTGTGGTTGCAAAACAATTCAACAGGCACAGAGCATGTTGAAACTCATATTTAAAGGGATCTTGCTATGGGAAATCAGCACTTTCATAGTATTGTAATGTCACTTTACTTCTCTTGAGTACCTATTATTAATGACATGTAATCATTAACTATATAAGTAATAGTTTTCTTAACAACAGGGGAAAGGGAGGTATTCAAAATGTGTTCAGTTTGGCCAGGTGATACTCCCACTTGATTTTTTTATTTTATTTTTTTCCCATTTTTGAAGACAGCAGTAACATTTAATAGTCTATTAGGACTTTTTTTCCCATCAACAGAATGATGCTGATGAATGTGTCAGATACAGAGGACTCCACTGACATCTCCATTTTTGAAGTTGTCATAAGTCTTTTGATAACATTTCTATTGACACTGGGTTTTTTTTATTGCATGTCCTGTTTCAATGCCCTATTTTCTTGCATTTTTTTTCCCCTTTGGGAAGGATGCCTGCAATCCTGGTGCTGCCATAGCTACCAGAGGCAGCACCATGCAGTGCCACTGTGGCAGGATCTCTGATGGCACCCCAAGGCCTGTGGCAGCCCCATTTCCTCATGTCCCTGCTGGAGAGTACAGCGACCATGGTGCTAGCGGTAGTGTTTTTCACAGTGGTGGAAGCATTTTAAACTAATGAGTGCAAATAAGACAAAAAAGTATTTCAGTCAACATGACATAACCAGAACTTTTTTTGTTGGTTTTTGTTTGGTTGGGTTTTTGGTGGTTTTTTGGGGTTTTTTTGGTGTTTTTTGTTGTTGTTGTTGTTGTTGTTTTTTGTTTTTTTGGTTTTTTTCTTTTTTTTTCTCTTGAAACTTTCCTCCCAGAAAATAAGCCCAGGGCAGTGAGTACAAGAGAAATGCAACATCTGAGCCCAGAACACCATTTGCTTGAGTCTGTCCTTACAGCAAAGCCTCTGGCTGATTTACAAGGAGGGGGCTGATATCACCCTTTGCCTCATGAATGTCAAGTGTAATTTGCTGGACTGTATCTGAGCAGCCTGCAACATCTTTTCCAGCCTGGAAAGAGTTCTACTCTCCTTCAATACCCACATCTTCAAGGGAGATGAAAATATCTTCCAACAGATATAGATGCTTGAGGTTTGATACCTAGAGAACGTGAACATGGTTTTCTCTATTTTACCCCCTCACCATACACATGTACTGCATCTGCATTGTAACAAGTAATTAGATAATGTGTTGGACTGATATTCATACCTAAATTGCATGTTGTTTNCTTCTTATCCTCAGGCAAAAGAGCCAATTAGTGAACATTAACCTCTTAACATTGTGGCTCAGCATTGTTAATTATGAGAAATATGAAAAGACCCCAACACTTCCAGGGTAGAGCCTGTGAGCAAAAGGTTTTCTAGAAATTAAAGAGCTGCTGGGCAGCCATTATTGAAAGAGGAAAACTGCCTGGCTCTGGGGACTGCGGGCTGAAAGGACCAGCAGGCTCTGCTGCCTTTCAAGCACAGTACCACGGGAGGCAAATCCTAACCCAGAACGCAGTAAGAGCAGAGGGAAGGGTCTTTGCTCTCTCTGCTCTTTCAACCATTGATTTTATTCTTGATCTTGAATGCAGGACCTAAAACAAGCCTACAGGGAATGTGTCTGTCTGGGAAAACCTCTTCTAAAAATGATAATGTGAGTCTGGTGTTGAGAAAAACAGGGAAAGCAAGCCATGTACCAGTTGGGTAGCTGGGGGACCATTTGTCGCCCTTCTCAGGTGGCTGGTGTGCCAGGATGGATTGGAGCAAGGGGGAAGGTGCTGGAGCACAGCTTTCCTTGGATTCCTGCTAGTGCTGGCAGCTGCTCCAAGAGCACTGATGATTTTACAGCTCCCTTTCTAGACAGAAGAAACCCCACAGTCCCAAGAAATAACTGACTGTTCAATTCTAGGCCCTGACACCTTGCTTTCTGGTAGCATGAGTGATATATAGCTGAGATCTTGGGGGCAGTAATGTGGTTGCATTCCTACCTTATTTATAGCCAATTTATATTGCTATGTAAAGGTGCGTGTGTGCAACTTGCAGCCAGGAATGTGGAGACTTATGCTCATGGGTTTTGTTTGAGCCATAAAAGGTGAACACGCAAGACCTTCAAACTCTTATGGAGGAAAAGACAGAATCGCCTGGTTTTGTAACCATGGAAAGGGCAAAACCCCCACATACGGTCTATAATCATATTTAAAGGCTCTAAAATGGTTCTATGGGACTCAGGAGCAACATACAAAGTCACCATCAAATCTTAACCCACACTACAGCTATTTCTAGGGCAGCACACTCAGGAGACAATTTATTTGAAAGAGATTTCAAGTCCAGAGTGTAGTGGGTTCACAAACCTCTTAGCATACAAGTAGCACAGCTGAGTATCCAAAGTGGCGTTTTCATACCAGAGATGCAATTTTGTCAGGCTGAAAAACAACTCAATTTGCCTTCCTCCAAGACCTTCAAGTTTCTAACACTGAGTTTTATTAGACTGAAATAAGTCCAGATGAGAAGTGGTAGGACTGGCTTTAAAACAGAAACTCATATTCTGAACTGATGCCCCTGAGAACACTACAGGAAATGATCTAGTACTGGTAAGAAATGGGAAGTGGCATCAATAACTTTTTTTTTAAGAACTTCCTTTTGTATGGAGCCCATCTCAAAAAATGAGAGGCTCTATGATACTGTTATGCCTTAAAATGGAGTTATTATAATTTTATTTGTCATTGGTGGCAATCTGTCTCTGTCCTTGCTTTACCCAGACCAGGTTGGCTTGTGGGGCAGGTCGGGTTGACAGGGAACAGGGTCATGCTTCTTGTGTTTTCAAACTCTTACTGGCACTTACACTTTCAACAGAATTCAACAAACTGCTTGCCTAAACATGTTGAAAATTCAAAAGTAAGGGGGACCTATTAAACTGCTATGAAACTTCCAGTACCAGCAAGTCATCCCTGGTTCTTGGCAGATTCCAGGACAGAAATCCTCCTGTGTCCCAGCCACCGCCAGCCCTCCTTGCCCATGTCCCTTTGCACAGCTGAGTGCTGGCTGGCACCAGAAAGGATCTCATCAGCAGAGCAAACTTCACTTGGACCATTATGAGTCAAGCCTGGTGGACAACCAGCTGCACCGAGAGCCCAGCAGCACGGTGTCAACATAAACTCACTTCTCCAGCTATGCTGTTTGCAGGTGTGGCAAAGCTTTCCCCTTGGTGGCTTTACTTTCTTAAATATCCTCTGATCTCTCTGCATCACTTTCTGTTAGTGATGAGTCATTTGGGAGGTATTTTTGTTCCCTGGCATTTGCATTTTCTGTCACTGGTTCCTTTATGTGTTCTGATCTTTTCTGCTCAGCAAGCATGTCCAATCATATTCACTCTGCAGTGAGTAAAGACAGTTTATGAAACATCTACACAGTAGCTGCTACTAGAAGACGTGTTGCATGCCAGGGATTCAGCCCTGTTTACATGCGCAGTGAGACAGGCATCTAAAAGAGCTCAGCCTCACCGTGCAGCTGATTGAAGGGCTTGTTTGGCAAAGGAGTAAGACAGCCTTGTACTGCAGTTTCCATGAATGTTTATGTAAAGCTATAGGGTGTAGGGGATTTACCTCATTTTCCAGTCCTTTTCCATGTGCCATGCAGTTACACCAGGTTTGCAGCAATGCTAAATCGGGTTGTGCAGGCATCGCCTCCCATATCGAGGCAAGAAAGCTTCTTCAAGTTAAATATTAATATCACTAGCAAACTGGCATCCTGGAATCAGAAGCGTCTCCTTGGTGTGCATCAGCATATACTACTAGTGTAGATGTGTGCTTTCCAAGGAGCAGCTCACTTACAAGTCAGTAAGGAAATTTCCAAGTGCTTACGGCTGCTGCCTGAACTGCCTTTTGCAGGGGAACGGGAGGGAAGTTGTAAACCCAAATCTCTAAGTTATCTGTCCAGTCAGGAACATGAACACCCTTCAGGCTGTTCCTGAACTTCCAAGGCAGAAGCAGTCACTTGAGAAGGGACTAGAAAACAGTTCTCTCTGGATGGGTGGATGTCGGTCCCAATTGGTAATGTCAACATTTATGGCTCTCCTGTCTTTCTAGAGGTTTCTGATACAGCTGAGTTAAATTTGCTTCTGGAGTTACTCTGCATTTAGACTGGTGTTACAAGAAGATGGGTCTGACCTATAAGTCAGTGACAGCAGAAAAGGCTTGATTTCAGATATTCCTAGCTCTAAAACAGTTAAAATTGAATTTCAGGTCAAATAACAGAAACACGGATTCAAACAATTAATTAAAAACAGAGCAATATTTGTTTGCACTGGTTTCTCTGAAAACAGTTTGGCAATAAATACATTTTATTTGTCTGTTATATGACTCATCTGAAGCTCCTGGATTTTCCAGGTTTGCTTTTATATCCTTAATGATGATTTAGCACCAGAGGTTTTTTTTCTTTTTTTTTTCTCCTGTCTTTCTCCTCTTTTCTCCTATGTCCTCAGGTATTTTATTTCCAGTCCTTGATGGATCCTGGAAACATAGAGGAGAGACCACAGAGATGCAAATAATTGGAGAAGTGTCAGGGTCGGTAAAATATAGTTAAGAAAAGCCAGATATTTTTTGTGTCTCTGGGAATATTATTTGCATTTTGTTCTTTGCAAGGAAGGCAATCTTTTTTGTGTGACACTCCTATATAAACCTAGCATAGGGGAATCATCCTCTCCATTTCTTAGCTATTTTTCCAACTAATTTAATCTCTATCCTTCAGCTAGCCAAGTGAGATTTCTTCCTAAACAATATTGATGTCTGAAAAAGTATTGGTTTCATTACTTTTTATAATGGAATTAGACACTGCCTTTTTTGCATTTGAAGTCAAGCTGTAAATTAGGCAGAAAGAACATTTGACGTCTACATAGGTGTTTCAATCCTGCTAAAGCTTTCTGATATTTAAAATGCATTTCTGTATTCATTGGTCCTAACACTTCACTGCAGTTTGGGAAAAAAATGTAACCGTAAATCTCTGGTACGGGCTTGCACTTTTGCAAAACGACCCTCATTATTTTCAAGAAGTAATTCCATATTCTGGGTGTAGGATTCATCTTCATTGCCTTCTCTCTAAATGGCTTTTATATCTGCAGGAGTGACCATTAGTTTGAAGACAGAGAGTAGATTAGGCCAGTCCTCTTCTTTTTTTTCAAGCACGTAAACCTTTTTCAAATAAGTTCATTTTGGCCTTTGATCTTCCTTGTTTACAGCTCCAACCATAAATATTTTGCCTATGATTCTGAAAGATTTCAGCAAGCTTTGGACCAATCCTTCTGTTTCTGACAAGAGATGACCTGTGAGTGTTGCCTTTCACCACGCGATGGTTAGCAATCTTTGATTTCTGCTTCTGCTGTGACAAGAAACACGCTCTGCTTGTCCTATGCGAAGATGAATATAATCTCTTTTCTAGAAGGGATCCCTTAAAATAGATAAATATATTCCTATAGGAAACATTTAGAATCCTTTAAATTTTCAGAGCCTTTTTACCTTACTGACCAGGCTGCTAAATGGCATCAGATAATTATGCAACTAATCTTTTACTACTGTAGCATACAAACTTATTATATACAGGAGTCACACAGTTGTTGGTTCTTCCTACCATCCAATAGCAGCTCATTTATCAATATTTCATGTGCAATCATTTTTAGAACTCATAGTAGAACCATAGAATTTACACTATGATTTTCACTCGTGTTTAATCCACACGCAACACTAACTCTTTTTATTTCTTTTTCAGATGTGTACTTTTCTCGTTTATTTGTTGATCTGAGGGAATTTTTTGAGGAGAAAGTTTTCAACGTGTAACCAGAGAATGGCTCTTTTTCTCCCTTTTAAGATATTTAGCAGGTCCTGGCTGTGATTAAAACGCTTCATTTGAAATGGGTTGTTATGAACAAGAAGAGACACATTTAATGCATATTTAAATGTACGCAATTAAACAAATGGAAGTGGCATATCCCAGTGTGTTTACCCATTGACCTGTGTGATAAATGACTCCTCAAAGTGTACATGCCAGTAAAAATAGTACAAATCCAGTGTTTTATTTTCTCAGACCCAGTACGCAGCAATGGCACACACAACATTCTTCTTTACATTGGTCCTTCACGGCCTATCGACAATTCATCTGAGATGACTAAATTGAGGACATTTCAAACTATTGACATGATAGAGGTTCTGAGGACAGGATTGTGTAAAGTAGTTTGAATCTGATCTGATGCCAGTAAAGAACAGCAGTAACTACAGAGAAATCAATGAAATCTCAGCAGGGTGTGATTGCCAACAAATTTTTTGCCTCAATAGAATTGAAAATAATTATATCATGCTCTGTACTGGATGGCAATCTGGGTGAGTTGACTTCATCTACGATCAGAGTAGATAGCTTTCTGCAACTTCCCATTCAGATAATGTAACATTATACTATTTACTTGAAACAAAATAAAATGGAACAATTAATTTCCATAATAAATGAGGATCGAAGATATCAGGAAGGCCAGAAAATTTCAGGCCATAACGTCCAAGAGAAAAAGAAGTTTTTAATTTTCTATTAAAGGAAGCATGCAAACTGTTGGATGTAACTAATTATTGATATTCCTAACGGTTTTGTATAGTTATTTTCTAATAATGAGGACTATGTTGGACTGTCTTTATACACCTTTGAAAGGAAAAGATAAAAACTTTTATTCCTTATACCTTTGTACAAATTTCAACCCTAGCAGTGAAGGCATTATATTTGTTATAAACTAACCCTTTATTTTTGAGAAAATAATGTTTATATATCAGTTATGTTATATTCAGAATTGAATCCATTAGTCCATTATCTTTTACTTGCTCTATATAAGACTCTGCTGATTTATTTCTAAATGCTTTGGGGAGGGAGGTTAATCTGTTGCAAAAAATATAGGTGGTGTACGTAAATAGAAAATCCTCCCTGCTACACTGGAAAAGCTAAAAAAAAATAAAATATTAAGTATGAAAAGAAGGTCTCCAGCTGTTGGGAGCAACAGAGCCTTGACAAATATAGCAAACAGGATTTCTCAGTTTGGCAAGGGATTGAAAGATTATTCTACAGTCATCTAGCCAATGACTAAGCCCCTTTTAGACCCATAAAGTGACAAAAAATAAGTAGCTTATACACCCCTGCATTTGAAAGAAAAGAGGTATATTTAGAGCCACCCCATAGCTGTAAGTTTTGCCACTTTAATCTGATAATTATCCGTTGATTTTTTTCTCAGCTTTTGTGATAAGTGAGAAGAATTCAAGCAATGTAATTTGCAAAACCTGGGGGTAGGGTTGGGGTGTGGTCTTTAAAATAATAACAGAAATACGGGTGAATTTTTTTTTCCAGCATTCTCCAATATAATAAACAACTCAAAGTTTTCATCTATGCACAAACCACTATGGTGTGTATCCTTATTTATAAGGGAGTTATCGTTCTGCTCCTTGATGTTGGTTTGGTTTGGTTTGGTTTTGTGTGTTGTTTTTTGTTTTTAATTTGAAACCTCCTCAGTAATGTTATGTTCTCCAGCAACTGACAAAGCCACTTACTATTGGCTTGTACTTCTCCAGCTGAACAAGGCAGTGGGTAGCTGGGGGTGTCCGACTATGAAAAGCTGAGTAGATAGATGTGAAAACTTCGCATCTTTCACCCATGCTCCCTCCCTCACAACATAAAGCAGGTTCACGTGGAGTCTTGCCCAACCGTTTTCACCCAGAAAATTGATATCTAATAGAGAGGTCACAGTGGCAAACCTTAGTGAAAGAGAAAGTAGGAAGTTAAATCATCTAGATCATATTAGGAGTATGTGACTCACTAGTGGGATTGAAAGAGATTTTGCAAATGAGGAGAGAAAAATCCTGGAGCAGAAAATCATCGTTTGCTAACTGTGCCATTGCAAGATTATTTAAATGTAATGTAATAATGTTAATTAATAGTATAAATAAGCATTGCTTAATATTTGAAAACCTCTACTTGATATGCAATTAACACAAATTACACAAGTAATTATATGGGGAGTCAAATTATTTAGCAATTTTAAAGCTATTTACTCTCATGCTAGACTTCTCTCTGAATAATTAAGCCAAATTATTGTAGACTGCTTCGTTTATAGTAACTTAATATTTTCTTCTAATATAGTAACATTTACAGTCAAGATACCTCCAGCCCTAAGTGAATCAAGACTAATGCTCAATGGCATTCTACACACCTCGGGATTTCGGGAGCCTTGGTGCAGCCTACGTGGAGTCCCATTGGCACCGAGTTCTGGAATGAGATTTCATTTACCTTGTAAGTTGTTGGCTCTTTGCTTTCAGTGTAACACGTATGGTTTTACTCCCTTTTCTGTCTATTCTGTTATTCTTTCTGGCTCAGGCTTTGATCTTTGTTCAGACCTTCAGTCCCAGTTTGCCCATCGCGTAACCGTGTGTGCTGAGAGCAGAGTGCTGAAGTCAATAGGATGCTCCCATGTCTAGGGCCTTACCTCTTGCAGAAGCGCCATAAACCAAAGCCACAGCATGTGAAATGAAGCGTGAGCAGATACCATGGCCAGCCCAAGACCGTGGCATCTGTAAATTCACAGCCTTTCACTCAAATGAACGTAGACTACATGGTGGGACATGAGCCCTTGTCAAAACCAGGACCTTCTGGGTCTGGAGACACTCTGTGCAGGATAAGCCCCTCAGTGCCACAGAACATGGTTCAGAGACCCCTGAGCTGGCTCTCGCTCAGTCTTTTACATCAATCAATATTACAGACTCTGAGCTAATAACCCTTGGCAAGCGTTATCTCCCCACAGCACTGTGCTAGGGCAAGAGCTGCCAGAGACATGGTCTGATGTCCCAGTGTGTTCGGTCTGTGTCCCTCGTGTTGTCAGTTCAGGATGGCCTGTATATGTGCTTATCCCATCTTTGCTCAAGAAGACAGTTGAACCAGTGCTAAAGTACTTTCCAGATAACGAGGTCTGCTTTAGGGGACTTTAGGAACATTTGAGCTGTAATATTAAAGGCAGCAAAGGGAAAAACAGATGAAACAGAGCTGGTTGATTATAGACTTTTTTTTCTTTGCACTCTGTGAAACTCTTTTGTTCCTCAGTGATTCGTGCTGAACTTCTAACACATGTAAAGCTTCAGGCAAACATAATTAAAGGAATTATCTCATATCACAAAAGGTTCAAGTTCCCACTGAAATTTTGAGTCAATTTAGCTGTATGCTTTTTTCAAAACATTCTTAACACGAATCACTGAAGGAACATCAATCCCTGTCTCTTTTTAAGAATAGATGAGGAAAAACTCTGTTAGAGTTGGGGAAAATGTGCTTGGGATCTTGCTTCAGAGAGAGGGGGTTTAAGCTGCCTCTGGATCTGGGAAGGGTTTGGGTATTCTCAAAGATTTCAGAAGAGATCAGGAAAAGCAGATATGGATTCTACATAGCATTCTATGCCTGAGACTTTTCTAAAGAGGAACATGTCTCCAAGGTCACTGAAGACCACCAATGTTAGATGATATTTCACAGCCCAGCTTAGCCTTGTCTTCTTATGGCTCCAGAATTCTGTGCTTATTCGGTTTCAGTGAAAGCTACTTCTGCCACATTTTCCTGGAGAGCTTTCTTTCTGAGGTGCCATCAGCACAGGTTCCTCTGAGATTTTAAATCATCCATAAAATTTAATCAGCTTCTTATAAGAAATGTGGAATCGTTTTGCTGTAGAGGAAATCATTGCCATATTTTTATTACAATAAAGGTGTAAATTCTGTTTTACTTTCTCTGAGGGTTGTTCTATAAAATTCCCATGTCCAGACACTGTACATGTTATGAGACATTTATTCGCAAAAACTTTTCATTATAAATTTGCCATCAGGTCACTTCCTTCTTTGCTTCCCTCCTGAATATAATGCACTAATCATTACACAGGATGGTTGTGGGAATGTTTTGTTAAACAAATCTTTCTGCTGATTCCACCACCTTCATCCTCTTTCTCTTGAGTTACGCAGTGAAATCAATGAGAGTGTGTCAGAGCCTGCATGAAGAACTGCACACTGGTCCCTAAGCTTCACCATTTTTAAAATAACTTAGAAATCTGTAATGTGAACCAATCTCTGACCATTTTTTCTTCAGTTCAATAATTTTTTGAGCCCAACCAGGGTTTTAAGGCATCCAAAGATCTCATTTCCAGGGGACTTATATTAATGTTCTGTGATTTTGTGAGTCATTGACTGTTACTCGTCTGCCTTTTTGTTTTGAAGTCCAAACATTTTTGCTGATTTTGTAGTCTAGATGCTATATTTGCAGCATTCCCAGACAGAAATGGCTGAATAAGTACTTGGCCTCCAAAGCTAAGTAAATGAAGTCTCAGCTATAACGCCACCTCCCAGCATTGAAAAAGTATGAACTACATTCCACTAAAGCCTCTTTGCATATACTCTTTGCAGTGTTAGCAGTGTCAAAGCTTGTCTCTTACTGCTCTGGAGGCCTATGAGCGTTTCCCACATTGGCTCAACCTGTGCTGCTGACAGAAGTGGGGCACCTTCAAAGCAAAGTCAGGCAAGGCTGTAATTCTGCCATGAAGTAAAGTCTGGTACCATCTGTAACCCCATCTCCATCCCTATTGCACTAGTTAAGAGCAAAACACTGTAAAATTTTGGAAACATCCTTGTATGTGTTGTTGACTGCATTTGTTTCAAATACAAGCTGAAGCTAAGTACAGACTTGGATGAACAGCACTAAAATGCAGCTATATTTAGGTCTCAGCATGTTAATGTTTCTATTTGTTGCACAGCCCTAAGGAATTCTTGAGATAGCTTTTATGGCATTTCTGTTGCCAAGGAAACGCCTCGTCCTGTGTGCGCGCGTGTACCAAAAGCCTGCACAACCTCCATCCTCCACTTGCAGATGCAGAAATTCATGTTGTGTTAAACAAGGCAAAGACACAACAAAGAAATATCCTTCCACATATATAGGTAAACACGCAGGGAGGAGTTTTGCTTACAGCATCTTGCCTGTGACTGTCCCTCCAGACTCATCCCACCTTCCAGCAGCTGCTTTCGGCTGACTGTGCTCTTTGCTCACAGAAACAGGATGGTGTCTAGATCATACACAGTTGAGTAAGAGCTTTAAACACCCCGTGCTCACTGTCTTGTGGCAGCATAATCGGTGCCCCTTGTTCGGTTATCATTTTCTTGATAGGCTCATTCATGGGGGGAGAGTTAAAAAAAATTATAAAGTGGTCCAGAATGAGATGAGTTATTTTGTTCCCTCCCTACAGGGTTTGCTAGATTAGAAAGTCACAATTCTGCAAAGTGACAGTCATAGGAAGTGACAACTGTTTGGAAGATTGAAGCATCTGTCTTACTTGGTCTGTGCCCTCTCGTGCCAGGGAAGAACTGACATGACATGATCAGAACAGAAGTTTGGACTAAATCTTTCACAGTCTGTTAGGGCAGGCAGAGATGGCTGCTGGAGGATTTTCTTTAGTAGGATTCCATACAGTCAGCTTTGGGAGTAGAAAGGGGGCAGGCGAAGGAATGAGAGGAAGAAAAAGAAATATTTGCATTTTTAAAAGCTTTTCCTCGCAGTGGTTTCTGAGCAAATGTAGGTCAGCTGTAGGATCCCTTTCCCACAGGGCTAATAGGAAAAGGTTTTTCTGGTGCTGCCTTTCCCTGTCCTGGTTTAGAATCTGTGCAGCTTTTTCTAAAAAGATATCCAGCTGCTTTTAAGCTGCATACAGTGGGTGAGAGGCTTACAGCTAGCTAGAGTCAGGCAAACTGGTGGCTGCCTACAACAGCTCAGTGAGCTCATTATTTCTTTTTGTATTTAGGCTTTGCACCTTCAGATTTTTATCTTTCGAAAAAGTCTTTTGGATCTCAGTTTTTTGGGCAACTGTATGTGATACATACCCAGACTCCAATGGAAGTCTGCGAATCATGGAGATTTTTGCTGACCTTTAATTTCTTGTTCGTTAGTGCTGTTCCTAGTGAGTCTTGACAGTTCTCATTAATTTCAGTGAGAGCTTTCTTTTAGGTGTGGTGTCATGGTGCTTATCTGCCTCGAAGGAAAGATTATTGAACAACAGCTGAAGTTTTAGCCTCCTGAGAAGTTATTAGAGATTGTAAGACCTATTTTCCAAACAAAAGCCAGTGATGGTGTACAAAAAGAGCATCCATGATGCCATATCTTTTATGTGAACTGAAACAACTTGGGCTTCCTACATTTGGCTTGAGGCCTCAGCTTGAAATGCTTCTTTTCACATCCAATAGCTGCTTTGGTCTTCCCCTGCATAGTAAAAGATATTTTCAAAAATAATATTTTTTTTTATTTATTTTGCACAGATACCCTGTGGATATTGGTAAAATCTATAACATATAGCAATGGGACAGTTGCCTTTATTCCAGATAAGTAATTTCTGCCGACCACCTTTACTTTCCAGCTTTTTTGTCCACTTTTAGGTATTGTCTGCCTCCTCTGATAGTAAAGGAAGATGGAAATAGTTCAGAATGCCACATTGTTACATGTCTTGGAAAGTATCTTCTTGTTCTGCAGTAGGTCTGTTTCCAGTAGGAAGTTTGGAAATGTCAGTTTAGATCAGTGCTTTACTTTGCAGTGGTATCAAATACAAATAGACATGGATTTAAATCGCCTTTGAGTTCCCTGAAACCTGGGGCACATCAAGGGACAGTTTGGCTCATGCCCTAATTTCCAGAGGGCTTAGGTACATCTCGGGCTACTCTACATCATATCTCATGGTGATACCTACCTCATGACACATCTGTGGTTATAAACACTACAACACTGTGTCTTCTCTGGAAACGTACTTTAGAGTACAGGAAAAGTAGGTGAAGGGAATCAGTCACTCTGTCTCAAGGATCTTCAGGATACCATATCTTGCAGTCTTAGTAGTTCTTTGCACCAGAAAATAAAAGCAGCCACATGGTGTTTAATCAAGCGCTGCACCATCAGTCCACTTTCCACTGGAATCTTACTTTGATGTCTCTGAACGCAAGCTTGAACCAGAGGAAGGCATTTCAGTGGCCAACTATTCTGTGCCTGAAGCTGAAATTACAGGATTCTTTTCTACAGCAACCTGTGGTAGGGCAAACTTGAAATGTCTGCTTTTCCCCTGGTTGCAGATATTACAAGTCTCATCATGTTTCGCCCCAGCCACCTAAAGTAATTGTTACGGGTGTAGAAAACACAGTAAAACACATTACCTGCCTGATTTTTACCTTCCTGTCTCTACATCAGTGCATACATTTCTCACATCTGCGTTTAAAGGCAGACACAGTTTTACAGTATTGGCAGAAAGATCAATGCAAAATGATTTAGGTAACTGGAAATTTGCAAAAGAATTAATTTAAATTTTCATCAGCTGCAATAAAAGCCTGCTTCATTTGCTGACAAAACCTTTGTGCTTCATCCTTTTAAGAGAGAATAGTTGAACAGGTGTCTGCTGCTGAAGGTAATGGTAATCATACTTTCTAAGAGGATAAGCATTCACCCATTTACGTATTTTTCTTCATTCAGTTCCCTTAAACCAAAAAAGAGTACTCCTTAAAAGAACAAAAGGCAGAAAACTTTATCATTTATTCATCTTACTTCTGTTCCTGTGGATTTACAAAACCATCCTCCAAGGCTGAATTAAAAATGAAAAACCAAGGCAAAACAAAACAATATGCTTCAGGTGTCAGAAAGTTTCATAATGTTATTTAACAAACATCCAACAACCAATTCACAGTGAAGGAGGGGAAAAAGGAGGGTGCTGTATGATGAGACAGAGTGAACACACTGCCATCTTACAAGAAATAAAAGAAACACCTATGATGATGCAGGAGATGTACACAGATGCTCTCTAACCACCCTCCTATCTATCAAGCACTTTGACAACTTTTGAATGGGACCTGCCAAGAAAGGAATTACCTGAAAGCTCTTTACTTGTCAGGATAGCAAGGTGAGCATCTGTGCAGCTGGACTCTTTCCCCTCACTACAATTTCAGTGCTTTACCCAGCATTAATTGAGGGATTCATTAATTGATCCACCCTTTTGGGATTCTCAGCCTAGAAGTTTGGTCTGAAGATACGTGCCTTTGGCTTTTCTTCCAAAAACACAAGTTTGCCACTCTGTTCTCAAATACATCTTGCAGGAGGGCACATGGGACAACCTCAGCAGCTCGAATTCTTGCATGCAGTCAAAAGGGTTCACTTTCTTATCCCTCCACCTAGGAAAACTGAAACTACCATCAGGAGTCCTTTCTCTTAAAGCTGTTTTCTAGTTCAGAAGAGACTTTAGGATGGATGGGGGCAAGACTGACCCACACAGGGGCCCAAGTCTGATCCAACAATATCATGTATCGCCAAAACAATGGAGATTAGAGGTTCCCATCTCTGGTCCCAGAACACCTTATGTATTTTGTCTGACCATAGAATAAGGGGATGTGAACCAGAAGTTTTCACCAACCTGTACTCAACCACCTGAACAGCATCTGTTTTTCCTTAAACCCTGCAACACCTCACTTAGTGCTGTAACAGGTACAAATTGTGCCACAGTACTATATAAACCGGGTTCAGTGTGCATCAGGCACTGCCATGGAGAGAAGATACAAAAAATAAGTGTGCATTTAAGAGAGTTAGTTTGGGTTTGTTTTTTTTTTCAAGTGCACTTCTGTGGTGATAACATTGCAACTGTTACCCAAGGGGAATTTGCCATTATAGCCCTGGGCAGTACAGTAATAAGCAAAGGTATTGCAAGCTCTGTGCTATTCGCTTCAGCAATGGCAGTGGTTTCCCACTATAAAAGCCCAAACCTTTCACCTAGAATGTCTTACGGAAAATTATAAAAACACTAGAAGACTGTGTTAGAGGGATATGGGAACTGAGAAGCACTTCTCTAATCAGATTTTCTTAGTTTATTTTTTACACGGGAGAGGCAGGGCACCTTTAATCTAAGATTAGAGCTATCGAAGATTGATAGCAAAAAGGACACCTGAGAAAAAAATCAGCAGAGAGCAAAGAACAGCTGAAGTGATAAGTATTCCATTTGAAGTCAAACCATGTTGTAGACAGGATATTTCATCTAAATAACCAAACAGCATGCTATGTCAAAAGGCTTAGAACTGGAAAGTCTTTTTCTGAGAATGAGAGTAATTCATATGTGCATCTCTTGCACATGGCTTTTTGTGTAGTTTTCTAGGTAAGTCAAACCAGACAGTGCTTTTTAAGATAACGATTGTGCTATGAAGACATCAATTACCACAAAGAAATATGAGGGAGCTCTTAAATTGCTTTCCAAGCCTTTCTTCTAGCCATGACCATGCTGCAAGGTGAAACTTCACAGCATCACTGCAAAGAACAGTGTAGGTTGTCTTTAGTAATAGCATAATAGGGGAACATCACAGAAATAAGTGGCAATAATTACACATTTCCTTTCTTGTCTTCTAAAGGTCATACTTAAAGTCATAGAAAGAAAGTTTTCTTGGTATCACAAAGAGGGAGAGAAGAAACACTTGTGAGTCTTGAGAAAACAGTCATTCTGTCTCTTTCCGTACATGAAAGTTTATGTCTTTATGCATTTATTGCACACACAATTTAGCTGGGAATGGAAAATCATCTAATTTCCAAGAAAAGCTGGCTGTGGTGTGGGGCAGTGAAATACTGGAGAACTAAAATTGGCAACACTGCCTAGTACATGTAGGGATTTTCCTTTACTCATTCTTTTTAATACAGAAAAACACAAAGATGAAATAATTTAATCTCAGGATTGTGTGAAGTGCAGATTGTAGATTCCAGACTAAAACTGCCTTTATTTCTGTGTGGATTACAGAGGTGGCAGCCAAGTGGATACTGCGACAGAGACACAAAGCAGTACTTTACATCTACAGGTCTTTATGTGGGACGCAGAAAAAAACCCAACCAAAATCACTCTGAGGTAGACCAAAACTGATGCTGGTTTACCCAAAAAACTTAGACCACAAACTGCAGCAGCTCAAGACCTGCTTTGTGATCTGTCTGTGGGGGAAGGACAGGGAGACTCATCCAGTTCTGACATTTTGGATGTCCCCACTGCTGCTTTGAATGTCCACTGCGGTTCCCTCCCTCTCTCCATTCACCTTTTAAGGAATTTTGAGTTTCTGTAATTGATCTCTAACTTGCAAACGGATAGTATAAATATCCCTGAGGCATGTTTCACTGTGTTACAAACAGAGGACAGTTTGATCTAAAAAAGATCCCTCCACCACACTAAGTAAAATTAATTAACAACAGCAAAAAAAAAAAGGAAATAGTCTATTTCAGTAGTTTTCACATTCCATATGGTGATAGGAATCCATCCATACATACCTAACTTGACACTTCACTATTCTTTGTATGCTGTTAACATGGCACATAGTAATTTAAAATCTAGCACAGTTTTTAAAATTAAAACCCTGTTAAATAAACTTTTAAAGAAAATGTGAAAATATGATAAGAGTTTTCAAGATTTTCTGACATGAGAGATCAAAATGACATTTCAACTTCTATTTTCTATTGTGAGTTGCTGTTAAAACCTGTGATTTCAACAAGAAAAAAATCTTATGAAGAAAGGGAGTTTGGGGTTATTTAAAATGTGCGTTTTGAGAGGAGCTGTTTGTTTGTTTTCTTTTCCCAAGTGTCTGAAGTAACCTTACCGTTAAAATTTTTAATACCAGTACTATGTCTAAATTCTACTCTTCCTCAGGCTGAAATCTTGTTTTTGCAGAAGTCACAAGTGTGTGGATTTAGTGATAGCAACAATATATCAAAGGCAAGAGAGAATCACATCACAGGAGTCAGGGGAGACTCAAGGTTTTTGTTTGCATTCAGGATTTTTTGTTCAGGCTTTCATAAAATATTTGCAGAGCTTTCTTCTGTATATCGCCTATCCCCAAAAGGTGCAAATTTCTACCAAATCAAAGAACGTGAGGTGTTTGAACTTGGGATTTTGGTCATATCTTGTTAAAGATTAAAAACTTTCAACAATGCTTGTTCTTCCTTGTACTAGAAAATGGGCTACTAGTCAAATATTAAGATCTACACAGAAGGATAACCTTTGTTCCCTGGAGACACACAGCATGGGCTCGACAGTTTATTCTACTGACACTGGGAGAATGTCAAGAGTAGAAACTTAACCCATCTTCTAGGCACACTCTTTTAAGATAAATATGAAAATAATGATAGCGTTCCTTCAAGCATCAGTAGTGTTGTGTATAAGATTGTGCCCCCCCCTTTTATTTTTTTCACGTCACAACTATAAATCTAGGTTAAATGTATTTGTTTATTAGCATTTTGACATGAATTGACTCAAGGTTAGAGAGGTTTGACAGCAAGTGAGATTTAAACTGCTACCAGGAGCAGCTCAAAGAAGCTAAAATCAAGCAGTTCTCAAGGTCGGCACTAACAAACTTTAGGCGATCCTTGTGAAATTAAACAGATGAGAGCAAGAAAATTAAGCTCTCCCTCAGAGGGTTGTTTGAAGCCTTTGGCTAGCTCCAGAGGAGATGTTCTGTCTTTTGAGTGCACTGATATTGAGCCTGCCATTTCATCAAACTGCGCCTGACACTGCTGATGTCAACTTTTCCTCCCATCCGTTTTGCCAACCATCACCAAGTTCATATATTTGTGGTGGGCTTTGATGTAGATAAAAGTCTGCAATGGTGTTCAGTGTACATACTAGTGTTGGTGTAGATTTAGCTTAACGCTTTGATCATAATTGTACTCTGTAAGTGGCTTCAAAATGGCTTCAAAAATTGTCTTTACTCCTTGGTCTCTCGATTAAGTTTTCCACTGAGACATTATGAAATTAGGTCCACTTAGAGTTCTACTGTAAAGATTGTTATTACTGTCCAGTGAAAAGTGGCTTTCAGGGTTTTTTTTTTCATCTCCAGTGATATACCTTAAGTGTAACAATGATCTTCCAGCTTAGTTTTTTTGTCGAGTTGCTTATAGTCAGCTGTTACTTAAAGAAAGAGTCTGTGGTTTCATAGTGAAAAAATCTTATATCAAGATCCCTTTGCTACAAGAGCGCTAGTCTTCTACTGGGCCTTATTGTCTTTTTGCCTTATGGGAGCAAGTGGAGTGCAAGAGAAATGTCTGTTCTACCCCACTTTCCAGCTCTGTTGTGATGGAAGCTGAGGTCCCAGCACAAACCACTTTCATTCAGAACATCCCTCTGAACAGCATAATAGTAGCACTCTGACAGGACACACTGAGTGGCAGGTAATTCAGGTAGAAAACAGCATTTTTGTCAAGCTTGTCCACATAAATCTTTTCAGCTTCCACTGTGTTAAACCTCTCAAGAGGACAGATACCGCTGTTATCTGTCATATAGCCAGAGACCAGCTCTGATGACTACGCTTTGACAATGTCCTCGACTAAGAGGTGACAGTGGTCAAGAAGACATCAAAATAGAGAGAAAAATACTCTTCAACATATTTTCCAGCATTTGTCCCTATGAAATTAGGTCTCTGCTTAAAATTATGTAGAGCTAATTGAGGCTTTTGAAGCCTTGAGACTTCTGAATGAAAAGTTTTTATTTTCTTAGAAAATGTGTAATATTGCATGGTGGACGTATGAGTGAGGACAGAGAGAATGGGTGGCTGTAATTCTGCAGTCTTGTATGGCTTAAAGCTGATGAAACACAGAAATTTTTTGGTGTTAATATTACTGTGCATTTCAGGGACAGGCAAGAGAAGAGGATGAGGTAGGTAGGCAAATTCCTACTCTTCTGTGAATGCACTGACTCCTTGTTTGTCTTTGAAGGGAGGTGGTTTGCTGCCTCTGCTGACAGACACACGTGTGCTTGTGTTGCCCCATTTTGGTTCATTCTTTTTATTTTACTGCTTTCTGTTGTCTAAAGGAAACCGAAAGAAATTAAGAGCAAGTCCTCTAGTCTCGTCTAGGTGTTGTGCTATGTGTATGATCAGTGGGATCTACCCAAACAGCTGCAGCATTTCAAAAGAAAACTCAATGAAGAAGCAGGCAGCAGCAAGTGTTTATTGCCCATCACTATTGATAATGCAATGCAGCTTGAAATTACCAGGTTACCTGGAAATCTATATACTGTGTTCTTTAACTCGGCATTTACTCTTAACGGCAGGAATAACGGGTGACATATGCTTGTTGGGAATTGCAGTATGCAAAGGAAACCAGCAGTAGACCCACGTACCTTATAAATCCTACTTGCTCAGCAATGATTTTTATCTAATGGTAAATTCTCAGTTGCTGCTTATTTTTCATAAACAAGTCAAATTCTTGTTAGTATGTGTGGTCCTAACTAGCTCCTCTGTTGTCCTTTCATCCAGCATCAGGAGTAGCAGCTTCAGTAGCCTCTGGGGCCATCTGAGCTCTGCTGTTTCACAAGGTTTTGTTCCTAGTGAGAGCATCATCTGGTGTGGAGGCTGGATCCCTGCCTGGCTTTGGAGGTAGCTGTACTGGCAGCTCTGTTGTTGCTTTTGCTGTCTCTGAGTGGCTGCAGTGTTGGCTGCCTGGCATGATTTAAGGAATGTTGCACATTATTTACACCTTAAACAAAGCTTTGTTTGGCACCAGATGTGTATAGAGAGCATTGGGGAAACTGTTGGGTAGGAAGATGAAGGCAGAGTGTGAACAGGCCTATTTTTTTCTGCCCAGTCTATTACACCGGTCCCAGCAGGCTGAAATTTTTCTTTGGCCACAATCCCGGTACCTGTGGAAGGCAAATCTCTCCTAGTACACTCTTGCTGAAATGTTTCCTTCACGTCTACTGTTTCCCAATGAAAAGGCACTCTGATATCTTGGTGCACATCATCTGGATTTCCACATGAGCAGCTGCTCTTTGCTTCTGCTTTTTTTTGAGCAGCAAGATGAATTAGCTGGGACTGAGCAGAGCTAGGTTGCATCTAGCCCCAAAGCTAGGTTATTTATAGCTTGTGTATCTGTACCTAACAGTGTAGCCAGGTTCCTATGGGCAGGTTTTTAAATGTCTTTGCTGTCCCAAGAATACAGATAGACTGGGAGTAGCACCTACATACCTGCCTTCAAGAAAAGCAAGCTTTTGTAACCAGTTAGCCTTTAGTCTGAATGTATCCATTTCCATCATCTTCCTTCCAAATGGTTTTTAGAAGTTTTATTCAATGGAGGGCAAAGTCCTTGTGTCCTTGATAACTGTTCTTTTTACTGCACCTGGTAGAGGGCTGAGAGAGAAAAGGAACTTGTAATTTATATGGATGAAATAGCAGCATTCACACTGCTTCTTTTCTTCTTTTTTAAGGGAAGTAGCTGAAACAGATGCAGTAAAATACTTTTCCATTTCGTTTCTAATTTAAGAGAAAATGATGAGTTACAATGGTAATAAAAAAATCTTTCCTGCTCATTTTTATTTCTTTCCCCTTGCTTAAGGCAGCTGGGAAATGCCCCAATTGTGAACCAAAACAGGCTATGAAAAGTAAGCTATCAGAGATACCACACACCTCAGCTCCACACAGCCAACTTTTAGCACAGAGGGTTAAAGTAAAATACTGCTTTTAACAAATAATTTTATATGTATTCAGTATGAAATCTTGCTCAAGGAACCCCATCAACTGTAAGAGGCACCAGGGACACAAAGTGCTCTGTTTTTCTTCTGAGCTGCTTTAATGTATCAGAAACTACAAATCCCATAACTATGGGTTGATGCTCCATGGGAGATGCTAAAAACCCTCTCTGCCTGATAGTCACTTTGCTTTTTTCACTCCTTCTGAATGTTTGAATGCTTCTGTCACACTTCAGAAAAACACACACAAAAGCTTGAGTTCATATTGCTTCAGACTAAACTTGGCTCTTCCCTTTATCTGCCATCTGAGCCTGATTGTTGTCCATTTTATGACATTACACTGATTTCTGGAGCCACAGCTTGTTTTGTGACACTCTTGGGGTGATGATTGCTGTTTAGCGAGTATCAAGTATGCTTAGTGTACTGTAGAAACAGGAAAAAAATAGAAGGTGAAGTGCACTGAGAGGTGCTTACAGGTCTGCTCTAAGATGCAGCTCAGAAACAGAACATAAAATAGACAAAGAGCTGCTGCCTCCAAGCAAAGCACTTGGGTTGCTTTAAGCAAGTCAGCAACCCCACAAAAGTCAAGTGCTTTGCTGGATCAGAGCTTCAGAAATTTTCCTAGGTAGAACCATGTTATGGAGGCACTTGAACAAAGAGAGGAAGATTACTTAAGGAGAAACTGCTCAGAGAGAGAAACTAAGGAGAAAAATAGGAAGGGAACAGGCTAGAGTCAGACTGATACGGCAGCATCAGAGCAAGAAATTTAGCTCTTGTGAGGAAACATTCAAAAAGGGGAGAATGAAACATTCTCAAAACAACAGGGAGGGAAGCAGCAGCATTTTCAACAACTGGGGCTGCCAACCAAAAGAGTGAATCGCAAGGAGAAGGCAGCAAAACCAACAAATGCAAAGCTCTTTGCTTTTGCAAGAATAGTGTTGTCACAACCACTGGGGTTCTGTAGAAAAGAAACACGAGACAAATTGAGACTTCTTCAGTCAACGTTAACACCACTCTTGCACAGACACAATCACCACTGAAGCCACAGATGTCAACATAGCATAAATTTGGCATATATTTCTACTCCGTATGAAAAAAAAAAAAAGATTATATGGGACTGGACTTGCTTGTATGAAGAACCAGCTGCTCTGCAAAAAGAATGAAAGAACAGACTGTATACATGGGATTAAAATAAATAGTGCTGTCTTGTGCATCTGCTTCTTTTAGAGCGTTGACATGAGCTGAAGAGTTGATGCCGCAGAATTCTCTTAACTGGCACAGACGTTTGCTAGTTAATAACTGCCATTTGCTAGTGAAGTGACTGCCCTGCTCCCAGCCCCACGTTTATACTCTCTGTTGGAAGCACCTCATAATTCTTGCCTGGACTGCAGTTTAAATGAGCAAAGTGCAAAATAATGAACAAAACAACAGTGCATAGGGGGCAATTAGGCTCCCAAGACAGAGCTCAGGAAGAAATATAATGAAAAAAAAAATCACCCAGGGAAGCTAATACAGAGATTTATACCTGCTCAACATGACTGGTCAATGAGCTGCACAAGGTCTGTCTGCTTTTGTTTTTCACAACCAGCAGGGTCGTTAGAGTGGCCTCCTAGCACCTTTCTGCCTGTTCTGAGAGTCACTGGGGTACTGTGCTGTGGAGCAGGTCCTGGGTCCAGGCATGCCTCAAATCTGTGACAGATGGTGGTGATTTTCCTTGTCCTTTCTCATCCCATCAGGGATTTCCTGCAGAACCAGGCAGGAAGCCCTGACTCTGAAGTCCTCCATTCCCATCCCAGTGTAGGGGAGCTGGACTTCCCTGCTTCCCCTGTCCATTCACTCCTGAATAATAAAAGAAGGACCAGCTTTCCCCAAGGCCACAGTAAATTAAATTATTTGAATCCTTCTGTGTTTACTTACTGTTTTTTTTTTTTTTTTTTTTTTTTTTCTCTGAGGTATTGATTTCTCTTGGGTCTGTGTCACTTGCCTGCAGAGAACTTACTTTTCTTTTTTTACTATCACAAAAGGAACATTTTAGTTATGCTGCAGTGAGACAGGAGAAGCTACAGTTACCTCTAGAAAGAAGGAAGGTTCCTCTCTTCTGATGCAATAAACAGGGCTAGATCCTGAACTTGTTGTAGGAAAACTGACAGTTTCAGCCTGAAGACTCCAGTACCTCTATGTTTGAGAGGTTTTTCTCAAGCCAATGAGCATCCATTACCAAACTACAGTGAGACTTGCTCCTAACTCACAGACACCCAAGGAAGAACAGGATCTGGCCAGTCATTTCCACTGTTTGCCTCAGGTGTGTCAGCTACCAAGTATGGTCACAGGGTGATTACCAGTACTAAGTATAGGGTATTTATTTCTTCACACAATTCTGCCAGTCTCCAGGCTCAAAGAAATTAGAAAGAAAAGATGAATCTCCCATTACCAAATAGCACTTAATTTGTAATCAGTTGTCGAGTCAATACATATTTAGCCATTGGGGATATTGTTACTGCTGTTTCCTTGCAGAGAGGAGGACCAACTGGTCTTTTGGGGTCAGGGTTGATTTGTTAGGGGGTTTTCTTTCCAAAGTGGGAGCAAAATGAGTAATCCAACTGCCAGTTTCCTGAATTTACTATTTAAGATGTAATAAAAGTCATGCCGCTACTAAAAAGCCACCCAGAGATGGCTCTAGAGTAACAGTTTGGAAAATCTGATTAAAGACTCCCCGACTGACTAAAAGGCACTGATTCAAACTAAGAAGATTAAAACAAAATTAGAAAATAGAACCAAATCGTCTGTGAAGGAGCCCTTTTTGACAATGCAGCCACCAGGAGTGAAATCACCAGGGAGGGAGTGTTGACAAGTAGATGTCATTCCCCAAAGAAATACCTCGGGTATGACAATCTGGCCGAGGTTCCTGGGAGCAGAGAATTCCTTACTTTTATCCCTCCAGAGCTGTTTGCTTAATGAATGGAGGTACAGCCATCAGCAGGAGAAAAAGCTAAGCTGATGAATCCCCTCTTCTTTGGAATCAACAGCAATTGTCACCTCTAACTTCAACTACACCTGGTTTTCACCCTGAAGTAACGAGACATGAGCAACTAAACTTGTAATTTCAACTCTTATTTAACAACATTATGCTATTAAATATTCTGACTACAAGTTTAAAAGATAAATTATGCCACTTTGAAATACATCTGTTGTAGTTTAACCCCAGACAGCAACTAGGACCACAAGCCACTTGCTCACTCCCTCACCCCCACAGCAGGGAGAAGAGGGGGAAAAGCAGGAGGGAAAAGAACTCATGGGTTGAAATAAAGAGTTTAGTAGAATGGTAACAGAAGAGGAAAACAATAATAATGGTAAAGAAATATACAAAATAAAGTGATACAACACAAGTCACTCTCACGACGGATGATCAGTTGCCCAACCCATCCAGAGCAGTGATCACAGATTCCCACCCCCTAGCCAACCCCCATTTATACAATGAGCATCATGTCTATGGCATGGAATATTCATTTGGACAGCTTGTCTATGCCCCCTTTCAGCTTCTACGGAAAGCTGAAAAGGTCCTTGACTAATGTGAACATCACTTAGCAACAACTAATAACAACAGTGTGTGTTATCAACATTATTCCCATACTAAATCCAAAACACAATGGCTTCTAGGAAAAAGAATAATTCTATCCCAGCTGAAACCAGGACAGCATCCTTTCAGTTTGTTGAGTACCAAAGTTAAGTGTTCATGAGTTATACCCTCATTTACTGTTATTTCAACATACTCATCAATGTCCAGTGAAGTTTGGTTCCCATTATCTGCTGAATCTCCTATCTTACTGGACAACAGCTCAGAAGTGCCCCTGTGCCCAGACATGGGGCTCTCCCTGGACCAGGCAGTGGGATGCAAAGTGCTGACCCCCATCTCTTCTAGCAAAAGGCTGTGGGCGAAGTCCTCTGGATGGATTCAATCTACCTGTAGGAGGTGAAATGGATAAAACAGAGAATTCAATTAGTAGGCATGTCCTGAATGGATGAAACTTTATCAAGGCACACCATATAGTGCAGCCAAGCCCTACAGGTAAGGCAAGAAAATCTTAAAAAACAGATGTTTTTAGTTTCATAGTTAATAATAAATTTTGGGCTTACAGAGACTTTAAAACCAAACAGAAACAAGAGTCTACAAACAGGCAGCGATACCGTCACAGGATAGAAAGCAAGGCAGCAATTTAGGAGAGTCTCAAACATGAACACTCAGAACAGCTTTGGATACACCAGTGTGTTTGAGATCTCCACCCAGGACTGGCAGACGTGATCTAAGACCTAGTGAGATTTCTGAAGTAACAGCAGGAGGCAAGATAAGGTAATTTACAGCATCTAACACAGCACCTGAGTTGCTCCCCTACTCTACAAATTAGGAGATTAGTTCTGAAGGGCTGTTTACTATTATCAGAATGGCCAAATTTTATTTTAGCATGAAGTCAGCTCTGCAGCTGGCTAAGTACGTTCCTTTTCATCAGTAGCCAAGAAACAATATTTTCCACTAATGATATTTTTCTCACTAGTTTGCCATCTCTAGAGTCTCACCTCATTTCGGAAAAATGTACCGATTCACAGACCACTCTGTGTCAAAGTGTTGCTAAGATCTTTTCCTATCACATCACAAATACTACAGCAAGAAGCAAAAAAAAAAATATTAGGAAAACAATCTGAGAGGGGCCCTAGCAACAGAGCCATTAGGTGTAAAGCACCTAACTCCCAGAGGGTGTCATTTGGGCATCTTTTTGTCTCTGACTACATAACACCTGTAAAATGCATACCAGCACCCTTGTACTTCTGCATGCATTGCACAGCACCGCTACTGAGTTTAGCACCAGTTTTTCTTCTGAGGGAGGAATAGTGGGTGGGAAACTGGAGGCAGAGGAATGTACAGAGGGGAGAACCAAATCTTAATCTGAAAGGATAGAAAAAGAGAAGGAAGAAGAAAAGAATGAGCTAGTAGAGACAAATATATATATAGATTCCAATATTACAAAACTGCAACAAGGAAAAATAATTAGTGTTACATGGCAAGCACATTGCCTATGGAGTTACCCCTTTTCTTTGGGATCCATGCCATCTCATCTTCCAGCTGAGCTAGAAATAATCTAGAGGCACAGAATAGCAGAAAAGCAGATATTGAATGAGCTCAATCGCCAGACAACACAATGAAGTGTAAACATCAACCATAAAACTGGTTGATGTTTATAACAGAACTTATCCTGGCTTTAGGTCTGGCTTTATGTCCTTTATGATGACCATATTGTCCTTTTTTATGTCCTTTATGATGACCATCCACATAAGTGAATGCTGTGGAAATCCACATCTAGGAGGAAATATACTCCTTGTTAAACTGAAGAACAACCCATTCAGGCTAACCAATTAGTTCCTTGTGTTTCTTCTGTACTTTGTCTTTACCACACATTCAGTAGTAGACTAGAACCAATGAGCTAATGAGAACTAATTTGAACCCTGCTGAAACCTCTCCCATTCCTCAGTGTTTCCTTTGAAGACAAGGACTATGTCACATTGCTTCTGAGCAATCATCTCAGGCAGAGCCACAACACACCATGCTCCAAGCATACCTCCCATCTATACAAGTCTCAAAGGTTGCCTACATAAATATCCATCCAAGCTTGCAGGAACTGTTCTGAACCTGCCTGGTGACAATCTTAGCCATGAACCACTGTGCTAATCCCATCCCAAGACACTGTGCTAAGGCTAGACTCTTTCACATACCACACCGGATCTTGGCTGATTCTTCCAGATCCACATCCTGCTGACCTGTGGGTATCCCCTAAAAGACAGGAACAAGTATACAGTGATTACAACACTGCTGAATTCAGGAAGACATGGCTATACCTTGTCTTTTTACTGACTGGTTTGCTTGTATTAGGAGAAAATAATTTACATTTATCAGGAATTCAGATACCGGGTAATAACTTTCATTTGGCAACTAGTGAATCATGGACATTTCTCCTTGCAAAAACTTACTGTATGATAATTTTCTCCTTCATTTCCTTTATGTGAGATGTAGATAAAATGCCACTATCATAGGAAAATAAATGGTTTTAACGTCAGTATTGATTGCTGGGGAGATCATCTTTAGCTCATCAGTTGAGGAGAGGTATTGTATAAACTTACTATGCACAATTGCCTCACGTAACAACTTGATGCGTGGCTAATGAAAACAAATGTCAGCTCCTTGCTATGAAGTATGAAGCACTAGACACACTTTTCCAGCTGGGCAAACCACTATCATTTCAGCTGAAAAAGTGGTTTAATGCAATGATACCAGGCAATTGAATGATCACAGCAGGCAGCTACAAACACTACCAAGAGCAGCTCCAGTTCTTGAATAAGGTATGAAAGATGCTGGCTTTTCTAGTCTGAGACCGAACCTTCTCTTTAGTCCCCAGATGGTGTGGGAACCACTCTACTCCCTGGAGTCAAAGAAGAATATGAAGCACATTGGGCACCATCACAACTCTGCACCTCACAGGACTAGATGACATATGCAGGGAACAAATTTGATTATGCCTCTCTTAAGTGTAAAGATAGGAATGTAGCTGGGTTTAAAGTAAGTCAGCAGGTCTGATAAATCAAAGATTTGTCTTTACAAGGGTGAGGATCTTCAGCCGGTACAATCAATAGGACTTTTACGGAGTTCACTTGCTTGATTCGTGCAAACAATTCTGTAGGGCATTTTAGGCAAAGTGAGCAGCTTGGCTTAAAATAAAAGTCATTTAGTCTGAAGATACATCACAAATAATAACTCTCTTAGTCAAGGTTTGGTGGTTGTTGTGTTTTGAGTTTGTTTTGTTTTTTTTTTATTTCCAGTAATACACCACACTTCAATACATCAGTCACTTGGCAGCAGTTTTTATTTTCTAATTGGCAATTCAGCCAGTGTACTCTTGTGTCTGTAGGCTCAGGGCACATATATTATAAACTCAGACTTTCATTGTTATTGTATACTGTCACTTCCAGCCCTGTGGGTGTTTTAAATAAAGCAAGAAGGAATTCTTTGTAGTGTAGCTTTCCACAGGTCAGCAACCGAGGGTCAGCTTCACCTACGGAACTCAAGGACCTGGTCATGGCTTTAACAAATGGAAGTTATTGCTATATTTTGAATACAGCACATGCAACCATCAATATATGTGACACTGAGAGAGCTAGCAACACTAATTTTCTTGAGCAGATAATAAGTAAGAACAAAAGTAACTTTAACAGAGCAGGAAATAAGAGGGTTTTTTTCTTCAAACCACTGAAACTGTTAATACATTGAAATGCCTAATGATTCACTGAACTCTTTGATTTGAAAGGCAGAAAGTCTAAGAGATTTAAAATACTGTTCTTTTTGAGGAGCAATTACTTGTGATTTAATCAGCTATGCATTTAAAAAAAAAAAAAAATAGAAGCTATTTTACGTAGGAGAGGAAAATGACTCACTAAATGAACCTTCACCACAGGGAAAAAAATCCATATTACCATCGAAGTAGTGAACGTGATTCAAAGAAATATGCAATGAGTCTTGACAGCGAAGGGTTGAGGGATGGAAAGTCACCTAAGTTCATTCTGCAGCCTTCAGCCAAAATGTAGCTTTAAGACTTGATTTTACTGTCATGTACAATGGGTATCTTGAAGTTTCTTGTCAATAAGGAGACAAGCATAGCAGAAACATGCAAGTCCTTATGTTAGCCTCTCTGTTTTATGCACTGGTAAATCTAGTACCACCTCTCAGAGCTCTCTGTATTGGTGATGACTACTATCATCAGCTTCCATGGTAGTCACCAGCTAAAATAAAACTAAACTGACAATTAAGTAATGTGACTGGAGAAGAAATCTGATGGAAGTAAATATGTATTATGAATAGAAAGATAGGAGAATGCATGAAGTGTTTGTGGGATTTTTTTTTCTTTTAAGCTAAAATTACCTGTAACACCAATACACATGTAAATTTTTTATCACAAGATACCCAGACTTTGTGCCTACAAATGTATAGTGAACAGTATGTATACATATACACACAAACAAACATCACGCATTGTTTCTTAAGGTGGAATCAAAATTAAGCTCTTTTGATGTCTTTCTCCATGACTGAGAGCCCAGGAAGTACTTTAGTACAAACAGTACATGAATAATAATTGCTACATTTAAATATATAGGAGGCCTGAATGGCAGGTACTCTTATTTTTTAGATTTTCAGCACATTGCCCAGAATGACCCACAGCTAAATGTTTCAATTATATGAACTTATGGTATAATGCAATAACAAGGCTTATGGCTACATAAAGGAACATTTTTTAAAAACTTGTTTTACTGATTAAATTGAAATGTTATCATAAAGTAATTTTGTCTGGAAGAAAATACAGTTTTAAGAGCTAACAAGCGCTACGATTTTATTTACTGGGTTTGTATTTCAGATCTTTTGAAAGAACCAGAAAAACAATTATACATTCACAGAGCATTGACAAGTGTCTGTCCCAGAGCCACATGCACTTGATTCATCTGTGTGCACAAATAGCCTGAGTTTGGTAACAAATGATCAGAGCTGACAATTAGCACAGACAGCTCCCTAATTTGCACAAGAAGTCAGCAGAGTTGTTTAAGCTAAGAAAGTACCTTGATGCGTGCCTAGATCACAGCTGGAATTTTTTGTGTCAGTGGGAATCCAGTGTATATGAGGAAACACTGTAGATTTCTTAACATTCTAGAAAAGACCCAAATGGAACAAAATCCTCTTTAATTCGCAGAATATATCCCATTTCCTTTCAGTATGCTTTGAAGAAATTTTTTTACAGTATCATACGCAATATCATATGAATCATCCCAGTACGTTATAGAAGGCACATCCTTTAGTTCTCCTGCCGTTCTCTTCCTCAAGACCATCATAGCTTTAGCACTTGTGTTAGGGGAATAAGCGTGGGAGGTCATATGGGACATGCTGGATACTATCCACCAACCTTCTCATTCATGAATATGTGGGAAGAAATAACAAGAAAAGCATGGTGCTTTGATTTCTAACATTTACAATGGGTAGCTTAAAATTGTGCATAAAACATTGCCTGTTGCACACTGACCCTGCTCACCTTGAGATACTTCTTCAGAAAGACAGCAGAGGCATCTTCCTCACCAAGGGACCAAAGCAAAGAGGTATTTGTGGCACTGTATGGGCTTCACCTGGAGATGACAAAAGCAGACAATTACTTCCCTTACTCTCCTGGGGACCATATACCATCAGGGCTAAAAGGCAAGGTGAAAAGTGCTCACTTGCTGATGGATGGGCTATGTTTTTATCAAGTATGATGCCTCCATAGGCTCACTGTTTACTTTCAAAAATACCTTGGAGACAGCAACACTGAGGCTGGGACATGTTCTTATTTTAATGGTGCCTAAAATGGCACAGAGGAGTCAAGTTTTGTAAGATTAAATCCATTGCCCAGAACAATATGTTTCCATCTTCAGCCTTTTAGATGTTTGTCTGCCAGTTATAAGAAAACATTGCTGTTTATTTAAAAAGAGGGTTTTCCCCCTATTATTTCTGTACCCTTCTGCTTCTAATACCATTTCTAAGCAAAAGACGTGAGCATGAATATAAGCATCATCATTCATCTCCAGAATTTCACAAAGATCAGAGAATACGCTCATCTTGTCTCCATAACCCTTTCTAGGGCCAGCCTAAAATACTGAACCAAAGCTAAATTTATTTGGCGATCAGGCTAATTGAGAGCCCAGTTTTTTTTTCTTAACCATAACCTAAGCCTAAGCCACACTTTGCCTGGTGGACCGTAAGTTTCCTCCATGACCACTGCAGCTTGTATTACTATGCCTGATGTACATCTCTATTCTGTAATATAAATAGAAAAGTCAAGAGGCGTATCGGAAAACAATCTCAACCTGCAGGGCAATGACTAAGGTTTCGAGGGTTGGGGTGAATGACTTTTCTTGCTTTTTTTATTGCCATGGTTTGTTTGTTTGCTTATTTCTCAGTGCCCTTTGATAAAATTTGGATATAAATTCTTTCCTGGATGCACCATTTTCTGACATTAATGGCATTTTTTGTCCATCAAAGCATTCTCACCCACAACACTCTCATCTCTAGCTCTTCTCTTTGATTCTGTCACTTTGCCAAAAAATGCATTAGTACATACTTGTGATATGAAGAAGACCCAGGGGTCCATTCTTGTGTACTGTCTCCATTGGGTTGTTCTTGAATTATGCATTGAAGAGGAGAGACGGACTTGCAAAAAGGTACTTAATCTATTAATAAATGTCTCAGTTACATGTATATTGCTGTTCTTCCTGAGTATCACTAAAATATTGATTTAATGATGTAAAATATTTTTTCTATGATTTTGAATTATTGACCTCCTGTGATTCTCAGTTATTTTTTGCTGCAATTCACCTCTCAAAACATGTGTCCAGTGCTCAGTGGCCTACACTATCCTTTCCCAGGGTGTATACTCAACTGCTGAGATATTTATAGTAGTTCAATACCCTTAAAGTAATGGCTGTTACTAGATGTTAGGCCATGTAGTAGAAAAAGGTCTTGTGAATAGAACGACTGCATCAATTAACTTCCAGTAATAGACAGATTCCCTCCCAGCAGCATATTGAAGTCCTGCAGAGGAGCAGTAAGAGATTTATTAGGAAGGAAAAACTTTCTGGGTCTAAGAAGATGAATACTATTCTAGCAGAAGTTCAGAGAAATTTTGTTTAGCTACGGAGTCAACACAGGATGTTCTTCTATCTACATGACAGGTTGTTTTATCACAGCCTCCCTTGGTACCAAAAATACTCTGCAACTTCATCACTTCACCAGGAGTCTTATAAGGCTTTGGGTAGCAGTATGGGTAAATGCCAGAATATTGTTCTCCTGTTTATATTTGTCTATTTACTTCCCTACTTTAATACTAATACTATTTCAAACATTCTTGCTTCTTAAACCTATATGTGGATTAACCATTTAGTGTTTCCTCAGCTCATTATAATTTAAGATACAAGCCTTTAAAAAAAAAAAGTCCATATCTTAGAAGATTTCCAACTCTGTTAATATGGTAATACTATTAAAAGTAGTATTTTATTACTATAGTTCCCAGGTTTTACAAGGAGAAAAGTAATAATACAATTTAATTATTGAATTCCATAAAGGTTTTTAGACTGTATAAAAACTACTGAAGGAAGCTGTTAGGCGACAGCTAATATCTGCTTGTTCATAAGAGTTAGGTGAACTATAAATATAGAGGGTCTGAAGCTAAAATATCAAATGCAAGTTTCCTCTTTCAGCTCCTTAGTCCATATGAAGGACTGTGACAACAGTGCAGTGAGCAAGAGAGCTCTTGGGGTTTTAGCATTAAAGACTGACTCACCTGCCAAGGCCTCTGGATAAATAATCATTGGTGACAGACATAAGCCTATAATTTCAGACATAACCCAGAACAGCAAAAGTTATATAAAAGCATGAGATATTTTGTCTCTTTCTCGTGGTAAAAATACCATGAGCTCAGTTCATCTTAGTCATTCTCTGCCACTTGCAGCCAAGTCCTCAGTAGAACAAGCCTTGAGGGCTTTGCACCACTTTTTCATATGTTTTCCTTGGTATCAGCTCCCTCTGAGTTTCCAGCAGTTTTCCTCCCCATTCAGCACGTCTGTCAGCCCAAGCAGACTGTGGTTCACAAAATATAAGATACTCTATTGTGTATCCTTGGATCCCAAGTGGCTTAGCAGAAATGCTCATCACTTTGTGAGTTTGGACACTTTGAAGTGTCTCTAACACTAAGCTAAAGAGAGAGACTGAAGTCACTTGTACAAGAGCTGAAAATACTCAGCAGTGGAGAGAAGGTAGGGAATGAAGGTTGTGGACACAAGCGACCACTTAGAGAAGAATTAAAATATTGAAAAGATACAGCTTTCACATTTGACAACTGTGGACAAAAATCCATTATGTTCTCCACTAATTAGATCTTAACCATCTTTCCTAGCTCTGCCAGAAAAGTACAAAGACAGAATATTCATTATATTCTCTGTAGATAAGACAAGTGTTTGCACTGTCCTTTTGCTAGCAGCAAAATGCTTTCTCCACCAGCTGAACTTCTGCACCCTTTATAATTGCTCGGCCTAATTAACACTCCAGTAAATTGCACACCTGCACAACCTTCACATCCCTACATGCCTGCTCTTCTGCACTGATGCTGCTGCTGTTAAACTGTTAAAATGTCTCTGAGTTGCCTGAGTCTTCTTGGCGACCGCAGCACGCATGCGTGTCGTGCTTCTCCATGAAGGATGAGGAAGATGCAGGCTGGCTCAGAACTCTATGACACAGTCTATTTTTAGAGCCCTCTTTTTCCGAGAAACCAGTTTTCCCATGGGAAATAATTCCTTGGGGTAAAAGTCATTTCCACCTCATTTGTTCATCTAAAATATCTTTGCTTTTGGCTTCCTGCTGTGGAGCACAGAACTGCTGCATCTAGTTAATTTTGCAGTTTTGCTAAATGACAGTGAAATTTATTTAGAAGGAAACCAAATTTAGTCCCATTAGATTATGGCAACAGTTATGTGAAAAAAAAAAAAAAGCGCTAAAAAAACCTCTCTTGTTTTAGTTATAAAAAACCTTGGTCCCTGAAACTACCAAATTATTTATATGAATGTTAATCAAAGCACCTACCCCTAGGACACAGTAAAAGGTATAGCCACTGGGGAAACCCCACAATGCCTGGCACTCCAAAAAAAAGGAGTTTCATCCTCTATGAAACTGAAACGTTAGATCCAAAGGGTAAGCAAAAGATCAAAGTATAAGGGAAACAGTTGCTGTTAACATGAATCTATAAAACTCTGCTGTAGTGAGACATTCAGGCTGCTGCTAGAAACTACAAGTCTAAAATAACGGATGCGTTCCTTTAGTTTGCTGTTGTCTTCAATACCATTCCTTTAACAATGGGAACTCTGGGATCGTTACCCTGTTGCAACATATATATTATGTACGCTGGGTCCTGCACTTGGGTCACAACAACCCCATGCAGTGCTGCAGGAGCAGCTGGAAAGCTGCCTGGCAGAAAAGGACCTGGAGGTGTTGTTTGACAGCCAGTTGAACATGAGCCAGCAGTGTGCCCAGGTGGCCAACAGCATCCTGGCCTGTATCAGGAACAGCGTGGTGAGTACAACTCGGGAGGCGATTTTCCCCCCTCTACTTGGCACTGGTAAGGCCCTGTCTTGAGTACTGTGTCCAGTTTTGGGACCCTTACCACAAAAAAGACATTGAGGTGCTGGAATGGGTTCAGAGAAGAGCAACAAAGCTGGTGATGGGTCTGGAGAGTAAGCCTTATGAGGAGAGACTGAGGGAGCTGGAGTTGTTCAGCCTGGAGAAGAGGAGGCTGAGAGGAGACCTTATCAGTCTTTACAACTACCTGAAAGGAGGTCATAGAGAAGTGGGGGTTAATCTCTTCCCCCAAGTCACAGTCAATAGGAAAAGAGGAAATGGCTTCAAGTTGCACCAGGGGAGCTTCAGATTGGATATCAGGAAAAAATTCTACATGATAAGGGTTATTAAGCATTGGAATGGGATGTTCAGGGAAGTGCTTGAGGCACCATCCCTAGGGGCATTTAAAAGACAGGTTGACATAGTGCTCAGGACGTGGTTTAGTGATGGGCTATTGTTTTTAATCAGTTAGGTTGATGGTTGGACTAGATCTCAAAGATCCCTTCCAACCTAGAAAATGATACAACATCATATCACTATGTTATTTATACAATATCTATTATATCCTATTCTAAGCCTATATAGGAATATTACAATACTTAGTCACTGAATGAAGGCTCAAGTTAGTTCAGGTTCCACGTTTTCTCCAAGCATATTCAGACTGAATAGGCAGTGCTGGGGAAATAGTATCAACATTTAAACAGTAGTATTGCACAAGGAGTAGGTTAAAGAAAGGTCAGCCTACTGTTACTTCAAGCTTGAGACATAAAATTCACAATGGGAATACCTTATGTGAGCTTTGGAAGGAAAATTCAGATGTTGTTTCACCAAAGATATTTTTAGTGGACATTACACTAATATCAACGCCGTTTCCAATGGGAAAATTTCTGAGTTTATTTGCAGGGAAAGAAATAGCTAAAATAGATGACCTAGAAACAGTTGAGCATGTTTTGACAAGACTCCAACTTTCAGGGAAGAAGAAAAAAAAGAAAAAAAGGTCACGATTCCACTTGGAAAGAGACCACATTTCTAAACAGAAAAGGAAACAGGACACTGGACATCTCCTGCTCCACGTCTCAGCTTTGCCTGTGCCACCACTCCCTCACTTCTTTGGTTGCAACATAGCATAGAGTTATCCCAACATAGGATTTTCTTCAGCTGTCTATAGCTAAGATACTGGTAACAGTCCAGTCGCAGAGACATGTGTGAGCTAATGATTTGCAGTATTTACCCTCAGGACAGGTTCATGCGAGACAAGCTTAGCTATGCACAGTGATTACAGCATAGGCATGTCCTTTGTGTCCCCACTTGCAGAAAACAAGGATAATGATGAGTAGTCTCTTCCTTTTGAGCGTACAGAGATCTACCAAGTAAAAACTTCACAACTGTGTGTATTTTTATCATTTATCAAAACTGTTGCTCCGCTCTTTATTCCCACAAAAGTGAGCTTTGATACGAGTGAATTTATTATGGCAGCAGCTGTTGGTATACCCATTATCAACCTGCTTATTGCACAACTGAAAGCTCTGGAAAATAATGAGAAAGTTGTTGTCTCATTACTTTAATTAGATTTTCAGTGTAATACTACAAGCAGATAACATGACTCAAATTACTGTTTTGTTTGGACTTGATTTATACTATTTTCAGCTAACTCTGTATTTCCTTCTTGTATGAAGTATGACTGATTTTTTAATAGGTATAAATGTAGACTTCTATATTTAATGGTAGATATATCCATCACCAAAAGTCAGGCAAAGACCTCATATGGGTGTCCTATCTATAATTGTGATACAATGCAAATTATTATTACAGACCAGGAAATCAAAGCATCCAGGCAGAGAAGCACTGGAGCAGTGAGGACTCTGTGGAAGCTGACTCACAGAACTTTTAATTGGAGATTTCCTTTTCAACGATGTTCAACTAGAAAGATCAAAATTCTCCACGAGCCACTGTTAAATGTTAAAGCTGCTGGTTCTACCCATGCTAACAAAATGATCTGTAGTAGTAGAGGGGATGGGAAGTGTTGTGCCATCTAAATAACTGTTTATCAATCAGGTAGGTCTTGATTAGAAAAAGTTCAATTTCAACAAAAAGCCAATTTTAAGAAAATCTAGCCTAGATGCAGAAGTCTTTGAGAAACAGCTCACATTGAGCATGATGCTATCTTTATACAGAAGCATCCACAAGAAAGGTCCCTGGTAATCTCTTTTCACTAACTGCTTCTGAACTAGCAGAACCCGTATAAATAGTGCCTACAGTAACGCACAGCATCAGGGCTCTGCCAAAGTGGTGAGGGCTGAAATCTGCTAAACAGTCAAGTCAAAAGACTTGAGGCAAGGACTGGTGTCTGAATGATAGCACTGGTCTCTTTTGTCAGGAACATCCAATTTAGAGCCTAGTAGGGGCATTTTGTTGCTTTTATCATGAAACTTCAGCTGCCTGGAGAGAGCCAAGGACAGGAAGCCAAGCTACATAACCAAAAATGAGTCAAGCAAGAGTCTGTGAAGGGAAATGAAGCAGCTCTGCAATTTGTGCCAGCTCCAGCAGCTGCTCCGTCCCGATACCTGTCAATGCAGCCAGGCCGTCTGGGCAACACTGTCAGATGCTCTCCCCAAATCACCACGGTCCATGGATGACCTACTGGTAATATAAAAAAAATAAAATATGGAAAGTTCACAGTACATCAGAACATTTTCTTCGTGAAAACATTTATTTTTCTTAACAGCAGAGGAGGAGAGCAAGTCTTGCATCTTTGTGGTGTGCTTCCTAACGTTTTGGGCTTTTCTTGCTTGACTAAAGCTCCAGAAACCAAAGGGATATTAGAAAGTTTAAGCAACTGCTAAAACAAACACCACAAAAAACCCCAACCTCTTCAGCTTCCTGGATATGAAAGAAAAAAATAAATAAAAATGGAATTGTTCTAATGGCTTAGATACAAGCAGAAAAATAAAGAGGTACCCAAAAATATTACCTATCCTGGTGAAAAACTCATCTATTCTAAGCTCGTTTCATCTGAGGAGTCTAGATGTGTCTTTTGTCTTTAAAGCACGTGGCTTCACACATTCAGAACTGCTTCCCTCATGCTTCATACAATTTTTGAAGCAGAAAAAACCGTAATGGTAAAAGAGCTGCTGCAAATTGAAAATTTGAACAGAAAAGTAATTTCATTTTAATTTCTATACCTCTTCATTTTAAAAACATATTTTCTTAAAATTAGCTTACACTTGAAATTAAAGTTTATTCAAAAATTAAAAAACAAATTTCCTCATTTAAGAATACCTTAGATTTCTATAAAAGTTTGAATTGTTGAAAGTGAAGAAAGTTGTCAAAACTGATCCTTTCTTTTGATGAATATAATTTCAAATATGGGTAAATCAACATTTTCTGCTGAAATACATTTCAGAAAAGTACCCAACCAGGTGTGATAGTCATAGAAAAGATTACCAATTATGTTTTACTGAATATATTTAATTGAATAGAGGTAGCATTTCACCATCAGTTTTCTCCAAAATAAACATCTAGAATTATTTGCATTGACAAACAGCATAACTGGCATATTATGTTTGAGCAACAAAAGAGGTCTTGTACAAGTTCTTTAAACAAAAAAAAAGATTTCTCTTCTTTCAGATTCCATGCATTTGAAATAAATATAAAAAGAAACTAAGTCCTGCAATGCGAGATAAACACTGTCAAAAAAAAAAAAAAACAAAAACAAAAACCAAACCACCAGTCATGTTGTATAGCTTTTACCTTCTTTTCTTTCCCTACAATACTGCATTTCCATAATTCTCTCTGACCCCATCACCATCCTCTACTTCCCTATTTTTTGTTGCTGCTGAAACATCTGAGCAGACTTATCAATTTTTGCTGCCTTCTCTTATGCACTGTCCCGATGCACGTAAATCACAATTGCATGTTTTTCCTTTAGAAAAACCTACATGTCACGAGTTTCATGCCCCTCCTAACAGATCCTTGGATATAAAGCTTCCCTGTCCACAGATACTTATGTTCACAGTATGTAACTTACACAAGATGCAAAGTTTATGTCTGAGAATAAGAGATTCTCTGTTTTTATGCAAAGTTGGGTTTATGTTTGTCTGTGGATGCGTGGTGCCATCAGGCCCCCATATTCCCTGATTTTGAATAGTTCATACATTTGGTGATCTCGACATCATTCAGTTTCAGATACTAGTTGGCACTCCAATCCTTCATTTAATTTCATGCTGGCAAGTCTTTTTCTTACTGAACCTCCATAGAGCATAAGCAATAAAAATGACCCATCAGATCACCTAGAGCAATCTTGTGCAGCTATCAGCCATACCCAGCTTGATTTCCCTCTGACTTAACCCCCTTTTTAAAAGATGAATCTCAGTGATTTCAGCATATTAACCTTGATTAGCACTCATTAACTTACCACATACTGCAATTAGTTTAATGTATTTAGCCATTTCAGAACAAAACTGCTGTCAGCTCTCCCCACAGGCAAAAAAGGAGAGGGAAGATTCACATGGGTGTCCCCATCTCCTTTGGGGTGAACAGAAGAGCTCCCATATCTCCACCTTCATAGGAGATTTCTGTATTGGCAGATTTTCATTCATAGACTAAAATAAGAATTTAGACATCTTGCTCACATGTATAAAACAACACAAAAATGCCTAAATTTAGTTGTCTCAATTTTATGCTAATATTAGCAGAACTGGATGCATACTACAGTCTCTCACTCTGTATACTGCTAAGGTGAGACGGATCCTCCTTTCACATGAAATACAAGGAGATCCACAAAGCTTGTCTCTGCGTATCTTCACCAATTCTCTGAAGTTCATTTAATGATAACAAAGGCCCAGATAGCTGCTCTCAAATGTGAAGGAATTGACTTGATTCAGCACTGCAGTTTGTTGTTTCCTCAGTACTGTGCCCCAGGCTGCCATGCAATCATTACTGCTGCACTAGATTTCAGGCTAGATATTATATCAACAAAAGACAAGGGGTATCATGCAGAAAAACATTCGGCTAAATTTAGCACATATTCCTTCTACCAACAAACACACTGTAAACCCTTTCTTTCTTTTGCTTCGATGTTGTCAAACATGCAAAGTGCAGATAAAAATCAAAACTGGAACCAAAGAAGATGGAAGCAAAACTTGGTGGAGCACAAAGCCACATCCATTGGGGTTTCGCTTTAGATTCCCAACAGCAATAATTCGCTCTGAACAAGATGATAATTTACAGAGAAGGATGGTTATGAAGTACCACAAACCTAAAGGAAAGTTAAGTTTAACAAGGAGGGGAATTTGCCCAGGATATCTGCCTGCACCATCAGACCTGGACCAATTTGATCTATTTATACAATCCGGTTTTATGCCAGGTCCTGTAAGAGGAAACACAAGCAAGTTGTCCAAATCTGTATCTTGAAAACAGCAGAATGGGTATCCTATATATACATATTGCTGTAAAGACACAGCATGATGCCCATCAGCCCCTGTACCCAAGGAACGGTTTGGGTCATGCAAGAAACAACACATCCACTGTCACTGGAGGACTGAGCTATTGTCCAGTTTTTAGAAGCATACCATACCCTCTAGAGAGGGATTTACTGATTGAACTAGAAATGCATCCCATGTCTTTTCTTCCTGGCATAAAGTACAGCTTTGTTTATTTTTTCCCTATTTTTATGTTTTGACAAACCTAGGGACTGAGAGACTTTTCTAGTTCTGCAGAGGAAGAATTTTTATCTGGGATATCACATCTGAAAAGATTAATGTCTTTTAATTTAACATGAAAGTACAACTTGGTTCTCCTGGGATTCATGGCTTTGCAGCAAATGGCATGGTAACCCTAATTTTTAAAAAGGATGTCTTAAAGCAACTATACGGCTTCACATTGTCCTTTAAAATGACATAGTGGTTTCAAACATTTAGCACAACTCCAAATGGTGTTAGCAGATTTTAGTAGGGGTCAAGCGGTTTCATTTCAAGATTTGCCCTGCTTTAATTTATCTTAACTTTCTTATGTTAGTACAACCTGTAAAACTTCTGAGGCCGTGTAGTTCATAGCAGCAAGTATTACTGGATAATCTGACGCAATTAAAGGAATAATAAAAGCTAATAGCTTCCTGGAAAAGAGGGAGTAAAATGTCAGCAATATTAACATGAAGTACTACCTAATAGAAAGGATCTATTTTATTTCAGTGTCTCCATTTTATTACGAAAAAAATAAAAATAATCTCTTTGAAATCCTATCATGACAAATCCTTGTGTGTTTCCAGACATTCAGAGAGAATATCCTCAAATATCAATTGCAGTGATAATAAACTAAGAAAACACTCTTCCTGAAACACTCTGTATTGGGACAGGCCCTTGTAGAAGAGTTGAATAATACTCTAAGGGACAAACCATCAAGTCAACACAGACGGTCATAGGGGACCTTCCAGCATCCAACCAGGTGGCTACAGCTCTGTACAAGGCAGTGCACGAGGCCACAAAAGGTGTCACAGGCATAAGGCTGAGTCAGGGTGTAGAGATCCTCTGCAAAGGTGACAGGGGGAAAAAAAACCAAAAAAACAACCCACACAAACAAAAAAATCCCCCTCTCCCCATTTTGCTAAGGCAATGGTTTTCTGGAAAGTGAATTGCATGCTAGTGTAAAAACGAGAAGGAAATACTTTGACACAATAAAACACCACTCCTGTCCACCCAAAAATGTGATTATGTTTAAGTTAGAGCTGAAATGCTGATGTCTTCTGCTGTGAGACCACCTCAGGGGGATGCTTCTCAGCTCTTATCTTAGAAGGGGAGGGCACTTGGCCACACAGGAGTGTTTACTCCTCACTCCATTATTTCCCCTGCTTCACTCACCTCCTTATGATTTTTCTGCGTCACCTGGGAAAGGGGAAGTGAAATGCTGGCTCCCTTTTCTGGTTCTTTCTGTTAACCCTAATGAAGGATCTGCTATCGTGATTTTTCCTTACGCAGCAGAGTCAAATTGCTTGGAACTGTTTTCATTCCAGGCTTTGGAAGTTATTCCAGCCTTCACGGGCACAGTTCCAAATCTTTATTCATCAATTTTGTGTGAAAATTAACCGAGCTGCCTTCCCATCCCATTCCACCATATGCAAGTGACTTCCTGTATGAGAAACACCAACTTATTTCAGGTGTTAGACATCTCGTTTTATTAGCACAGAGATGTGCTGCACAGGGTCTTTCTTCCTGCTGTGCTTAATTTCTGAGTCCAAGGGTATTATTAAGAAGGAGGAGTAAAAAAGAAAAGGATTAGATGTGCTTTCATCTACGTACCCAAATGGCACCAGTTCTCATTAGAAAGCAGCAAACATTTTTTAGAGAATCACTCTTTATGGCTCCCCCCAAATCTTTGATCAAAGGTCTCAGAAATAAATTGATTCTGCGAACATCCATCTATTTGACGTGCAAATTGTGCACTTAAAAAAAATGATTTTAAGCCTTATACTTGTCATCTCAGTATAACACTTCATTCTTTCCTAATCTATTTGAAAGAGCCTTGAATCTGACACAACAGATTTGAATTTACTTAAATTCTACATTCAACCGTGCAGTAGCATGGTAAGTTAATGACATCGCAATTAATGAAAAATACTTTACAGTTCCATTTCTCCAGAAATTAATGGTTTCCAATTCTTAACTATATTTAATTAATGACTGTACTTCTGAGCAGCTCTCATTTGTTCAAGAAAATTTTCATGTCCATGGCAAGGAAAACATTTTAAACTGTATTTTACTAAGGCAATTTATATTCCTCATATATCTTGCTCATTCAAGGACCAACATTTACTGGTAATTACCTGAAACCCCAGAAAAGCTGATATATCTCAGTGAAAAGCCAAATACATTCCAAAGAAAAAAGCATTAGCTGTGAAAAGACAGTCAGACATTTCCCTTCTGGCCGTCCCTATGAGATCCATGGAGGTGCTTCGTACCTGGAAATAGTCCCAAGGAACGATTGTAGAATCGATCAGGAGCATCTTGCCTCAGCTGCGGAGTCTCAAATGGATAAAAAAGAAAGTCCTTTCCACAGAATTCCCACGGTCTCACCTGGGGCGGTCTGGCCTGTGCAAGAAGCTCCCCAAATTAGCTCAACCTGCTGTTTCCCAGCTCTAAGGGTGCAGAGAAAGAACTCGTCCCCTTTGCAATGTTTTCAGCTGCCCATCCAGCTGGGCACAGCCCTTGGGATCACTGCTAGCTCCTTCTCCCAAGAAAAACAAAGAATGGGTAAAAGAATTCACTTTTCCTCAAGTGCAGAGGCTGGAGTTTCTGCTAATCTTGTGCAGGTTGTCTCATTATTGGGATCCAACTGTGAAGTCAGTGCTGGTTCACTGGTTGCATTCGAAAACCTTATCCTAGTTCTGTAATCCCATACTTGATACGTTATAAAAAGTTTCATGGGAGGTGCCCATGCTTCAGGACATGTGAAAAACAACATGTAGAGAAGCATGCTTCAGAAAGACCCAGGTTGCTTCCTCTCCCTTGTAAGAAAAACACGCTTTTGATACTACACAGAACTCACATTTCTCACATTGTAGCTCCCTTTAACCCCCCTTTCACAAGCAAAATCTGTTGGGTGAAAAGTATGAACACAGTGATAGTTGTAATGCCGTGTGTCCATCTAAACAATAATCTCATGATTATGACATATAACATGAAAAGAATCTCACCTGTGTGTGCAAAAACAGAGCAGTGATTTAGGAGGTGAAATCTGAGCTCGAGGCATGCCCCACGTGTCTGCCATTTGTGCTAGAAGTGGAGAGTAAAGGAAGAGAGCTGTCTGGCATTGTAGAATCAGAAAGCAAAGCCTCCTAGATGTGAATTGTCCTGTCTGCAACCAAGTTTTACATCTTCAGGCAAAACTACTTCAAGTTCTAAATATGCACAGTGAACTAGTCGTTCACAAATAGCTCTGGCTAAAATGATCTGGTAATTTCAAAGTAAATACATTCATGAAGAAATCTACTTCCCCCCCCCCTTTCTTCCCCTCCCCTC
>VZRU01014080.1:129376-176177 GCA_013398155.1 Pedionomus torquatus | reverse complement strand
CAAAAGGCTATTTCCAGTGAATCAGCCACCTATACCTCCCTAGTCATGTTTTCTGGCAGTCTCCAGACCCCTGTACCTCCAATTGCTTTAAAAACTGCCTGTGGAACTCCAGAAAGCCAAGAACAACTTGCTTTTTCCTAAACTGACTTCCTGATGCTTCCAGCACAGGGCTTTGGCAGGACAACACCTAGAAATCAAAGGAGATTCTAATTCTTACTGCTGTGCTACCAGAAGAGATGAACAGATTCTTTTACATTTGACTGACGCCTCTCCGTTGGTTTGTACATGCCCAGATGGATATCTGTAGTTTGGTCTTTTCTTGGTTTGTCGATATGTGTTGTATGAGCTCTAGGCTTTATGGCTCAGCTACAAAATGAGGAATATTTATGAGATATATTCATTTTGTCCCAGTAAATATTACAGCCAACTCTATAAAAAAATGTAAATATAGTCCTTGCCCCACAAGAAGGCACATCTCCATATACCTCAAATTTTCATGCATAAACTGAGTGATCTTTACAGAGGAACTGTAAGAACTTATTGCTTGTCATCAGTTGCTTTAAAACTTCATGAGAATGTTTTTGTTCCCATAAGGTCGTTATTGCCTGCTACCACTGCTTTATAGTTGCCTTATTTACATTGTCATTACCAAAATGATGCAAAAGGGGGCTTTTTTGTGTGTGTATGTGTGTGTAAGAACATGTGGTATACAAGAAAGAAAATTCATGTTTTATTTATGTATTTGCTAGTATATAGACAATTAGGAAGTACAGTGCTCGCTGAAATTAAATTACAGAACTTGACTAAACTATATACCATCATTTGAAACTAATTAATTCACTCTCTGCCTGTCTTTGATTTTAATGTATTCAATAACAATTTCTGTGTATAAACCTCTCATGTTTTATACATTCTGCAAATTCTTATTATTTTTTAACATAGGCACTCATTGTGTAAAGAATTTCTATGCTTTCTAATTCTTCTAGAATAATTATATTGTCTGCTAGAGAAATCAAATGACAGTTTTGAATTCAAAGCTAGTCAAGTTTCTTAAATAATCTCTGTGCTGTGTTCTGAATATACACACACACACACCTGCTGGCAACTTTTATCCTACCTACCCAAAATGACAGACTTGCCGCACAGCGCAGCCTATGGAATGGGCAAGGATATCAGAGGTGACTTTGTCATCAAAGCAGCTATCATTAGGGCTTGGCTTTTGCTGGGCTAATAACACACACATGAGAATCACACACAGCCAACGCCAAGGAAGAGGAGGGTATTCAGGAAAATTAAGAGGAGTAATTGGAAGATGAGCTGAATCTTGAAAATCATTATTTTTTCACAACCAGATGTTGCCTCCTGGAGCACGTTACAAGACATTAGAGCTCAGACTTTTCTCTGGGAGCTCATTATAGCCTTTGCTCAAGGAAGCAGCCAATCTACCTGAGCTAGGCTGTTGTGGTTGTACCCCCAATTCTGCCACTCGTGTAACAGGTCATGAACTACGTAGGAGTGTGATTCAGTTAGGGACCTATAGTATAGTGGTTTAGTGAAGTGTTTTAAAACTGGAGGTGAAAAATAAGTAAGACATGAATGTGAAGATGCTACTATGAAGAAATAAAGAGAGAGGTATTCTAAGAGATAAGATCTAGATGTAATTCTTCTAATTGCTACGTCTGCCTACAAGTAAGGAAAAAGTTGGTGAATTTTTTTTCTACTAGTGGGCATAAGTGTTTTGTATAGTTTCAAGAATACCTTCTCTCCATTTTATTTATTTTATACTGTGATTTGACTTTGTTGATAAATGCTTAGATAAACGCATTCCAATTCTCATTCACAGTTTGTTTTTCTTCCTCTGTTTATGGAACAGAGAGTTCTGCTTGGTTCCCAAACTAAATCAATCTAAATTCCCTCTGTTTATTGGGTTTTCCTAATTACAGAAATAAAATTGGTGGTTCTCAAGGGTACATAGGTAAGTATAACACATATAAAATGATCCAGTCCACTAAAAGTCTGATATAACAACTTTGATTAATGATTCAATACAGTTTGTGTTATAACTATGTATTTTAGTGACAGATGAATTTATTTCAATTTCCCGTGCCTATTTCACCTAAGGCTTTGGTGAGGCTGATACCACTGCTCACACCTTAAGATATGGTTGTCATTAGCATTGCTTCTTTCAACAGTTAATATAGGTATTACAGGGCCAGCTGTATTCTGGAGTAGGCAACATGCATGAAATACATTCACAGCTAGGTTAAATGACCATTACCCCATGAAATGCTGGAAACAAAACATCCGTTCAATTATTTTTTTTCTACCTTTGTGACAATGTGAACATCCAAAGCGTAAGGCATCACTCATGACACCATCTGTGGGAGAATACTTTGGATTTTCATAGAATCATGCAACATTTTGGGTTGGAAGGGACCTTTAAAGGTCATCTAGCCCATACCCTCCTGCAATGAGCAGGGAACATCTTCAACTAGATGTGCTTTCTTTTAAACACAAGAAATCCTATCTGGCCTCCAGGTACTAGCACTACCCATCTGCCTGGTCAGTGCTTCAGAATGGCTGGCCCTGGTTTTCAGAGCTGGAGGCTAAATCCCTTTCAAATTAAGCCCTTGGGTTTCATTCCAGGAGTTTTAAAAGGGAGAGCACGTCAGGAGTAAAAACAGGTAATCTCCTACTGAATGTTTATCATCTCAGTACCTACTGTGCTTTTTCCTGTGGACTCATCTCCAGAGGATGCTTTGTTGGCTCTTAACCACAGGCAAAACCTACCATATGGAGAGGGCAGCAGCATTATGTAACAGAGACAAACAAAGGTCTTTAGAAAGGCCTGATATTATGCTCCAAAATCATAATTGCTATAAATAATATCATGTAGATTCTGTATTTACTCTGTTTCATCAGTGTCCACACAATATTTATACACAGTATTTCCACACAGTTTACCAGTCAGATGGCAATTGTGGTTAACTCCTTGTCAAGCAAACTCATTCAGGGATAATAACAATAATAAAAAAAATATTTTAAAAAAATGAAAAATCAAGCTGTATTTTTCTGCTTTGACTATCAGCAGCAAAAGTAGCACTACAGTAGTCAGAGCTGTAGTTGGCAGCTTGACTGACCAGATTCATGAGTAAACCAAAAGGAATAAAGGCAGGCAGGTTAAGCAGGTTGAGTAAGCTCCTACCACAGGACCACTTTGCCAAGGAGAATCACAAGTTGGCATCTGAAACAATGAACCAAGCTCTCACTTGGTGCATTTGATGTTGACCCCTTGGTTTCAGTGCTACACTGCCTTGCAGCAACTGAAGTCCTGGCTCAGAATCATAGAACGGTTAGAGTTGGAAGGGATCTTAAAGATCATGGAGTTCCAAGCCCTCTGCCCTAGGCAGGGACACCTCCCACCAGACCAGGTTGCTCAAAGCCCCATCCAGCCTGGCCTCCAAGGATGGGGCAGCCACAGCTTCTCTGAGCAACCTGTTCCAGTGCCTCACCAACCTCACAGTAAAGAATTTCTTCCTAGTATCTAATCTAAATCTCCCCTCTTCCAATTTAAAACTGTTACCCCTTGTCCTATCACTACACTTCCTGACAAAGTCCCTTTCCAACTCTCCTGTAGGCTCCCTTCAGATTCAGAATCTTATGTGCATGCATAGGATCCTCTTGTGACAGGCAAAAATGGGTTGGCACAGTTATACAGCTGTAAATATGGACATTAGGAGTCCACTTGGTCTTCCAGACATTACAGACTCCTGCTTTGAGCTGCCCAACATTCCATCACACATCTGAGGCTGAAGCTATTCAACCACTTTAGCACAGTCCCATGAGGATAGTGGATGGAATTTGCTAAACGTATTAGGCCTCTGCTGGTTTCTGCTTTTCTACTCCTAGAGTCACCACTATTTTAAGAATGTCCCAACACACCTTCAGCCACAGAAACAGTTTTATCTGTCCAGCAACAGGGTTTGGCTTACTGCTCTGGGTCTCTTGGCAATATTTCAGCTGCCAGCACAGAGCAGAACCAAGAGAGGCCATTAAAACACCTGGAAAGGATTTGGGGAAAACCACTAGTAAAGGCAAGAGCAGTGTCTTCCCTTGCTTCACCTTATTTCACTGCCAACTTGTACCATGTCTTCTAGAAAACTCTAACAGCTGAAGGCCACATAGTACTGTGGTCTCACTCCTGTTTTTATATTAAAAAGCCAGCGTTTCATTTGCAGTAAAAGAGTACACTTGATGGCGAATTTCCATGGGAATTGCTCTTAGCTCCTTTACAGCAAGATTTCATGTGCATAACTTTAAACACATGCATCATTCAGTTGATTTCAGTAGGACTCCTAAAGCTAAGTACCTTGTTGAATCAGAGCCTTTATGCATCAGTGGCTACAGACTCCAGTAGTGATATTCAAGTATCTTCTGCAGTGAGTTGCTGGCTTTCAGATGTCAGGACCTCCCCTGCTGGGAAATACATCACACCCTTTACTGAATTCTGATTCCTACCATGCTGCTATTAAACTCCTCCTAGAAATTTCTCCAGGCTTCAGCAAAAGAACCTATATCCTACAGAATAACACACATCTTGTATTCACAGGGAATAAATTCTAGAAGAGTCACTTAAGGGGCAGCCCGAAATCCCCCGTCTGAATTTGTTTAGCTAGTAAGAGAAAGAGAAGAGCTCTGGGTTTGAGACTTTGAAGGTGTAAAGACTGGTCCAAGCTCTGTACCTGTTCACAACTGGGTCTAGTAACACATCTCCCAAAACATCTTCCTACTCTAAACTCTGGTTTTAGCTTCAGTACTACAAAAATATGCTTTCCCTTTTGCACGTTGCTTTTTTGCACAGTTAATTCTCATCTGTATGAGCAAAGGTGGCAGCAGTAGAGGATTAAAAGGCTGATTTATAAACCAGTCAATTATTAGTTCTATGTTACATAGCAAAGTCAGGACATGCAAATCACAGCTGTTTGTTAGGAATCTACAGGAAGGATTTAAAATATATCAGTACTATTTAAAATCCATTTTTGGATATGGTAATACTTTATTAGGAATGTAAATGTATAACAGGCTGTGCAAACCTTTTTTTTTGGGTTATGCAAATTGATTTCAAGATATGTTAATTTAATTCCTGACATAGATCAATAGAACATCTTAACCAAGTGTAATGTTAAAAATAATAATTTTAACATTTTATGGTTATATGTAAGGCTAGGTTTTATAACTCAGAAATAAAGATTATATAGTTGGAACTCTGACCTAGGTACAGATTTGTAAAACAAGCATATTTAGCTGTGAGAGAACACGTATGACACTTAGTAGAAGCAAAATATTCAAAATAACTTTTTTTTATAACCAATACAGGACAGCTATTTTGTCTCTTTGCTGAATACTTTTGAAACTGTTACTTAAAAATCAACCTTTTTATACCAAAATTTAATAAAGTTCTTAATTCACCCTTTTCTTCATCTTCCTTCTTGCTAATACCTGGCTGTAAAATACAGATTTTGATCTCATGCTATACAGATTGTCTGGTAACCGATTAAAACACTGAGGGAAGAATATACTTGGATGAAGGTTCATCCCACTATACTCTTAAAGGTGACCAGCACTTCCAGCCCTGAAACTGAAATGCTAAACCTTTTGCTGCACTTAACCTTTACCTTTGCACGTCTAAGAATTATCCTGAGCAGAGTTTATATCTCCTGTGGACCCATTGAATCTCAGGCCAACTTTGATTTTATTCTCTTTTCAGCACTGGGAATGCTAAAATGCTGACAAACCTCCCCTGCCACCCTCCTCCCCTCCAAAATGAATGTTTTAAAAGTTACAGGCTTTGAGATTCTTTCTATTTCTCATTAAGTTTTCAGTGTAAGGTCTCGGGTCATATTTTTACTTTTTCCTCTTTACTAGAATCACTATTCACTTCCCCTCTAAAGAGCAGAGAGGTGGCTACTCATTGAAACTTGGACTGAACTTCCAAGAACTATACTAATAAAGCAAAACTAAAGATATGTTAATGACCTATCAAGTCATTTTAGAAGACAGTCAGTCACGCTTTGTGACAGAAATAACTCACAGTACCAAAGATCCAAACACCTTCAATTTTGGGAAAGTTCATACTCCATCTTAAAGTTTTTCTCTGGAGCCAGTCCTCTACTTTTCCAATCTAAGCTATAAAAACATCATAACAAAAATAAGTTGTATTTCAGTTTGATGTTCAAATCTCTTATTAGGTTACACTGATGGAAGTAAAAAAACATCAACAACAAACAGGTCCCATTCATCTGGTATTCCAACCATACAAGGATATACAGGGCTTTTCCCCAAACTCTCTGCTTCTCTCAGGACAGCAAAATTGTAGGGGTGATTGCACAGCATGACATACATGGAAAACACACACTTCCATCATAAACTGAAAGTTATATCTAAACAAAGGTGTTTCCTCCAACTTTAATGTAATGCTAATAGAACTAGAAGCAAGAAATGTCCAATATGCACAGTAATTAAGTCCTACTTTTCTAACTCCAGAAAGTTTTGTGTTCATTTTGATTACGACTTTGGCCTAACATGATAGTTTTTCTGTCATTCAGGATTTCTTCTCCCAGCTCTGTGCTGCTTTCAGCAAATGCTAGCCTTCGTGATAATTATACCTGTATTTTCAGCTATTCAGTCACAGGAAAAGTTACTGAAACATCCAAAAAGGATAAAGCAAAAGCCTCCAGGAGTCCTCAATTGCAACCATCCCCTAAGGAGCCACAAGTCACAACCTACAGCAAAAGTAGTGCTTGTCAAAAGAGGTGGGGGAATCATTAATCCTGGGGAATGGTTAAAGAGGTAATGATTTATTCATGTAAAGCGCTCCTGAGAATTGAACGTGCCCACATGGCAAAGGTACTTGTCAAGCTTATTATCTGAGGGATAAAGGCTGTGGTCAACTCTTTGTACCAGAGCTTCAGTTACAGTAAGTTGGCACCACTCTGACCTCAAGGGAGTCATTTTACTTAATGAGCACAGAAGCCACTTTCCTTGTTTCCAGCTGAGTCTTTCCTCTGTGTGTTCTGACTGATCGTTTTCCTGTTTGCCACAACTCCCCCCCAGCCCCTTCACTGCTAGCTGCTACCACACACAGCAATTGCTTTCTCCCCTATAATTTTGCAGGGGAACCAGCTGCAATACTTCCATCACCCTTCCCAGGGCTTTGGCCAGGGACCAGCCGCTGCCCCAGCTCTCCCTGTACACTCACTCTCCTGATACAAAGCAGCACTACAACTGCTTACATTGGCAGCCTTCACATCAAATTAGCCTCCCACTTTCAGGATAAGCTACTTTAATTTTGTTGCCAGAGAGGGGAAAGAAAGGTACTAATATGATAGAGCAGTCTCATTGGATTTAACTTGATTTAAGAATTTGATCTCTTCCCCATCACTTTCCTGTCCAATTAGCCTCTTCCTAACAACCAGGGTTTGAGCAGCAATTTTGCATCCGATAGTAAACAAGCTTGTTCATTCTCATGAGCAAAGTGACTGCCATGGAGTATTAGGATGACAGTATTTATTGAACATGTGACTGTGTTATGATGATGGCTGCAAGGGAGCGAATTGGCATTTCATCTTTCAGGGTTTGCCCCAGGATCAGAGCAAGGCACTGATTACTCCCAAAGCTAATTTGTTCCAGTGTTAATTATGGTTGTTTGAATAGAAATATCAGTCCTTATCTGCCATCATTATCTCCTTCCAGACAAGGGAAGAAGGTGTCTCCTTTGATGAAAAAAAGTACACTCTAAGGGGTCGGGGAAAAAGCAGAATTGTCACCAAGTGTTATTCCTTAATACTGAAATGATGGAGCTTAAGCATTAAAAAAAAAAAAAAAATTGCTCTAAGAATGTGTGTGCATATGTGGATATACACAGGAGAAAATGCACAGGAGCAATGTTCATTTTTTTGCAATTTCACTAGAAATCCTTAACATTTTCTGTATCCAATTTTGTGAGCAAAGCCTGTGACAGAGCCATAGGAAATGTTTGGCTTTGGACAGCAGCATCTTTTGACTGGAGTTTGAAATCAATTACAAACTATTTTTAAAGCAATACACTTGGATTAGGTTTTCTAGTCAGTTAATTTTTTCACATTTGTCTGCCTTCATCGTATCTTTAGCTCAAGCAAGCTCATTTTCACATTCTCCTGCAGACAACCCGGCAGCACAGAAGTGGAAATGAATATGACAATCTCATAAAAAGCAGATATGATATAAAACTAATGAATGTGTCTCCATAATAAACTGATAAAAACACCAGAGAAAACACTGAGGCAAAAGGGAGCCCTGACAATGTGGGTGGCAAGGAAAATACTTGTTGCACCTGGACCATTTCCAGATGGGAACTGGCTCCGTCCTCCTCAAACACTCGTTTTCTGTAGTGGAGTGCTCACGGAGAGATATTAAAAGTGAAAAAGTTTCTGAAGACTAAAAAGCACTGCTCCGACTTGGTTTAAAATAAAGGGGCTGTGGGCTGCTTCTGCCCTAGAAGAAAATAACTTTCATGATTTAGACTTAAACAAAGTTTCTTGAACTCTAAATTTGAAACAGCACATTTAAAGGCAGGTGGGTGGATGGGTGTGGAGGTGGGAAAGCGAAAAGACAAAGGGAAGAGAGCAGGGGAGAGCTCTTGGGAATCTGTTCAGGGAGAGCTCTCAGAAATTTTTGAAGTTGAGGAGATATTATGTTAATATAAGTTCTAATTGCTAGGCAATAAACAACACCCACCAGCTGACTAAATGTCAGGACCAAACTTCTCTCTAAATCTGCTTTGAAGCAATGTCAGTCAGCACTATTATCACAAACAGATTGAACCCTTTCTTTCAGTGTTGAAATAAAAATAATCCAGCATTTGTAATTACCTAAAGTTAGAGACCTCAGGTATTAAAAAAACAACAACAACAAACCACAACAAAACAAACGAAAAAAGAAAACAAACAAAGAAAACCTCAACCAGTCTGGTAGTAGGAGGCAAGAGCTGCAGTTAGCTGTAGCTGTTTGTGAGCCAGGTATTAAATATAAAAACCACATCCACGAACTAGTAATGGATGCAGGGCAATGCAGAGATCAGGTGAGACCAGGAGCATGCACAGCAACAAGCGATAATGTGGTGAAGTCCCCCCCAAGCAGCGTTTCCCTCCCAGGAAGCAGGAGGGGAGAAAGCGAGGTGTTGCCGACAGCCCAGGCACCCTCTACGTGGGCAGGAGTTTGCATTTCTATCTGGGGGCAGGAAAGCCCCCGCAGATGCCCACTGCGTGTGCCAAAGGCAGGTTTTGACCCTGCAGTAGCTGCCTACACATTTTGTGCAGCTCTGGCATTGGATAAAGTCTTGAAATCTGGCAATTACTAATACCCCTAGTGCCAACATGCAAAATAAAATCATGCATTAATGGCAATTATTGAGAGGAATGGTTATTCTTATTATTAGTAAAGTATCAGGCTGGAAAAGTTTCTAGAGATTTAAAGCAACCAGTAGCATCTTGTCTGCAAGCAGCATGGTCTCTACATAGAATGTACTGTACGTCAGGATATACTGCTGACTGAAATGCTCACAGTAACTTTAGAAAATTTAAAAAAAAAAAACAACCCCCCCCAAAAAACACACCAATCAAAAAAAAACAAAAAAAAACCTAAAGCAAAAAAGCCAAGCAAAGTAAAAAACTGAAAAACCAACAGTTGTGGGGAAACCCTTCTTGATGTATTCAACCTTTGCCTCCTCACGTGCTCCATATTCATTATGGACCCCAAGCCAGGAGACAGCAAGTTACAACCAAGACAGGGAAGCAATTTTGAGCAGAAACAAGGTAAAGCAACCTTGGTTTCAAATGAAATAATCTCTTTCAGATTCATCTTTTCATTGCCCTGGTGCCATGAAGCAAAAATAACTATGGGAAAAGACTTCAGATTTAACAAAATGCATCAGCATTTTGAAATTCAGTGTGGTGAACTGACATCTGAACCCCTAACCTCAACTTTGCTTGCAGGGTTGTCAGCTCCCTGTAAGATGCAGCAAAACTGGTCTCTTGATGTAGATATCAGATCTTTGACAGCAAGATGAAAAGAATCTTGAAATGTCTACTTTCTTAGAATAAGGCAAATTAATACATTTTAAGTCCATTATTGAGTTGGAATGGCAAGGTTTAATCCTAACATTAGCTTTGGCCACTGAGTTTCTCTGTATTCAGAAAAATAAGACTTCGTGCCTTTAAATAAAGAGTCCTCTTTCTATGCAAATGTCACTCCTCAGAGAGAAGAGAGCATGGGGAAAACAAGTTGATTTAAAACAGGCTATTCCATTTTTTCTTAAAAACCAGTGATCACAATTATTTAAGTAAGATTCTCAAAGTTATTTAAAGTCCATAGGGTTTACGTACCAAACTGCATCAAACCTCTGAGACTCTGAATCAAAACACATCACTGAGCTTTTCTCTACCTTCACTGAATGCGAATGGGAACATGAATTCATACAAACGTCACAAAGCCACACGGCCAGTCACTGTCAGGAAATAACACCTTTAGCTTACAAGATCCATCAGTGTTGTGCAGCTGAGTCACCCCTCTCAGGAGGATAAACAGAAGTAGGATTTAGCAGACAGGATTAGGAACCACCAACTTTTCATGGAGTAAAAGCAAGACCCAGCAGCTATAAAGAGGACCCCATTTCCCCAAGTTTAAAGACAATCTCCCTGCTCTATTCCAGACCCCTTGCACAATCTTGGGAAAGACAGCGAGTGTTCCCCTTCCTCTTAGGAGCGTTATGAGAATCGCTACGCTATGAACTCAGCCGCACTCTAGTACCACTGCAGAGTGGACCAGAAAGTGCATAAGTTCTTGCCATCATGAAAAGGAGTTTGGAAAGCTATTTCAGATTTAATTCTCTACATGGCAACATTTCACAGAAGAATACATTTATGCAAGTTTTCTTAGCCAGTTTTGGAAGCAGATTAAGTGAAACCTGCATGCAAGATGACAGTATCCTTGTGGGAAGCTAATGTGAAATAGTCACTTTGCTTTAAATTCACGTTCTACTTTGCTGTGCAATGGCTTTCCTGTGTAGATAAACCATAAAAGAGAAAAAAAGGGACACTGTCTATTAAGTAATTTTTGTAATAACCAGTTTAGCCATTACTCATCATTGAATTGGGAGTTACCTTTAAATGCTTTTATCCTATTAGGATAAACAAAAAGGAATCAAGTGGTAAAAAAAATTCACCATAGAAGGGAATCAATTGACAGATGGAGGGAAAACATTTTAAAAAAAAAATATATTTGGGAAGGATCATAGAAACGTACACTTCTTTCTCATTTTGGATAGTGAAGCATAGTCTATTGGTGCTCTCACAGGACATTTAAGTATCATCTAGCAGAACGGCTAAAGTGGAATTTGTGGGGAAAAGTAGGTACTCAAATAAAACAGATGCTAAACAGATCTGAAATATTCCAAGCAACCAATCTAACGGAGAAAGAAATAAACTCATGGAAAATCATAGAGCTGAAACAGGATCAATTGAGAAGCAGTGACAACTTTGTGCTCCCAGAGCTACAGAAGGTAAATGCACAAAAGTAGTCTTGAAGCTATAAGCTACTAATAGTAAAGGTTGTTAGAAACAGCATCGTTATTTCCTTCAATTTCAGTCCCAGATGAATTTATTTTTCTATTTATAAAAGATACTTGGTTTGTTATAATGAAACATTTCTTGTGTTTACGTATCTCTCACTAGAAGCTGAAGAGTCTGGGTTTCTATGAGAAACGTGTAAGTGAGAAGTCTTCAAGAAAACTCTTTTATTATACCCGTTAGGGATGAATTTATGCACTTAAAGCCACTAAGTGCCTAAAGATGCAGACAGAGGTTTCCCGATTGCTCCCACTGATTTGAATACATTAGGCATTTGTCAGCAGTATTGGCTACCTCATGGCTTGTATAAATTTAGCCTGACTTCTTGGGATTGCTTTTTAAGGGAAAAAAAAAAAATAAAAAAATTTTCCTCTTAGGCTGAAAATAATTCTCACCCAAAGAATTTGCTGCTTTTCACATCATACAGGAGGAAGATCCCTCACCTCCTATGTCAGTCTGGTTTTAAAAGAGGCAGGAGCAGGATGGCAAAAGGAATATTGCTGGAGTGTCTATCAAACAGCTCTGGAGCCCTAATTTCAGCTGCATAGTGGGGCTTGAAAGCTGGCAGGGAGTAGAATAGATTTTCCAAAGTGGACCACACCTTTTCACACACACAGCAATACAGTTACTCCTGCAAGCACCACCCCAAGAGGTAAAAGCTTCCATTCTTTATCAAATTAGACATGCCAAAAATATTTAAAACTTCCAATCTGGCAACTTTATTTTGATGCATATAGTTTTGTCCCTTACTATTGATAAATACCTACCCTGCTTCTTGGCTAGTAGAGGATGTCATGATGTTTTTTTTACAGGGGGTGACCAAGAGCTAGTTACACACCAGAGCACTCCACCTCTGTAGTCTCTTTCTGCTTCAGTCTGAGGACTTTTTTTATTTATGCCATATGAAATAAGCAGGTCATGAATAGGTCACAGCTCAACTTCTGGAGACAGTGAAGATTATCTGCTACTGGAAAAATACAGCAAGTCTCTGCCCTCACTTGCAGTGAAGGTACTGTGGAGTTACCATGGGAAGCACACTGAGGAAGTCAGCACAGAAACCCCACAAGTGTTTAAAGTTCATAGACCTGAGCCTAAGCTAGCAGTATTCCCTGCTTCTCAAAGCGAGCACATGAATCCTGGGGCCAGGAGCAAAGCCTCTTGGATTTACTTGGGATGCCTCTCATTGACAGACTAAAGGGTCCATGGTTGCAAGATCCAGGATCTACCTTGTGATATTTCCAAGAGTACCTTCCAAACTGGGTGTCTGAGACTTGTAAGGGAATATTCCCTTACATCACCCTCCCCCCCCTCATATGGGTCCTTGCAAACAAGGCAGATACAATCTAAATCTAGTTAACTTTGAAAAGACCATCTAGAGGGTTTTAAGAGCCTGACCTGAAGAACAGCTTGAATTGCCACTTTTCAGCCTGTAAACTTCCTGTAATTAAACAGGAGATTTCTTGTTCTTGTGCTGTTATTCTGGCACCTTTCACAATTGCTACCTGCAAATTACAAGAATGAAGTGAGTGGAAGAACAGAAGAACGGGTCAATGCTACATCCACCTGCATTGGGGCAGTCAGCAGAGAGATGGTGACTCTCCTCGCTCTCCGTGTGCTCCCTGTGCTGCTCTGCTAGGCCACCTCTACTACTCCCATGTAAGCTGTGCAGAGATAAACAGACGATGTCACATCACGTCCAACTCAGGAGCTAGCGCTTCTCCAGATATCAGTCTTTCCCCTTTTTAAACTGTTTATTACTGTTTTTTTGCCTTCCCTCAATTGCACAGGTTAATTTATCAGCCTTCCCACAGACGTGTCACTGGACTGAAGGAAAGTTTGCTGACATTCCAATCAGCTTTTTTTCCCACCTAATTATCATGTCCTCTGGCGTAGTGATGACTTCAAAGTCAAAGCGCAACTGAGAGCACTGTGATGATCTATGACAGAGGAAAAGAACATGCAAACAGTCTACAGCCTTAGTTTCTTGGGTGAATAAAGTAAATGTCCCGTGTACAAATCAGTCTGCAAGACTGAATTTTTGCAAGGGGTTGCACTGAGTCCTGTCATCTTTGCTTCAGGGTTTTCTTTAGTTCTGATCTTTTCAACTAATGTAAAACAGAAGCAAGATCTTAAAGAAAGAATTTAAAGAATGTGTCCTTAGTGAACACTTGATATTTATTAAATTCATTAAATGATGAACAGGAATGTATCAAATTGTCTAGCCAACATATCTATTCTGTTTGCAGCATCTGCTATTTCAATATTATAAAATAATAACAGTAGAGTCACGAGGCATGTTTCAGCAATTGCTCTTTGGATCTCACAATCGCAAGCTGCTATGGAGGCACACAGCTTACTTTAGCTTAAAATAGGATGACACATTTCTATGACTAATAATAGTATCATCGATCATAATAGCAAGGATTAAAATACAAGGACTCTTAGTCCTGGCAGTCCAGGTCACTGGCTACTTCCTGAATGGGTAAAGAATTTATTATTTTTTTTGTTTTACCATTACTGCACACTCAGAATTCTGGCTACCACACCCCAGATGTAGTTTCTGGCTTCCACTAGACATAACTAGTCTCATTGTTTATGCCATAATAGTTCAAAGTCTATCTTTATGCCAATTCTCATTGCCAGCTCATTTTTACTTTCTTTTCAGCTACCCCGTGAAAAAAGATTGAGATATTTTGTAATGAGAAAACAGGATTTCAGAATATGAAGCTCCTGTACAGTCTAGCTTCAAAACACCCTCCCACCTCAGCACACAAGCAAGAAGCTCTCAGAGACTCAGCTTGGGAACACGGAGCGGGGAATAAAGCACAGAGGGAGCTGGAACCACACAAGGTCATTGGAAGAAGTAAGCTCAGATATATTTAATACCCTGTAAGTAATTAGAAACTCAAGCTTTTCTGTTCCCAGTCAAATCAGAAGAAGTCTAGAGTGACTCTACAAGTTAGCCATGGCACCATTCCAACCAATGGAAACGAACACAGAAGAAACCAGAGCTAGTTGATCTGTAGAACTGCTTGCATTTCCAAGTTCTGATATTGTAACCAGCAATCCCTAAAACTGAATATTTCTCTTCCACTAACCTTTTCTGGAAGTACTAAGCACTTGCATTTCCGGGCTGACGCATATTTTTTGTTATTATCATTAATTATGGCTTGGCACAGAGCTTATGTTAATTTTGTTGATTGCAGATTTTTGCATTTACAGATTATCAACTGTACTCACATCATAGTGATTACCAGCTGGAGAAGGGCCCTGACTGTTATCCCACTGGCTGAAGCTGCCCTGCAGGCAGGTACTCTGAGGTTTGTCCCTTAGGATGCTACTGAGGTACACAGTTCCTCCCTCCCTGCCATGCCCCCACATCCACCCAGAGGCCACTTCAAGTCCATGTTATCTTAACTATGGCACTTTACTCTCAAGGGTCAAAAAAATAAAGAGTGATAATAAAGGAAAAGGCAGTAGATAAAAGACCACAATTAAAACGCTGGGGAAAAAATATGTGAGCATACTTTGGTTTGGTTTAACTTTCCTCCATTAAACACCAGCACCACACACATACACAAAACACAACAACAAAACCAAAAGACAAACAAACAAACAAAAAAAAAACACAAAAAACCCCAAGCAATCAAGAAAAAAAAAACAACAAAAAAACCCCTCAGGTTTTCAATATGCCTGTTTAAATTATGAATGTAATCAATTTAATATTACTTGCTATCTCCACATTATTTCCAAGCAAGTTCTGTGGAGCCTTTAAACCAAGTCTTTAGCTGTTCACATGTGCCACTTACTAATACAGCCTCCAGCAAACCAGCTTCTTTAAAAGGTCTTAAGAAAACTATAGTAAGACTGATTAGTGCAAATTAGAGGGTCATTTTTTTGTTAAAGTCCTATCTGAAGAGAGAAATTGTTTTAGGAATCAAGAAAAGAAACAGGCAGCAAGAAGATTATGAAATACCACATCACATCTATTCTTTTTTCAATCTCACTTTGCTTTATGTCTTCTGTTCACATTCTTACAGGCACGTAAATCAGCTGCTATGCAGAGAGTTAATGAGATAAGAAGGACTAGAGAAACAGAGAATATGAAATATTCTAGAAGGACTAGAGAATAGAGAAAATGAAAATAGCCACCCTGAAATAACTAGGGGTTTAGTGTTAGAATTCATTAAGGTGAACCAGAATCTCCCCACAGCAGGTCAGCTCATACACTGCTGTAAATGCTTCTGCTTAGGTAGGAGCAGTTTTCTTCATCTTTAATAGCAGTTTATGCCTCAGAAAGCACAAGCAAAGGCTTTACACCATCACATTAAAATGAGCATTTTTTTTTTCTTTTCTCTTGATTCCTATAATAAAAAAAAAAAAAAAGTTGAACGTTCAACCAAACCAGTACACTACAATATCTTCTGATCTTCATTGATTCCCTATTTGAGAAATAAAACATGCATGGGATATATAGGCAGATACATAGATATATGCATAGGCCCATTTACCCATAGGCAATCTGAAACATTTAGGAAGAGCTTAGAGGAACTATTTGAGTTTATAACGTGCAGTAACAGGAACTAACCTGATGATGACAATTTCTCATGCATGCCCAGCTCATTCATCTTGCTATTACTGTGCATTAGGCAAACAAGCTCTGAGGCAAGAAAAAACTATTCTTAAGTAAGAGTTAACACAGAAACCACTCTAAACAGTTCAAAACACTGCATTTATCAGATGAGAGGCCTCCTCTAAGTCCTCCTCTTCCCAGGCAGACCTTTACTTTCACTTTCTACCCAGGTGCTGTAAATATTAATAAGTGAAGACAGAGCAAAGCAAGTAGCCCAGCTGTATTTAAAAACCTCTCCAGCTGTTGTTAAACCAACTCTGTGATGCACTGGTGGTATACAGCTTTGATGTTTTGATTGACTCTTGGGGCTGAAATTGGTGCCTATTAATTTCAAAGAGCCCTCTGCTGAAGAGTAAAATGTTCCCAAATTATCCTCTATTCTGAAAATACCTTTAGTGGTTGGAATTATGGGCTACATGAATGAGGCAAGGTGTTGGGAGTTCCTTCAATGCTCTCAGAGACAGTGACCTGCTTTGCCTGATCAAAACTTGACAGCAACTTCATCAAGGTCATTGCCATCTACATTCTGTCAAACCAACACATGAACCACCAAATCTGGCAAAAGGAGGACATCATTTGAAGAGGTGGCATTTCTTCTCTGATTCTAACATCCCTTTTAAAAGAAATCAGTTGCACAGTAGGAACCTGCAGGGTTGATTATGTGTATATTTGTGTGTCCCAGTGTATATGCATAAATATTTAGAAATGCTTTCTGACTGCTGTGTGCTGCAGATTTTAGCTGTGCATGTGATGTAGTCCCAAAACAGTTCAATGAGTTCCTGAAATAGACTCTCAAGTGGAATCAAACAATATTGACCTGCCAGCATCGCAGGGTTTTTCAGCCTAGTGTACGCTAACATAATGTTATGCATAACCAATTCTAAGCTTTGTAATGGATGGCTGCAATTGCAAAAGATAGACTGCAGGAGAGAGGGTCTTCATGTCAACAGCTAGCTAGAGTTAATGAAAATGAAATGAGTCTGATTACCATTAGGGCTCAGGAAAAGTAGTCATGTGGAATTACTTTAAGACTCTATCCCAAAAATGAGCCTCTCCATGGGCAGGAAGGGTGTATTGTAGCCAGTAGCCACAATTACATGGGATGCAAACTTGTGGCTATTTATACAAAAAGCTGTGGGGCTCAGCTTGTATTAGTTGAGCTCTGTTGGGTTGTTTGGTGTTGGGGATGTTTTATCCCATCTGGGGTACAGCAGGAAGGAAAGTCTTTCACCCAGGGAGTTGCTCTAAAGAGAGTGTAGACCTGTTGCCCACAGGCTGGCTATCATGAAGGACACAGTTTATCCTTGTTCCTGGGCTGACTTTTCTACAACCTCCAGAAGCCACATTTCCTCCCTGTGCTCCAGTCACCCTCTGTTTCAGAGCAATAATCACACATTCCTCTTCATAACACATTTTGAGATTGAGTAAGAAGTGATAAGTAGAACCTAATTAGTTTTGACTCTATAGAGCAGCCTGTTCTAAAAAGAAGGTGTTTTTTTTTTTCCTGTTTTCTCTTTATGCATTCATTGGCTACAAACTTAGTATCCCATGCTTAAACCTTTTTCAAATTGAAAGCAAATTAATTTATTTAAATTTGTCATAATCAAGTTAAAGGAACAGGTCAGAGGCTGTTAGATGCTCTAAATTTGAAGATCAAGCTCCTGTATTGCTGCTTTCCAGGGAAATCCTAGAAAAACCTAATTTCAGACAAATCTTAGGATTGTTTCCAAAATCTGAACACCCTCCTGGGAAATAACTTTCATCCTGAAGTGTGTCAGTGTTTCACTACCTGAATTTTCTTGTGAAATTCATGGTCTTAACACCTCATTTAGAAAAGGAAGTCTGAAATACAAATGTAAAGTCACCTCTTCATCTCATGCAGTTACTGGTACTTCAAATTCAAGCTACAATTTTTATTAAAGACTGATCCTCCACTCTGTCTTTATTCATGCCTCTGAAAACATCCTATTTGTGAGGGACATTAATCTAATTTTATTCACTTGTCTTTTCCCACCATGACGCAATTCCATTGAACATCTATAAAGGAGGACTGGACCACAGACAAAAAGAAGGCAAATCCAGAGTTAAATGTACTTTAACCTTTGTGGACTGGGAGATGAATTCCAAGATTGAGATCTAATTCTGATGCCAAGCAAATAATCCATTCAGTTATTTGCCCCATACCTGAGCAGTCCAGGCAGTCTGCAGTTCTCACAGGGAAACCTGAAGAGTCCTGACTGCTTCTCCTCAAATTTGTCTCTGTTACTTTTCTGGGTTAGATAGATCCTAAATAAGCTTTCATAGTTTTGAGATACACATGTTATTTGAGAAGTGAAGATAAAAAGGCAATAATAAAGCACTCTATAAGGCACCTTGTGATGGCTGAGTTAAATGACATTTTCTATTATCTTATGTGACATTGCTAAGTAACCCAGAAATTCTCCAGTGCAAGCATGTGATAGTTCAGCGTAATTCCTGCTGTCAATGGATTCAAGTGCTTTAAATTCCAGCTACAACAAGCAAATATCTCAACTACACAGAAAATAGATTGTTTACACCTCTTGCTCAAACCCTGGCTGTCAGTATCTGCAATGCTTTCTGCTCCAAGGAGCTCTGCAGCTTGACTGCAAGCAAGGAAGGCAGGAGACAACTTTTTTTGTCAGCTTCAGAGAACTTGATGGAGACAGTTTTCTCACAGCTTTCCTCTTAGGAAAAATGTTTAAAACTATAGGTCGTACAGCAAAGATGGTCATAAATGCACCAAAGAGCTCACAGTTTGAATTAAAATTCATTCTGTTGATACATCAACTGTGGTTTTATCCATTAATTGTGGACAGGTGCAAGTGACAGCCATGATATCCTGGTAAAAGGGGAAGGGAACAGAGGAGAGCAAGAATCTGTTTCTCAGAGGTTGGGATATGCTCCTAACAGCAGTCAACGAGCACGAGTATTCAGATGTGGTAAGAAGTGTGCCCTTCTTGCTGCCTTTAAAAAAAGCTGTGACTTCAGGATCTATCCTTGAAGAAACAGGCAGAGGAGAGAAAGAAATTGTTCACCAAGGCAAGGGTACAGCTGGGGGCAGTCTGGGAGAAGAGGAGTAGTTGGGGTCAGGGCTTGCTGGAGAGGATTTTTAATGACTAGTTTTGCCAGACTGGAATGACCCTGCCTCCCCATATCACCTGCTCTCACTGCAGGAAGTTATTACTTGTATTTTCACTTCAAGATTATTTCAGTCTTTGCTTTAAGCTGAAGCTTTTTTATCAGGCTATCTAGACAGATACAGATTGCGTATTGCAAGCTTGGGCATGTATTTTCATTGTAAGGATGCAAAAATGTATTATGCAATAGTGTGCTTGATATATCTGTCTAAGAATATCGCAGCACAGCGCTCCGTCTTCATGGTAGATGGAAAGAGACAAGAGTTGTAGTTTTTATGGAGTGATACAGGAGCAAATTCTAGTACTTCCTTCTCCATCCATTTAGGCTGTATTCATCATTCCTACTTCTCATTCCAGGCTTTTCCCTGGTGCATCATTGCTGGCGAAATGTCATTAGTGAGGATATTGTTCAATGTAAGTCATTAAAAAAGAAAAAAGAGATGATTGCAGCCTGTACAAATCAGCCTCAGGGAAGTCTTTGGGGGAAAACTGATATTGCTGAGTAGTTTAGAAAGTGAATGTTGTCATTCAGCGTAAGATTTAAAACCAGGGAGAAAAGATGAAGAAGGAATGAGGGAGAGTTGATGGAGGCAGCTGGGGAAATCTTAAATGGCAAGAAGGCAAATAAATTTTAGTTACCTGACTATCAGTGTAGCTAAGCATGAATAACATTGCCTTCCCCTTTCACCTTTCCTCCAAGGTTAAGCAAACCTAAAATAATTTAAAAGTACAGGCATTATCATGGTTGCTCAGAAATAAACTCCACACTCGGTGCACTGTGGAAATCTTTCTGTAACGTTAAACAAAGGAAATGGATTAAAACTCCTGTGCAAGTGGAATATGATGCGAAAACCAGTGATGCCTGTCTCTGTCACTACTCTCTCTGAAACAGCTTGTTTCCCGTAATTTTGAAAAGAGCTGTAGCCGGCTGGTAAAAGACGTTTTTAGGGATTTTTGCAGAAATACTGAAAGTTGTTGCTATGCTACTGGAAAGAGTCCAGGATTGTCCAGATAGGATTTTATAAAAAATAAAGTTACAAACTCATTTTTAAAATATACTTGTAATTGGCATCTTTGAAGCCGTAGGCTATTACAGCCAGAGGCTGCCTTTGGGCACGTATCATAAAAACTGACGTAGAACATATCGTTACATATCTTTCCTTACAGACCTGTTCTTGTTGAACTTATCCATAAGGTCTTCAGATACCCTCCTTTCTTATCCCCCTCCAGGCTGACAAGAGACTGCTGCTGAGGGGAAAGAAAAGCTGGGAAAGAGGACAAACTTCACCTACAGCAATTTGGTGACTGTCTTATCAGGAAACAACTCCCCATATGCATTCACTTGCTAATCTGAAATGATATCCACATGTGTGGATGTCCATGCACACACACACAGAGAATACATATTGTCTGTCTCCTAGTTCCAAAATCCTGATTGTCTTGTTAGGCTTAATGGGACTATGTAAATATGTAAGGGAATATGTAAAGAAAAGCAGGGTGCAGGAGCTGGGTCAGAGGCTGTAATCCCTCTGCTGAATGGAACTCCACCAAGTGGGTGTTTGAAAAGCACAAAATGAAAAAGTGTTCACATACTGGCTGAGGAGCAGGACATCTTTTACTAGAAATATAAATGATGCAAATTGAATAATAATTTTAGCCCAAATCACCATCTATCCAGACATAAATGTCACTCACTCACTGAGAGGGAGAATCTATGCCAAGCTCACGGGTAGCTTACACAGGGCGTATGTGGGAGATACAAACACCAGCATACATCCTACATTCCTTAGAGACAGACAGTAGCAATTCACTAGCAAATGAGACCATTGGCCTCCATAAAGCCTGGAGATATTTTATCACTGACAACAACAACTCGGAAAAACTTGTCTTCTGTGTGTTCCTCAAACAAATCTCCAAGAGCTCTTCTTAAAGGTGGAACAACTTGTTCCACTAATCATCTTAATTTTATTTGTTGAAAGCTTTTAGCATTTGTACCAAATCCATAAGTAAAACTGGGCGGTCACCAGACAAATTGTGAGGATTAAAACAGCAAACTGCTTGGGAGGCTCCATCTCTCTTCAAAGAGACCAAGCTAATGAGCAAGCAACACAGCAAACCTACCTCTGACAATAGCAAGATCCTGCTTGTGTGACTCACTAATCCAATTTCTTTCAATTTGAATTGAAAGTTAAATGCTTTTTTATGTTAAGAGTGAATACCCACCCCAGCTCCCTCCCTTAGGCAGAGGAACTGTAATGATTTGGGAGCGGATTACTGCAGAGAGGGGGTTTCGGCTTGTCACTGCAGCACCAGCTGCACCAGCACAAGGAACAGGAGAAACGCTGCGTGCTATCAGCCGGGCCCTTTTGCTCTTTCGTACACTTAATCCTGTTTGCAGGATGTGTGATCAACAAAGCAGGAGGTGTGAGAGCCTGTGTTTTTTAGGTCTCACACCTCCGGGCAAGTTAATACGCTGTGTGTAACCCTGCTGCTCTGCACCCCGTGCCGGCCGCCCGCAAAGCAGCCCCTGGCAGACCACTGCCAGCAGCACTGCTCAGCTTTCCTGGATCAACACCTAAACCACCTTTTCCTCCGCTTCCTTCCAGTCTCTCATCACCCTGTGGCTAAAGTAGGCAATTTTCTATTTTTTACCTTCACACACGGTTATATTAGGAAGGAGTTTTGCCAAGGTTTAAGCTGTTAAGAAGGCAACATCAGCTTTATGTAGCTTACAAAGAAGACAAATACAGGAAGAGTTCTGAGTATCTTGAGTGGTTTTAATAACCAGTTATTTTACAGTGAAATTTTAATGAACAGAGTGCTACAGGAGTGGCTTTTCTTTTGGTGTTCCAGCTGTTTAATTCCCAATTAAATTCCTTTAGCACAACACATTTTCAGAGCTCTGAAGCACTGGGTGGGTACTTTGTAAAGAGTCAGAAATCTCAGTACTATTCTTTCAGTGCTGGTAGTAGCACAGATTAAAAACCATTAAATTAGACTCTCAAAAAATTAATTTCCAGGTTGTTACTGTTCAGATACTTCACTTCATGTATCAGATAATCAGCATAAGAACATAAAAGTAAGCTTGTGTTTTCAAATGGGCTTTCCTCAAGTGACATTTTCCTTTTCACTCCCCTGCAATGAAGATTTTTGTGAAAGGTTCAGCCTTTACATTGTTCGAGGCAACAAGAACCTGATTCTTATTTTATAGTGTTACTCTTAATACTAATAAGAATTAAAGACAAAATTTACAATCAGCTATCTTCTAATGAAGCTCAAGGACTGTGTTTAAATTACGTCCAAATACAGGGCCAGCTTCATAAAAAGCAACAATTAAAGCAATGTGTTTGAAATCTGTTCGCATTTTCAACATTGCGCCATGACCATGTCCCACTGGAGTGTGAAATATTGCAGAAATCTTCATCGTGATGGGGCACAGGGGCACATCCTAATGGCTGAGGAGAAATTAGAGAGACCCAGTGTTCCAGGATCAAACTGAGTGAGGTAAACGTAATTCGCGGGAGAGAGAGAAATCCTGGGTACCACTTGCACCCTCAAGAACTTCCCAAATATCCCCAGCCCTTGCAACTTCCCTCCACCATCCCTCGACCATCCCCAAAATCCTCCCCTGACCTTGCCTGGCATCCATCCCAAATGGCCTGAAATTCTGTCCAGGCAAAAAATGTGCACCAGCTTAAGAGACTTTTGATAAAATTGTCACATTGGAGGTTCAAGATTTTAGGTGGCAACAATAAGATGGAAAGTGTATGAAGATAAGTGGGCTTTGGGTGTACTTTCATGAGCAAACCATGTATTTTCATTATCCCTAGGATACTGAAGACGAGTGTGATCTGAGCCTGCTTTATATTCATACAGCTGTCGGCAGGACTAGTAACGAATGCAGTTATTGTACCCTGGCATCCAAAATTATTTTGGTTCTGCTGGTGTTATTTTACATTTAGTCTCAGCTGATAAATGAATTGAGATTGGCAAGAATCCTGATTTAGAATAAGGTACAAGGTTGGCTGAAGTGTCATGACTGAGAGAACATGTATGTAATAAATTATGCATAAAGCAATATTTTGCATTTTCCTATCAATCAGCTTTGCCTAGAGATCGTAAAGCACCTTATAATCTGAAATTCCCAAGACCAAATTTTTGTACTCCCTTTCTGAACTACAAAGAAATGATGTCTCAGACCCTGTAATCCAGTTCTTCATACTAAGTAAAATTATGATTTCTATATACAAATAAATATACATGGAGACTTATCTGTATTTAGGTATAGCATTTATAATAAAGCATTCCTACAGGCTGCATATGTTAATTCCACAATGTCCATAACGTGGCATTAGCACTGAGAATGTGCTTTCCAGCATGTATAATATGTACGTTTCAGGCTACATATGATTTTTCAACATACTGCAAGTCAGTGAACTACTCTGTTACCAACAAAAGCCAGCAGTAGTACTATTTGGCTTCACCTTTATTACTGCCATTCTATTTCTTTCCTGAAAAAAAAAAAAAAGCTTGTACACACATGTACATTATCAGGCAGGGGGTACAGCACAGCAGCTATTGAGGCAGCCTCCCCACTCCATCACACCTCTGTGTTTGAAAGAGATCACTTGTGAAAAATTTCTAAATTCTGTCGACCCAGTTCTTCGAACTCTCACAAGGGTAGGACTGCATGTAATTCACCAGTGCTGCTCTTGATTTATAAGAGTGTCTGGGTACCAGTTGGCCTTGAAATATGTAGGCAGGCAAAACCAAAGCAGAAAATTACATTTGGTCAACTCAACTTCTCCCATATTTGTTGGAATAAAATATTTTTACATCATTCAGTTGATCTAAATACATGAAATACTCAGAGCAGACCACAACACATTTTTTTAATAAAAAATTATTGTACTGATTTGCATTTTGTATGCTAACATTATGGTTTTCAGAAATATTCATCACTGATGTCTGGACTTGCTGGATTTAACATACTTTGAAAGAACTGGGCTAAGGCGTAAGGACAAAGTAAGGATATTTCTACATCCAGTGAGGGCTCGTATAAGGCTAATTTATAGACTACATAATCTCTGCCAACTCCTTCAGGCACCATTTAAACACGTTTGCTTTTAGCAACTTGCGTAAGTTCCACCAAGCAAACAAAGATTTATAGCAGATGTTAACAATTGTAAGTTAGATGCAAATCAGAGAAACTGGGGAAGATATCAGAGGCTTAAGATGCACATCTTCTTCAGGTGCCTATGGGAGAAACTACGTCATATAAAGATCATTAAAAAAATCAGAGAAAATTAGGTCTGGAAGGATGCGAAGGGTTCAACTTGCTGTATCAGAGTAGTAAGCACCATGTTTACAGTTGACATTTCTATTTTATAACTATAAATATGTAAATATGTATCAACTTTGACTTGGTTTATTATGTAATTGGTTAACTTATATTTTTAAAGGTAAAATATAAATATAAAAGTAACAATATTTGTATGCTGAAAGATACTCATCTCCGTATCTTTTCTAAAAGCCTGTCTCCCGGGCAATCCTCACCAACCTCCTGTGCAGAAAGCTTACGTAATGTCTAACCTTCATCTTCTTTTCTGCAACACAAGCCCATTACTTCTTTTGCTGTCGGCAGAAGTTACAGAGTGTGAATTAGTCCACTCCTCCTCTCAGATGTTAAAGTTCTTACCGTAGGCAATGGAAGTGCTAAAGGCTTGAGGCAGAACACCCTGAAGTGGGGTCCTGGGCTCTCACTGTGCTGACACAACTGACCGCAAATCTACTGTGACGTGATTTGGTCTTTCCTCCTAGGTCATGTCCTTCGTTCACCCTGTTTCATCTTTCCTGGACTCTCTCCAGCAGATGTGTGTTTCTGTGAAGCATTGTGCCCTGAACCAAACGCAGCGCTCTGCCTTTGCAGGCTTACTTTGGTTCAGAGGTCTCCAGGTGGTGCTCAGCCTTTTCTGCAGCCAAACACCATCATTCACTCCAGTCCAGCTTGTGATTACCATCCAGGATCCCTTCCTTGAACTTCTCCCTACCGAGTTGTATCCTGCTTTTTCCTGAGCATGTCCAATTTAACACAGTTTGTTTCAGTTTGAGGACACCCCTTGCTCTCCTCCTTGCCCTCCTCCTTACCATCCTCCCCGGCTCCTGCTCAAGCCTGACTCCTAATCAGAATAAAGCCAGGCTCACCCCTTTTTTTAAGAGCTGCTTCGGTCATTGTGCTTCTGGAAAGTAACTTCCCAGGAGAGTTTTACCGTGGCTGTCACTCATGTGCTGTCAGTGGGAGGAGGGAGTGGAGGCGAGCGCTGTTTTGTTAATGTCTACTAATAGTGGTGGTGATAATGAAACTTGACTAGACTGGTGCGATATACGGACAAAGAGAATAATCAGGAATGGCACGAGCTGCATTAGATCAGCTTGCAGATGATTTGAATTTCTTTGGTTATAGCTTTCAATTATGGTATCTTTTTTAGATTTCTTTTAATTTTTTTTTTATTTTTTTTTACTTTTCAGCTGCGAAAGGCAATATGATTTTCATCCAGGACACTTGGGAACAAGTATTTAACAGCATAATCCATTTAATATGTGTTGGTCAAAAGGGCGTAATTATCGACAACCGGACCACGGGTAAAATCCCCATTAGCAAGTTCCACACATCAATGGATGGCCACTCCGGTTGAATGAAAGCTGATAATGGTATTGTGTGCGCTCAGAGGCCGACGTATTTAAACAAAGCTCTCCGGCTCTAAGGTTAGGGTAAAGTTCTGTGTGTTGAAACAACTGATAATTGCATTGACATAGCGGATACCCTATTTTTAGATGAATCAGTGAGGTCTTCCAGCCCTAGAGTTATTGCCCTAGATAATGGCAGAGAGAGAACAAGAGCCGTCTTGTGTAAAACGCAGTGCACGTACGTTACCACGCCAGGATGGTTTCTACCACTCTGCTTTTGCATTTATTGGTACGATTTTGAATTCTTTAACCTTGCCATGGTCCACTTCCACATAGTTTCACTCCTGTGAAAATAAATGTTGAAATTGCATGTTAATACACCACACAAAGGTGCCATTCTCTGTACAACAGCAGCATTAATAGTCTCCAGCACTCATCTTCTTCCTACTAGACCTCATACCGTGTCACAGCAGTCTTTGGATTTCATGTGTAGAAGGGTGATACTTGAGTGAAATTTGGATGGCTAGTACATCCTCTTTATTTCTTTTAAGTTCCCAACAGTACAGGGTTTGGTTTAGCCCAGCTGCCACAAATGCTGTGCACCGAGATGGCAGAGGGCTTGTGATAATGCCTTCCGTATAGACTAGAGCTTAGGTATGTCACATAAATCACCGCTGAGTCAAATGAGCTGCATCATATTTTTCTACCTTTTTATCTGACTGACTTGCTTGAGTGTTTTTGCATGATCTGGTTACTGAGACACTTGTTTTGTCATGATTTTGTTTTAGGACTATTCATGACTATTTTAAGGGAAGTAATATCAGAAAAGAAAATATAAATACATAAAAAATATAAAAATTATAAAAGTATTTAACATATTTTAAATATTAAAAATAATAGAGAGAAATTTGAAATTGCATGGGATTAGTGTGTTAACATCCAGCCACAGTCTTAGGAGTCTGTTAGCTGTCACTTAACATCATTAAACAGTGACATCTGACCACAAAAAGAAACTCCAAGTTTGCCTATTCTAAAATGCTTTGTTCACTGATGTTCCAGATTAAAGAATCAGAGAGTGCTGCGGGGAAAATGTCTGAGTACTTCTGCAGCTGAGTGGGTGAAAAACCCTGTAAAATTATTAATTTTCTCTGTAATAGTTTTGAAATTTTTAATCTGTTTGTTCCAGACTTTATTATGATCCAGGAAATATCTAATATGCACGGTGCTGACTATTTCAAAGTACATTTATTTGAAAATTTATGAAAGTAGTTGGGTCACAGTTTATATTTTTATATACTGTCTTTAGATTAAAATAATTATTGTCAATTGAAATGGATTTTTCCCACTTAAGAATGGCATAAGCTGTAAGGTTCAAGTAAAAACTACAGAGAAATAAACATAGATAAAATGTAAAGTGCAGTTACAGTTTTCTTTTCTAAAGATATTAATATGGTACTTATTTTGGCCCATATGGACTCCAGCCAGCATGAAACTGTCTTTCACATGTCCAGTGTTAAAACAGGAAAGAAAGGTACTGAAAAAAAAGGTAATTGAAACAGTATAAAGAGAACAAAACTAAAGAAAAAATGTCTGTTTAGGCTGTGGAGTTTTTCTGAGCCCAGGGCGTAGCTTGGAATATTTATACACATGTATTGCAACAGATTTCCATGGGCTGTTGGCTGGGTCTTCAGGGTGAGCTGCTTCACACGTATCAGGATAAGGAATGGACAGGCAGGGAATGGAAGGTGCTTTGCCTAAAATCCTTTGCTGCCTTCATTTTTCTGCAGCTGCGACCTCACCCTCAGAGGATGCCCCTCGAGCAGTCGTGCTGGGCAATGAGGACCAAGCACACGCTGATTAGAAGCCAGTGGAAATCTCCTTGGTGGAAGCCAGGCTTGCGCTATGTCTTTCTCTGGTGTTGCTTCTGATCTTAAACCCTGCTCTTAGCTTTTAACTTAGATTCATTGTCATCAGAGCAAAGACTTTTCAGCAAACGTGAAGTGCACGGCACCTGTGTAAAATCCCACACTGTGTCTATGTGCACGTTGGAGATGATTTGATTAATATCTTTCCTTCTGCCCTAACAATTTATTGTGCTGTTCAGTTAAATAAATTTATCACTGATAATTCTGTACAGATAAGGAAGCCATCTGCAAAAAAAAATAAAAGGAGAGAAAAAGAACAATTATTCATGTGTCCACATTTTACGGCAATTTACTTCTTGACCCTTGGTGTATTTAGAAAAGAAAATCACACATACTGTATAATTAGATATAGATTTTTTAAGATTCTTTCTCTTGAATTAATCCTACTATATCCCTCTGTCTAGAGATTAAGAGCAAGGTTCCATTTAAAAGTACCAAGTGCACACCTTGGGTCCTAAGCAGAAAAGAAAAGAATAAATTGTAATGCTTAAATAGCTCCTAGACAGAAATATGCAGAGGGGAAAATCTTTTCCAGTCAACTAACTCCTTCACAAACATGCAAGCTCTGATATACAGTTATAGTTAAATTAAAAAAAGGGAAAAAATCACACCAAAATAAAACAACAAACAACCCAAAAAAAATGCATTCAACATTTGTTAAAACTGATGAAAATTCGTGTCAGTGATTCTTCTTGATGTTCCCTACTGATACTATATCACTGCATCATAATGAATACAAATTATTCAAAAGCCTGTCCAGATCTTGAAAACATGAATAATGGAAGGGGATGAAAAATGTCCAGGAAAAAAATAATGAAGGTGCAATTTCCATCATACCTGTTAATTACTACAGAGCTTTTTAACCAAAATAAATTCAAAGCAATATACTGTCAGAGTAGAAGTATTTACTCTGAGATAAATGTTACACCAAACCAAGTAAATCTGCTAACTATGACTGATTCCTTCTTTTTGGTTGTGTAATCAATTGAGAGTAAATCTCTGATTTACGGTGCTGCTGAGAGCGAGAGTTTCTTCATACTTTTAATGGAAGTTGCTCAACCCACTTCAGAGCCGAGATGCTGAAACAGAAAAGGCATAAAACAAACTCATACGTAACTGGCACAGGGAGATAGCTAGAATGAGTTTTCATCCAGGCTGAATAAATCCGCAGCTGAGGAGTGCTGGGCTCAGTGCCCATGCAGGAGCTCTCTGCCTGGGAGGCAGAGCTGCAGATTCAGGGTAAGCACCGATAAACCAATGGACCAGACCTTGCACTTGTAGCTCAGCCCACTCGGACATGAAGAGGTAAGCCCTGCTCTGAGGAAGGCATCTGACAGTTCTGGTGCTCCTAATAGCCTAAGAGGAGGAAAAAATCACAGGCAAGGGGAAAAGATAAAAATCAGTTGTCAGTGAGGGATTTCCCACCCTGTCTTTAAGTATATGCCCATCTATCATAAGCATGTGGACAAGGTTCACGTGTCCCAACATGCAAAGTGATGAGACAGGATTATAATATGCCCCTTATTACCTTTCTGTCTATGCTTCATGAACCTACAGGGGTGTTTATGAGCTGTTTTTCTTGTTGTAAGTACATGAAATGGGCCAAATGCATCCTTTCTGTGCATACATATGGCTCATCGTACCTTAAAAACCAGAACAGGATGAAGAAAACACACTCTGAGGTCTGGTTGGCTCAGAAACAGATACAAGGAAACCACTGATGACAATATGGACTACTGCAGAGAGAAAAACTTCTCAAATTCTCTTCCAATCTCCTCCCCTTTCTTTCTCATTTATTTGTTTTGGACACTCACTAGTTCCATAAAGAAGCACTTGTAGCTGTGCAAATTAGAAAGTATCACCCTGATATCAAATCCCATTGGTTTGTATCAGGAAAATCTGGCTTCATGGGCAGGAGTGTGTGAGCAAGTAAAGTTGCACCCACAAACTGAAAGAAAGTGACCCATTTTTCCCACACTGTGGATTCAATAGAAGATCCTTCTTGACTACAACGGGCAGTCTTAATTCCACCAGTTTGCTCCAGGAGTTCCAAATGGAGGGAGGTTTGTCTCTAATTCGTAAGCAATTTTAGGAAAGGGGTATGGAAGCAGTTGCAGGGGGAAAAGCAGAAATCTTTATAAGTGGAAAAAAGTTATCCTTTCATGAAACTCCAGAAGAGCACCTGATGTTTGACCGTCCTTCTTAATGATGATTGATCCATGTTTAGGACAAATAAGCAGCTCCACCAACCTCTGCATTGGCTGACATACTCAGATCCAGGTTTCTTCAGTCTTCATTAGCCAACATAGACTGTTTGCTGCAAAGTAATGACAAACCAAGCGTGAATTAGATGAACTCACAGCACCATGCAGTAGCTAAGGGAGACTGGAGGAATGGGCACATGGAGGACTCTAACATCTTGGTGTTATCCCCACATGATTTCATGAAATTACTGTTGGAAGATAATTTATTGCTAACACTCATAGTTTTAAGATGTTTACAGTTTGGTAGTACTTCTGCAAAACAAGCTACTCTAGATGTGCAATTCTTTTAGTATGAGGTTAAAGAAGTGAATCAAAGGCAAGAGGGAGGTGGTTTGACCATCATTTTGAGCAGATCTTTGAGGGCAACTAACACCTAAATACCTGGCACACACCAGCATTGAGCCACAGATTCAGGGATGACAGTAGTATTAAAGCAATTAAGCAGCTGACAGATGTACTCTCATCCTCTCCTGTCCAGGGAGTACAGCAGATATTGTACAAAGTCCTCAATTAAAACAATTTGAGTTAGCCCTGAAAATCACAGAATCGTGGAATTGTCAGAGTTGGAAAGGACCTCTAGAGATCATCCAGTCCAATTCCCCTGCTAAAGCGGGATTGCCCAGAGCACACTCAGGACTGCATCCAGGCAGGTGTTGAAGTTCTCCAGAGAAGGGGACTCCACAGCCTCTCTGGGCATCCTCTTACAATGCTCTGTCCCGTCACCATAAAGAAGTTTTCTCTCATATTCGAATGGAAAAATGGGACATTAATTTCCATTAAGAGTGTCTTGAAGAAAAGAGGAGCTGAGACTTTTATCATGAGACTTCATCTGAGAGATGCTGCTGGGGAAGATACAACACATGAGCCTGTAGTACACTTAAAATTGCCCTAAATTCTCCCTGAACTGCAAAAGACACATATTTTACATTTTAAACTGGTTTTTTCCTTCCATTTTTTCTTAAATAAACCACTTACTTCTAGTGGTGATATTTATTGTTGCCCCTATGGCACTAAGCAGTAGAATAACCACTGTGATTATATTTCACTGAGCAGCTCCTAGCTAAGGCAAGAAACTCTGAAAAAGCACACAGAGCCATTAGTGTAGAAGTAATGTGACTACAATTACCTGTAAAAATGAATTATTGTCTTAATTTCTGAGTGTTTTGTTTTACAAATGCCTACAAAGACAGAGAGTGCATCGGTTCAAATTCGAGGATATGCAAAGCTAACTTTCAGTGTTCAGAGTGAGTTAGCTGATATCATTTAATTTCATCTCCATCTGCCTTCTGAACAGTTTGGCATGTGTTCCTGAATACCCATCTGTGGTCTGTGGGCTGGGTCAAATGATTGTACTCGCAGACGTAATTTGGGATTCTTCTGGTTTGGGGCATTCATGAAAACCAGCGATTCATTGGCACATCGCTCTTTAGTCATTCTGGACTCTTCCCACATTGTGCTTGTCAGCCACGATGTTTCTCTTGAACCTTTGTCCCAGGCTGATTTGAGCAGTTGTTCACACTACTGAGAGTATAAAGCCAAATCACAGAATCATGGAACATAGCCTCAGAAGGGCCTGAGTGGCCAAAAAACACAAGTTTACAACTCCCAATCTGATGCAAAACACAAACATGGTTTCAGATTGACAGTCCTAGAGTTCCAAGAATTTGTCCAGAAACCTATGCACACTGCCACAAAAAGTATGTTGCTAACAACACAGATTATGGATGCCTGTGAGCTCAGACTTCCAAAATACCAAGGAACAGTAGTGCATTTTAAAGATATTGTGGAGTAGGACAAGTCTGAGGAGAAGCTTTGGGGTTTGGTACAGAATCCAGCTATGGCATCTGATGGAATATGCAGTTACACTTGGGAAACAGCACTGATTGCCTGAAATGTTACCCTGCAGATTCAAGGCAGGGTTTTAGCTGGGACCTCACGCTCCACCAGAGAAGGCTTCTCAAAATCATGGTGCCTTTGGAACTTTTTTGGGACCTTCCAGGAAGTCTCCGAGCACAGATTTAATACTTCAGTGTTATAGACATTTTCTCCACATTTCTCAGTATTTCTCAGATATTTCTCAGACCTGACCAACTCACAAGCAAAAGGGAAAAATTGTGCAGTCTTCTCTTCTTGGTGGTCTGTGTCTATCCCTTTTTTTCAGTGAAGCCAACTATTGTTCCTTAGCTCAGAAAAGTTCAGGTCCAGAAGTAATTCCTAGAAGTTGCCAGGAAAGTGTCAGCCGCAAGCCCACCTTCTGGCATTTCAATGTGTACGGAGGCTGAGGACAAAAGCCTTGTTGTGTTTTCATGTTCCGTAATTTATAGGCTGTGATCCTTCATATTCCTGTGTTCCTGAACAAGTAGTCCTAACTTCATATACTGTCATTTCTTCTTTTAAAGAAGGTGGCTTTCTAAATGCAAACTCGGCAGCGCTGCTCAGCAGACGGCAGGGCTCAGGGAGTGCTGGTTCATCGCTGAAAGGTAAAGCAAGGACGGGTGAAAAAAATCAACTTGCTGATTTAACTCTAGGGCACAGGAAAGTGAGCGCTGCGGAGAAGACAACTTCTTTTATTCAAGGTCTTTAACATAAATTGACTCGAAAACAAAAAGCTACTGCAAAGATTTCTGCTGCAAAAGCTTTCAGCCTTGCATTCTTTTTGTTGATATACTAGTAAAGGCTGAGCGGATTTTTCATCCTCAAAATAAGTGCAGTCATCCTAATCTCTAATAAAAACATAAATTTCACCTTATTTTGATGAAATGAAGAGAAATAAAGACAGTGATAAATATTTTCCTCCCCCCACAATACATAAGGCTTAATAGCTTTCTCTTGCCTTGAAAGAAGAAACTGTACCCTCTTCATCAAACCCTTACACCGAGGAACGTCTCAGACCTTTTGTTGCCGTGTCTTTGCTTAGTGTCTTTGCTGTGCCTCTCCCTGTGACAAGTGGCACAAGCTAATGCATGGCTGCAGCACAGTTTAACCCCAGCGCTCTCGGTTCCTGATAACTCCTCCGTTTCAACCCAAGGGTTCAAAAAGAAAGTAACAGCAGGTTGTTCTGCCATTCGCAGCTCAGACTGCACGGCATCGGCAGCGCAGTGACCCACACGCAGCAATTCTCTCGCCTGGTTTTCTCCTGCATTCAAGAACCTAAATTTAGCGTTCTTAGCAATGCATTTGGCTCAAAGCAGACCTCAGCTGCAAGGGTCTTTGCATTGGCTCTTCTCGCAGCATCCTTTACCTAATGAACTTGCAAAGCAGTGAAGCATGGCTGCTCCGAGCTGCTCTGGAGGCTCCCTCAGGCTTATTGGGCAAGGCTGCCTTCACCGTGGCAGCAAATGACTTCCTACTTGCATCCACACACACAAAAATATATTCTGCTAACAATCCACGGCAAAGCTTTTTTTTTTTTTTTTTCCCAGTAGCCACGCTCAGTGCTGGTTTGGGGAGAATTTGCTCTGCAGGCTCCAAAGCAGTTGGACTGCAGTTTTCCTTCTCTCCACCTCCCTCTTTTTTTCCCCCCTTGTTTTCCCTGACACTTTTTTTTCGGAACACTGACTTTCCAGCTCCAGGCAAAACAGCCGCTGCTATTTTTCTCTTGATTTTCAAGGATCACCTCAAGTGAAACTTTGTGGCATTTTAAGAACAAGAGCATTTATCTGTGCTATTTATATAAACCTCCTCCGTTAACCCCTGGATTTCTGTTTGGATGAAATAGTAGATTGCCAAGACTGTGCTGGTACCCTCGTCTTGCTCCCACCTCCTCCCCCTGCTTTGTAGCAAAAAGATGTTGCTTAGTCATGTTTGAATTACACCGTGGGAGCTTACTACAGAAAGGGTTATCGCACTGCCTTTCAGGATGGATACAGCATCCTTTGAATATTGAGTTAGAATAACTACAAAATTTAACTTATAAATGCCTGGAATGTGACTAAAAATATTTAAATGGTCTGTAATTAGTTTACCAATTTATGGATATATTTTCCTAAAACCTTCTGAAGAACATGAGTCCCTTATTGTAGCATGAAATCTTGTTTTTGTAGGTCACAGCATCTTGGATCTCTGAAGATGTGGAATCTGGCCCAGCAAATGTTAGTGTACTACTTCTTTTCCTTACTTAATCTTTGGTGATGTTCTAAAAGTAGTCCGTGGATTCCCACGGGACTGCAAGCTGCCAGTTAAAAACCCTGTAATAAGCTAACCACATTTCACATTTAAGTCTTCTTGCAATAATTACTGTGCTATTCCCAGGCCAATATAAATTATTACAATCTCAGCATCAGACTTGCCTGTCAAGATGCTTTTTCAATAGAACCCAAATGCTCCAACTTACAAAGGATCACTTCTTCTATAACCAGCCAGGTTGCTAAGGGGAAAAAAAACACTTGTAGATGAACAGAAACATGTTTTTGTTAATCATGCAAAATAATTATTTCCTCTAGCTAGCCTTTGCTAGGAACACGGGCTTAAAACTTCCTTGGTTGCATTTCTGCCAGTCCCGACTTAACAATATTGCCAGGAGGAGAGTATAACATAAGCTTGTCACGGGTGAGTGCTTCTCAGCTCATGGCTTCCTACACGCTATAAAGATCAGGTGCAGTTGATGTCTGTCAGGGCACTTCCCATGGGGACACTGTGTGGGGACAATGTTTATGCTGCTCTAGGTCAGGCTGTGTGAACGGCACCTACAGCTGCCCGCAACTGGGCTGCCCGAAACGGCAATTCCCTGTTTTATTTAGTTTCTCGGGCAGGTTTGACTCCTGAGCATTCTGAGCTGAGTTGGTGCGAGCTGTTTACTCTGAGACCTTCTGCCTCGAGAGTTCCTTGCCAGTCAAAATCGACCACTAGGCTAAAGCAAGATTAAACCACTTCTTTTCTGGTTTGTTATGGTCCAGCAGATAAGATCTGGTTAATACATTTCTGAAAACACCACAGATGCAATGGGGCCTGTGAAAATCCTGTCTTCCACTAGCATGATGAGAATAAATTAGGACACATTACAACAGCAATAAACAACTGAAATGTACCAGAAATCCCAGTAATGTCTTCTGGAAAATATTTTTTTTTTGTCTGGGGACTCAATAAAATGATGTCCTCAGTACACATGTTCATCAGAACAAGCCAAATTCATTTCATGCAACAAAATTCACTAGGCAATTTTGGTCCAGTCACTTCATCCTGCACAGCGGTACAATATAAAGATGTCGTTTAAACTGATGCAGAAAATTAATTAGAGCCACCCTAACAATTTTGCATCTTAAATTTGATAGGAGTTCTTTGCAAAACATCTGTGCTCCCCTCCCAGCTAATTGCAAGCACAGAGGAAAAAAACACAAGCACGATGTTTGATCCCTCCTCCCAGAGACCTATTCACGCTCACTAATGCAAACACAGCTTGCTGCAAATCTTGCCAAAACTCTGGGCTTCTTACACCACCCCATTTCTGCTTGCTGGCCATTACAGAAACATTGTGATTGAAACTGCCAGTCAAGCACGTATTAAAGCCCTGGATGCCTCATAGAACAAATTGCGTTGTTGTGACACACGCTGACAAACCAGTTAAGGCTCGTGCTCTTTCCTGAGCTCAAGGAAAGCAGATTCGAAAAGACCTGACTGTGCGAGGGATGGCTGGAATGTCTGTCTTAATTTTGCAAACCTCTCAATGGCTTTGCAGTACACAATTACCCTTTCTACGTTACAGAGAGTTCAGGTCTGTGTGGGGCTGTGCGGGATCGCTGCTCTTTGTGGTCTGAGGTTTCCCTTGAACTTCCCGAGCTAACCAGAAGGACTGGATCCAGTGGACAACCCAGCCCCGAGACACGCTGATGGCTCACAGGGTGCCAGCTGCTGCAGGTGTCAGTGAAGAGATTCCCAGCATGCAGAATGGTTATTTTACCTCAAGTCCATTGCCTCAGAGAGTAAATGTCACAAAAGCAGGGTGCTTTTTCCTATTTTGCATGGTTTTTAACTAGTTTATATTTGTGTACTTGGCTTAAAAAAGTCTTTTACACGTAGAGACATAAAAAATAAATATTCCTCACTTTTTGATAAGAAGGAAGAAGGGCAGATAAGTGCAGTGACCTTTGCAAGTGTTTCTTCTTACAGAGAAGATAAAACCTTTCTGTGATTCTCACAGGGCCATTTATTTCACTGTGAGAGGACATACTTTTTCAATGCATTGCCAAATATGCATGGCAATGACGTTATCTGACATATCCAAGCAGGAAATAATGTTAATAAAGGTGGAAAAGCTGAGTCAAAGGGAGTGCAACAGGGAACAACACAAGTCTCAAAGAGAGAGATCGGCAGAGAGACCTCTTGCAGGGGCTGAAAGCTTTTGCAGAGCTCATGACTGGTCTCACTTGCTCTTTAATCTGCCCCCACTGAACTCTTGGCAACTGCTACGCTGTTGTCTGCGTAGGTTCGCTGACATTTCTAAGCAAGGTTTATTCATCATCGCAGAAGAACTTCATCATTGAAGTTCTTTGCTATTATTCATTGGAAGTGTTTTCTGACCCTTCTGCAAAAACCTAATCAATTAAACACCTGAATATTTGTCTGGGAGGAGTTCTGTATAAAAGCGCAGTTTTATGTGAAAAAACCCACAACCAACCAATCAAACAACAAAAGATTACCCAAGAGGTACATGAGGCACAACAAAGGACTGATTTCTTCAGCACTATGACCTACAAGAATCCGTGTCTTGATTCTGTCAGCTTTCCTGGCATGTTGAACCCGTCATATGAAGAGATGGTATTTGAGTTGCTGAATTAGTTTCCTTTACTGTGAGTTCCTCCATTAGTTTCCTTTACTTTATTGGCAAACTGCCCTTCCCCTTTGATAGCTCCATTAAAAACCAAAGCTGTCAGTCACTGGCAATTGTATATCCTGATTTCAGTTACTATTTCACAGTTATGGGAGCTAGGAAATGAAATATTAGTACAGCCAACCTTATTTACAGGCTGTAGTAATAATAAAGATTATCTGTGATAATAATTTGTAATAAAACAACCTTATTACAAAGTACCTCATAAATGAAGGAAAAATTACATGAATCTCAGATTAATTTATATGCATTTATCCCTGGAACTAAATGCCTGTGAAATGCCAGTAGTGAGCCATACATCTGGGGGGCTTAACTTTCTGCAGCGCTAGTGGCATTCCAGAAGAGGGCCTTTGATGAAGAGCTACCATTAACAGTGTGCACTGTGACCACTCACAGGGGCTGGGACAGATAACACCCCAGGGAGCTTTGCTTTGGGAAAAATGGCAGAACAGGGATATGAGCCAGGGGCCAGGAATGTGCTGGTCTCGGTCCAGCAGAGGCTAGGATGAACAGCTGAGCCACCATCACTGGTGGGTACCAGTCTTGCCTCATCCCTCCTCCCTCTCCAGTACAGCCCCCATCCCAGCTCAGTCCCCATCATCAGGAACAGCTCCCTGCAGAAATCCCTGTCCATACATCCATCTGGAGGGGCATGGAATTGGTGTAAATAGTGTGATTTCAAGGCTGCACATCTCCCTGCGGCCAGCAAGCAAGGGCAGACCCTGCTCACACAAGCAACCCCAGGGGATGGCTGGGGTAAACACTGCCTGTGCCCTCCAACCTGTGAGGAATGGGACTGTTACACTGGGAGCAATCTCACTATCAGTATTGGTAATGCTGCATTTGTCAGCTCCCCGGCGTTTGTTTTCATTCTGCTGTTATCATCCCCTAACTATTTGCCATCTATCAACATAAGCTGCCTCAGGGGAAAACCAGAGATGAACAGGAGTAAGAAATTGCTCTCCAAATTAAACAGAAAGGGAAAAAAAATAAGTATAATTGAAAATAAAATATTTTAACTTTCCTTTGCAATAATTAGAATTTGTTCTTGCAGTGAGGTGTTCCTCCGCAATTACTTTTCAGACCTTCCATCATAGTGTGGGTGAGAAGCAGGAATATGAAAATGCAATGAGCTTAATTAAAACTGCTTAATTTATCTCATTTCTTTTAAAGAGCAAAAGAGCTACTGTGATGGAAAAAAAATAAATATATAGCAGGCAGCCTTCCTATACTATTAAACAGAAATACAGTTCTAGAAATCTTAATTTTAAATACACTTCTAGAAATTTTCATTTTTTGCTTTATTATCCTTTATTTTTAACCTTTTGCTTTCTGTGTAACAATTTGTTTAGTCAGCCATTGCAAAAAGAAAAGGCAGCCTCATAATCCAACCTGTGAAACAAAGAAACCATTATTAATAAAGCAACTCCACAGAGCACTGAGGTTTTTGGGTATCACACCCATCTGGGAAACAAGAGAAAGTTTCAGAAATCACACGCTCGAAAACCAATTTAATTTTCCTTTCTTAAGGACCCCATCCACTGGGGCTTAACTGTGAAAGAGAATTATATTTTACAGTCCTATTAAAGAAGAGCTATTTTACTTGCGAGTGTCAATGTAGATCTGGAATTATTCCACTGAAGTCATGAGCATTATTTGAATGTCACAGCTGACGTGAGATGAGAATGAAGGTGATGATTAATGCCACGACTAAATTAAAATATTTATTATTGTAATTAGATATTATTAGCAAATCTGAAGAAAAATAAATGATACCAAAAATATTCAGTTGCATTTGTGTTCATTGGAGATCTTTTTTTTTTTTTTACTTTCCTGTATGGGAATTTGTCTGCAACCAGACCCAATATTACCAACAGTCACAGGTTTTTCTGCTGCTCATCTGGCAAATGTTGCCTAAAAGAAGCAAATAGATTAAAATCTTAATGTCATGTGGTCTAACATGATAATCACAATGTGAATATTACATTTGTGACAGAACCATCTGGCTGTCAGTGTTCACAGACTTGATTCTGTGAATCCTTTCTCAGGCAGGTAATCCCAAAAAAACCCAGTGGGTTGTTTCTATGCTCAAAATTACTTACGTGAGCCACAAACAGCTTATGAGCATTTAGTGCCGCATGTGATGTACACCACCACATAAAAGTGACTGCTGCCACTGTGATTACTATTTCTATGCGTACGGTATCGTATTGCTGTTTCTTTCTTTCCTTTTTAATTATACTTGATTAGAAAAACTGCATCACAGCAGGAGACAGGCAGAATCAAATTTACTTAACCCTTGCACATGACATGGATGCGAGCCACTGAAAATATTTGAAGGTCATGCTATTTAGCAACTATTTCTTTTTTCAGATGGCAGAAAATTTAGGAAGGTGCAGTGCTGCCAGCTGGAGAGTTATTACGAAACAAGCTTTGAGGCAAAATTTAATTCCACCACTGACTTAATTAGAAATCCTCTAAATGTTATGTATGTGCCTGTTTGGGAGCTGCGTATTTTAAACTGCCGGCAGCTGTCAACAGCAGTGCAGGCTGCTGCTCTCAAGCAACCACCCAAGATGTTCTCTTCTCCTTATTCACTGTGCCTCAAGTCCTGTCCTGCTGGCAAGGTGCAGCCACCCCACTGCTGGTGCAAAGTGCGTTCCTCAAGTCAACTGCCGTGTCCCCAGCATGCCTGAGAGTGGAAGGGGAGCCCCAGCTGGGCCCAGCCATATGAGCTGGGCTGTGTCCAGCACCAAATACCCCTTTTTAGGGGTTCAAATTCATCCTTCTCTCCCAACCTTTCATACAAGTGGACTGTGAAATGATCCCAGGTTGCTAAGCGGTACTTTGAGAGAGAAACTCAAGGACTTTTGCATTAAGTCAGCAATTACCAGCACAATTATGGCATGTAGCTGAAGGGAGAAATGAGATCTTTTTCCTCCTTTTCTCATCCTCTGTGACTTCCCTCAGGTCATGTAGAAGTACATTTGATACTCCTGAGGGGAATAAGGCTAATATTTTTACAGTTATATCATATTTAATTCAATGAAAACCTGATCATGCATGTGCCATCTCAGTTGGTACCCTGGGCTGATAGGTATAAGCCATGGCAGAAGTACCGTATATGTGTATATTATGCTATAAGTATAAAGGGAGAGTGCTTCTGAATATACATACCTGTGTTTCATATGTAACATTACACATATAGAAATTCTTCTCAAGGAAATGCCAGTTGATTTCTACAATTCTCCAAAGTCTATTCCAGGTAGTTCTGATTTACTTTTCTATTACCAGTAATAAAGAGGATAGGATGTGGGACGAACATATAATTACTGCAGTGTCTTTTTATACAGTACACATTTACTTTGTGTACCTATGTAGTATAATGAAAAAGCTATGTTTGTCAGTTTTAAAGATCTGAGGATGCTTTCTTCTTACACTGAAGAATTTTTCTTGGTTTGGTTTTAGGGATACAGAGGTAAATCAGCTCAATCTCACAGTTCTTGCACGACTTGGGATCTCATTGTAGGAGTGATCAACACACAGTTTCATCTGCTCTGCTTTCGCTCTTTAACATCACCTTTATAAGCAGAATTGTATGTAATAGGTTGCATTGGACAGTACTGAATATTGGTGTCTGCTTAAACCAGCTCCCTGCTAAGACTGCTTGTATTTAGAAGCACTTCTGCTCATACTCTTATTAGTTTTAATGATAGCCTGACTATGAGTCTGATGGAAGAAACATGGCTAACTTCTACTTGAAACTCAATCTGGGGTCAGCCTTTCTGACTGCATTTCCCTTGTGGAATGAACAGAAAGCCCATGCTAAAACCCTACCAACAAGCAGGGGCGTTCCTGGAGGTCTCATAGCTCCCACAAATCTCTTATAAAAAGTGAATGAGCTTTCCAGAAGAGTTTTAAGTGCTTTAACACATATATGATAGTAAACAATAGTGGCAATTAACTGTGGCAGTGTGAAATATTCTATTAAATAAGAAGAAACATTCCCTTTATTTCTAGCCTTTTAGAATCATTTGCATTTTAAGTAGTTTCTTCTTGCTAATATTATAAAGGCAGAAGGATGGCAGCTTTAGGTTTTCCATAAGCGCATCCATTCAGAAACTCCTTTATTCATAATTTAAGTGAGATATTTGTGTAAAAGTCAGTTCGAGCAAAATTGCTTTCTTCTCATACCTTTTGTAACCTCACTGTAGGAAAAATCTCTTTCTTTCCTTTGTGTACAGTCTTGAGTTTCTTGCTCAGAAAGACTGCTGTTATTTATGAGAGCATTTGTGGCTGCAACAACAAAGCACGGCAAACAGCAGGCTTTAACTCTATACCTGACGCTTTCAGAGAGGTAATGTGACAAGTGTCACGAGAGGTAGAAGTGATTAAAGCAAACAGCACCACCACGCTCCAGAAACCAATATTAGACAGGGTTTAAGGGATCTGATGCATGTGGATCTAGATAGTGTCTGAACTACGAGCCAGAGGAGCAGTCTCACGGAGTTGGACCCTTTATTCTGGTCATCATACAAACAGGACAAAATTATGGCACTTTCTCTTAATACATACTAGGCACAGTTAGGGTTGTGCAAGGAGATGGTGAAGCTAGTGCTGTGGGATGTATAGTAACCTTGGCATCTAATTTAACAAATTTTCTTAGAACATCCCAGCAACTGGAGGACTTTAAAATGTTGATGTAGTTGTGTGAGAGCTGGTGAACTCTTCTGAAGCATGAAGGACCACATGGAAGGGAGCAATAAAGTACTTGACTGAAAATCTGATGTGACCTAGAGAGACAGGCACTGCAGCCAGATAAGAGACATGAAAATAAAGGCAACTTATTCATGGCTGATACCAGTTAAGACTGGTAGGATGGAAGAGGAACAAAGCAACAGCCATGAAAACTATCAAACTATCAAAAGGAGTTCAAGGCAGTTTCATCTTTTTGTCTGTTTAGTGGAGCTGGTCAGAACCCTGTATGTCACAGTTTAGGTCCCCAAGCGAGTGGCCACATTCAGAAAATACTGAATACTGATGCTCAGTCATTCAGGTCCATGAGGTCTGACTGCAACACGCCTGAGCCTCCCAGACTGTGGACACACATAATCTTCTCATTATCTAGTAGGGACCCTCAGCAGCAGCGTGGAAAGGGATGTAGGTAGTTAACTCCACTTTTGAGCAAGAATGGAGACTTCCTTTCCCTGGTCACACCACGATCCCCAGAGCACTGTACCACGCACTTTCCTGCTGTGACGGATGCAGGGATCCTGGTGTCATTCATTCTTCGTAAGAGAGGCAGGGACCTGCAGCAATAGTTCTCACTCTGTGTGGCATGTAAATCCTTGTTACAGCAGAAGCAATAACACTAAAGCATAAATTAAAGGCTGCCAAAATGAAAACGCACTTCCAAAAAACATTCATTTGTGCGAGGATCATGGCTGGCAATTTGCAGTGATGTTTAATTATGAAATTACCATAGCAACTTTATTAGTACTATAGAGTCACCCTGGTGATTCTTAAATATACCTCTGTATAAGGGAAAAGGCTTATTCTTACACCAGAAGGAAGAATGTTTTTGTGGTTAAGATGCTTGATTAGTGCTTCGGAGAGCTGGCTCCCAACTTTGATGTAGTCACTATGCGGGACTTTGGATTAGAGACAGATTTGAGCACTCTTTGTGGGATATTCAGAAGATGCAAATCTAATTAACTTCTAGCTTGCTGTGGTCAGGAAGAACCTAGATAGCAGATACTGTCTGATTATGCAGTTTCTGTAACAAGGTCTGGTGTAAGACCCTTCTAATTGAGTGGGTTATTGGTTCAGGTAGTCCTACCCAGTAACTGCCCTAAGTCTGGGACATTTTATCTGATTTTAATGCTTGAGAGCAAAAAGGAAAAAAAAAAAAAAAAAAAAAAAAAAAAAAAAGACAGGAAAAGAAAGAAAGAAGCAAGAAGCAAAGTAATCCTGGAAGCAAGGCTACATGTAAGACTCCCTCTGCCCCATGATGCCTTCACCCTTCCCCACAACCTTCCCCTTCTCCCTCTGCCTATCTTTCTCTGCCCTACCATGCCCACTCCTGTCAGGAGACATGGCCGACACCTGAATTTCCTCAAGCTGAGGAGTGCATCAACCTTCTGGGGAACTCCAGCTGCAGTGTAAGTACTCCACTGTAGCCTGATCCTGTCAGCATGCATGAGATGTGTTCATGACATTAGACCAGGAGGCCTCCATCTTGTCCAGCTTCACAATCTCAAACCCGTTACTAAGGGCTAAATTTTTGCTACTTGGTTCCAGAGACATGCACAAGGGGGAATACATGCTTTTAGTTCAAAAAAACAACTTGTATGTCAAAAAAAGTGAGTTAGCATATCAAACAGCTATTCTGATCAAACACGGTTAGCTTTGAGAGGCTCTGAGTTTAACTTTCCATGATGACTTTGTTTCTGATATTTCAGTGCCATATTTCATCAAAGACAGCAAGAGGTGGTGTCCATTTTTCTAGCCGCTGTTTGAGTGATAATTCAGAACCTTCTAAATTCTGTCTTAAGTGATTCAGTATTTCACCAAACCAGGCAACATGACATTACCTAGGCTTCCACTTTGGTTCATAGCATTTACTTCGGACTCACTCATTATATTTCTCTGCATCCAAACAAGAATCATCTGATTTTGTTAATAAGTGACTATTCTTTCATCTTAACAGAAAAACAAATCTCCCTGGGAGACAGAACAGTATGTCTGCTCCTTAACGCTGTATCAGCCCCAGCTAATAAGACAGGACCTAGAAACCCCTTCCCAGGACTGTAGACACATGAAAGCAAGAGGAAGTTTGGTTCCTGGTGAAGGTGTGGGCCCTGCTCAAGTTCTGAACCTGTGCAAGACGCTTAATTTTGCTCCCAGTTATCCACTTGTGAACAGGGGTGATTCTCTTGCTTTTTTCCCTGAACTGCCTGCTGCTGTAAATTGTTCAGGGCTAGAGCTTCTACAACTGAAGTGGATGATGCTTTGCTCACCAGTCTCTTGGGGCACACTCAAACTTCATGAGGAGGTTACCCTGCTGCCTCTCCTCCCAGGAGCAGCAGCTGGTACAACACACACCTTATCACTCTTTTGCAAACTACATTCCCTGTGTCCTCCTTTTAGACCTGCAAGCACCATGTATAATGACATTATTTTCGTTGTAAAATAACCACTTGTCCAAAGGTACAAAATAAGCCCTTTCTTACAAAATGAGCCACTTTCAGCTGACAACTCAAATACTTGTTTGGTTGTGGAGGTTGCTTTTGTTTTTCTTGTCCCCGTCTCCTCATGCAAGTGCGTAACAAGCAGTTGACAAAGGATGACTTTATTCTGGCTGGTGACCCTCTGCGTGGTTGTATTCCCCAGGGCCGTCCCATCCGCAGCAGCAACGTGGCATCGGGGGTCCTATGTGGAGGCAGAGCTGTTATCCCAACTTCCAGGGCTCAAGCCTGAAATAGACCTGCCTGTCTGCATTTGTCTGCGTGGTCACTGGCTGCACGCTCCTCGCCTGTGTAATCGGGGGATGTGTCTTGCCTACTGCTGTCTTGGCGGTGCGTGGGTGTTGTGATAGATTTTTCTACATTCACTTTGGGTTTTTCATTTCAGCCTTCTTTGATTACTCTCCCCTCAATCTTTTGGACAAATAAGATGCTAATTAATGATGAACTGGCAGTGACAAATCACTGGCTTTTGTTTCCAACAGCGCCTCTGTTTGTGAGGTTCACTTTCCAAAAGCAATTAAATCAATGGAAAATAAAAATATGTATTAAGCAATAGAAAGCTCTCTGTGTGTGTGAAAGAAAGAGAGATTTTGAGAAGGAAATAATTTGCTGGTTGTTAAAGGAAGCTTCATTCTCTCTCATGTAACTACATGTCTGGGAATCTGCTTCTCCCAGCCTGGTTACTTTCTGCCATCCTGAAAAGATTTGAAACCTCAGGAACTCATCTTGAGTGGATATAAACACCATGTTGTAAGGATGAGCTCCCTTGATCAAAGTAAAAGACTTAAATGAATACTAGTGCAAGCAAAGTGATATCTATATAGAAACAAAAACCACATCAGACTATTGCAATGAAGGCCATCATCATAGTTGGCTTTTCAGTTCCTGAAGCATTTTCCTGTGATGGGTCCTTGAGGGCATTTATTATCCATAATACTCTTTCTTACAGCTTTCTGAGAAATACAGCATGTGTCAGGAGAAAAATAGGGTCCAGAAGAAAAACTAATTTGCTAAATTATGTGAAAAGCTAGAAGCTAGGAGAAAAATATTCACTGCCATTAAAGTTTTATTGTACACCAAGGTGAACAAAATAATCCTTTAGATGCTATTTATAATGTTCAGCCTCCCTCACTCTATTCCCTATCATTAATAAATACAGTAGCATTGTAGTAATGAAATGGGAGTCCCAAATTAAGATTGCCTTCTTCCTAATCCTAAGAACAGCACAATATTAAGTTTTCAGGGAAAATGAATTCTGAAAGAGAAACTGTTCATTAAAAACTTTAGGGATGAAAAAAGGGAAAAAATATAAAAGGAAAGGAGCAACAAACTATGTCTCCATATGTATTGCTGGGAAATAAAATGCTGCATATATACAATATTCTAGAGTAAGATTGCTGACCATTCATCTTTTGACACTTAACCAGCAGCTCTGCAAGACTGTCAGTGATGCTGGGCTTGCGCTAAAATCAGTGAGAGACAGATTTCTCCTGGTCGCACCCTTAGAGCAGCACAGGGAGCAATTCTTGGCTCCTGGGTCAGCTATGGTGAACCAGTGGATCTCCTCGATGCTGCCCAGACATTTTCCTGGAGTAACGTGTTTGTAGTATCCACGCTGCTTATCACTGGGACCACATTATGGCTTGGTGTCCATGTGTCCTTTCCATCTGTCCATGACCACTACCATGACATGGACTGCGGCACCTGCTCTGTGTAGAGCATGTGGCCATCCCCAGAGCACCATAAGAGAAGCTGCCAACAACTCACATTGGAAACTTCATTTTAGTACTTGTTAAAATTATAAGATACTGATGCTTCTAATGCTTTGGCTGATTACATGTGGTGAGAGACTTTTTCTTGCAATGCTGGAAACCCATCACTCATCCAAGCTTCCTCTTTCCCAAAAATGAGATAAGATTTTGAGACTGGGATCCTGGTGGGTCCTGCAGTGTGAGGGGCTGAATACCAGTGGGTCCAGAAACGTCATATGCAAAGAGCCTGAGGGTGAGTGGTGTGAGTGCAAGGCAGTGAGTCAGCCTTGGTAGACAAACCTCCTGTAGAGCCTTGGTCTTAATCACCTATGCTGAAATATCTGAGCTTCTATATACAGCCTTCTGATACAAAATACACATTTTTCAGCTCACACTGACAGGTGCAAGTGCTTGTGGAGACCCTGACGCCTCTTCTCTTGTTGAGCTTCTGATTTTGCACTGTTCAAGTGCTGAAGTGTCACTGGCCAAGAAACACATTCACCCTGGTCACACGTGCTTCTTACAACACTAACACCACCAAAAACTGCCAGCTAAATCTGTCTTTGGCTTATTGAGAATAAAAGTTAGCTATTACCAAATATATTAACGACACAACATACACATCCCAGTATTGGAGAGGAGAGGAG
>VZRU01014080.1:36398-129340 GCA_013398155.1 Pedionomus torquatus | reverse complement strand
GGAGAGGAGAGGAGAGGAGAGGAGAGGAGAGGCACTTCTGAGTTCCCCTATAAATATAAAACATTGATGGCTTAAACAAAGAGATTTGAGAAAATCAAAAGGGTTTTATTCATGCAGTGTGTAGCATTTTTGTGTTCTTTATAGCTAATGTATATAAAAAATTGAGTCTACCCAGCAAAAGCGGCCATTCAATAAGACAGCCAAGAGTAAATATTCACAAGAATACAAGATTTCAGCTGAAAGCTTGCAAAATGCAGTATGCTTTTAGATGCAAAAAATAATCTGCAAGAAGATGGCCAACAGGAGGTGTTAAAGGAATGAATATTTGTGCATTTGGCAGGATATTATTCATCTATGGACACTGGTACAGTGATTTATGCCCTTCTTTTGTCCCAGAGGGATGAAATATCTGACAGCGCTGCAGACTGAGTTAAATTACTATCTACTTATGGTAACAACACTTACTGTAGTACACATCCTAGTAAAAATTATTTAAACATTGACAAATACACGGAGAAATAGTCTGCATGGCTGCACTGTATAGCCTATAAAAGTGTCTGTTAAGTGCACTGCTCTTGATACAGAGAAAGACAGGCTCTTACAAAAATCAACATGCCAAAATAACCTTTTCAATACTTTACATCCCAAAGTACTTTACATATCTTTACCCAGAACAGAAATGTATTGCGCCAATATATCCTACAGATAATAGTAATGAAGTTAACTTAATTTGTAGATTTTCGGAAGAAACATTTGTACTGATGTGTTTAATTGTATACAAAATTTTAACTTGGTGTTAACAATCAGACCTAGTCACTCAGTGAGGGCAATAAAAATTTTCATCAACTTCCCACAGCTCTATAGTTTGTATATTGACTGAGCGGTGTTATTCTTCATAATGCATCATAAACTGAACTGTACTTGCATAGGGTTAGAGCGGTTGTAGTTAACAAGTACATTCATTGGTTTGTTGTTATTCTTTGGTAAATTCATCCTAGTAGGAAAAAAGGTGATTTTTTTGAGAGAATTATTCCCTATAAGAGTTTCAGCCAGATCTTAAATGATGTTCTGCACCAAAGTTATTTTTTGTGTGCAAAATTAGAGAGTTAAGATACTTTGAAATCTCTCATTCACCTCTTAGTCACCTCTCCTGAGATGTGCATTGAATAACAATGGAATAAAAGTCATTGTGCTTAGTATTTTTTTAGCCACTGACTTGAGCTTGCAAGATCTGTATAATAACAGCAGAAATATTCACGGCTGACTAACTGACAAGGGACTATTTATGGATCAACCTCTGAAGGTTTTCGTATTTTAGAAGTTCAGAAGGTAAAAGTTCCAAAGTTCCTTGAGAGTCTCTGTTTTTGGGGGTCTCTAACAGAGCAGCAGAACCAGCTTTTGCACAATGTTTTCCACTTTACCATTCCTACATGAGCCTTGCTAAAAGAAGAGCTAGGGAGGTAGATGAAGCTTGCTTTATGATAAGACCTGACAAACAAATCTCTGAGTGAGCTGTCTGGACTGCACAAGGCTGGGGCTGCAATGCTGTGGCCAGGAATGGGGAAGAAAACAGATTAGGGTACAGCTCTCCAGAAAGAAAAGCCATCATGCTATGCTTTACATGTTATGGAAAAGCTTATGGCACACTGTGTCCTTTGTATTTGCACAGCCCCTGAGCCAGAGCAGTCATGTTTTGGCATTCATTGTTCTTCTAAAAATACCAATTCAAATGAGCTGGTGTGGGTCGGTCCAGTACCAAGGAAGGTTCTACTGGGTAAAGAAATCACCTGTCTCATGATGCCCTGCAGGTGGCCCTGCTCCAGACAATGCTCCCAATCAGTGGTGCTTGAGGGAACATTGTTCTTCAGAAACAAAACTCCCTCCTTTTTTTTGCTTCTCAGAGAGCTACAGCTGAACTGAATCCAAAGCTTCTCCTCCTCTTTGCTGTTGCAAGGTGTGAGCAGCTGAAAACTGTATGCAGGTACTATATATAGAACAAGGCATCTTCCAAGGGACTGGCTGTCAAAGAGCTGCAAGCATCTGTCTCTTCCCTTCCCCTCTATTTCTGTCTGTGTCTGTTGAAGGAAGAGGGCATCGGGTGTGCTTACTGCTCCAGACTGCTCAGTATGGCATAGCCTTTCCACGTGAATGGTAACAGGACATTTCACAGATTACAGAAATCTGAAAACTCAGGCCAGGAGATATACAGGATGAGGGCAAGGTACTGCTTGCACTAATGCAGCCCAAGCAAAGTAAAGCTATTGAGTTTCATAGCATTCACAGAAATCCTTCAATATGCTACCAGCAAATGGCTGGGTTTCTTTTAACTACCTTTTTCACAGCAGAAACTACTTCTGCCACTAATGAATTCTCTGTCTTGGCTGCAGAGAATCATTGCACCCCTGGAGGTAATACTGCATGAAAGCCCCAGGATGTAAATATCATGTAGTCTGTGTTCTGCTCCTTAAAATGTCACTGTTCATGCACAGTTCACCATAAAAATGTGTGAAATCAGCACTACTGTTAGTCGTTTGTTGCACCCGCTGCAAGGTCTTTTTTCTTCTTGTGTGTTTTTCACAAGGTGGGTTTCCTTTCCCTTTTGTTCCAAGTATCCGCCTGGGCCCTCAGTGTTCGATATTTGAACTCAGAAGGGTTCAAACTAAGTAATTAAACTGTTCATCTCCCTATTTACTTTAACAGCACAGAGAAGGGACTGCATGTTGCCACTAAGCAGAGAGGAAGCTTGGACTTCTCTTTTAGGCACTACATCCAGACTGGAAGAAGCCAGGATAAATTCCTGTATAATCTGACACAGGTCATGAGGTCACTCTGTGCTCAAACAAGCCGTTTTAAATAAGCTTTTATTTCTGGGTGTCTTCCCCAGCAGTCATGAAGAAGAACAAGAATGTCTGTATTAACAATAAGCTGTGACTAAGCTCTGCACCCCTCCAAGGAATCTATTCAGAAGCATATTGGGGTGTTTTGGGGGCAATATGAAATAACCACTGCAATTGCAATGTTCCTGGCATTCATTTCCCTTGGTAAGAAAGAGCTCTTCAAGCTATGGAAGTGTGAGATACTAAGATTTTTTTCATGGACAAAAAATGTGGTTTTTACCTTCCCTCCCTTCAAACATAATTTCTACAAATCTGTTATCAAGATGCTGATTTCTACAGAGCATTTTTCTAGTGTTCTTAGTGCTATGCAAATAAAAAATAGCTTCTGGGAAAAAAAAAAAAAAAAGGCATTACTACTGAAATGGAAGCTTACAGAAAAATTGCATGAGAAATACAAGGGTTTTTTTTGTTTGTTCATTTGTTTAAAATATTGTTAGGAAAATGTCTTTTACCATTGTAGTCTTCTGTCCAACCAACAATTAAAAGCATCACTTACCATGCTTGGCTAAACACCTTACCTGTCGCTGCTCTTGAATGCGACTTGCTCTTTTGATTTCTTCACACATTTCCAGCATAGATTGCTACCATTTTGCAAGTCTGCAGCCTTGCATGAGAAGGCTACAAGAAGGCTCTCAGTTCAATGAATCAGGGGCCTTAATCCACAGCAAGCATTGCTTTTCAGGAAATAATTTTACTCTGTATTTTAACCACAGAATTATTCCAGCCTATCAGACCATTTTTCATCAGCCTTCTGGCCACTGATAACACTTTTCATTTTCGACTCTGATACTCCTGGTTCTTTCAATCCAAAACCTTCACTGACTCAATTATAACTTTAGAAATAAGAATTTTGAGTTCAAGGAACCAAGTAGAAATCTCCTTTTCTGAAAAGACTGATCTATCACTGTTTTAATCCTGAGTGTTGATGTTTCAAATTCTTACAGAGGAAAAAACTTGGGAAAATAATTAGATACTCAAGAATGGGAAATAAGATAGCCTTGGGAAAACACTGCCAACTGCTATAAGTGATAAAGCAGTTGTTTACTGTGCAGGGCAGCTTTCATAAGATAAGCAACCCTGAGGAACTGCTCCTCCTCCTTTTGTGCAAGCACCTGAAAATAAGGAATATTCAGAGACTCAGATATCATCTGAAGTTCAATTTAATTTAAAAATGTCAGTGAATGTCCATCATGCAGACAAATGAGTACCATAATCTATAATAATCCTACCTTTCTTTGCCATCCTTTGCCTTTTCTTTTTCTTAAAATGTATCCTGTCATCACGTTCCTTCAGTATAATAGCTGATGGATGCATCTATATGACTTTAATAGGGCTTAAAAGAGAACGAACTCTCCTCTGGGCAAAATACAACTCTTATTGTAACCCTGAAACCTCATATTCCATCATAAGCATATACTTAGAAAAAGAATTTTAATGTTTCTAATAATTATTTAATTGCATTGTTTTCATTTATAGTAGAAGAAGAGTTCTTTCCATCCTTTCTCCTTTTCTACCCTTTTTAATGAAAAGTCTTAGATTATGTGTCCAAAATTCTCAGAGTGGTTTCATCTGTTTTCTTCTTTTCATTTAATCTTCAGAGACTGAAGTCTTCAGGTACCACTTACTCAGAAGATGCTGAAAACCCAAAACATCAACAGAATTGAAAATTTAAAAGATTAACCTTACCTAACAGTGTTTAAGTTAAATAGGGAGTTTTCCTTTTTCATTGCTCCCCTCAATACAATAATTTGCCTTTAAGTTTCCCAGCTTGGAAGATGAAATATTTCAAAATGCAGTAAGAGTGTTGTCTGTAAAGTTTTTTACTGGTTGTAAATTGAATTGAAGCTGAAGAATTGCTTTCATACTTAATGACAGTGGGTGATCAGTTTGCAGTATAATGTTATCGACACATTATCCAAGTTGGTTTTGTTAGTTTTTAACAAAATTACGGTGGATATTTGGACATGATAGTTAATTTAACAGCACTAACAGACATCATTTTGGGCAAAGTTATATTAAGAAGTGTTGTTTTCACAAGGTCTCAGATGTATGGAAAACAAAACCAGCTTTTGTATATGCCTCTCTTCACCCTTAATTCTCAAGGTCCTGATGTCCTGAGGCTCTAAATGTGTTTACAACATCATCATAAACAAAAAGTGTTCCAATAAGCTCCTTTAAAAATTAAAAGAAGGAAAGAAATCTAAAGTTGCTATGCCACAGATTCCTCACAACTTCCTATTCAGAAGCAGCTACACAAAAGCAATGGTGAATGATCCTTTCAGGTAATTTCTAGTCCATTTGCAGAGGTAAGGCTGGAGTTTTCCAAAGGACAACAGTTTTTCTGAGTTTCCCAAGGTAATGAACCTAAATAGTCCAAGGTAAATTAGGGGAAACTGCAAAAACACATTTAGTTAGACTGTAATTCCAGTAGAATCACACCAGTTCATACCAAAGTTTGTTCTCCAACACTTCCTTTTGTTTTTGCTAGTAGTGTTATTGACTTTTTTAGTATCATGAGAGGATGAAATCTACTCTTGCAGGATTAAAATTCCCTAAAATAATCTGTATATTTTGCATTCATGACCCAGGTAATATGAATCCATGATGTGCATCACTCATAAAAGCATGGAAGGTGTTATTGCTACACTTATGTTGCAAACCTGCCTGTAAACCTGGAGCTTCTTACAATGTGTTGTTATAGATACTTTGATTACAACAGATCGTTATTAAACACTGTCCTGGTTATTATTGATTGAATTTTTTTCATCTGATTGCTCATTATAAGTCCTGTAGATTCTGAGTGGTGTTACCTGGACTTTCCTCAAATGGATTCCAGGTAATTTAGTGTATATTGTACTAAATAATATAGATTAATATGAAATAATACTTGGCAAAATTAAATTATACACCTTCCCAAATCTGTTCTGAGACACAATAACCATGACAGCATGCAGGCATTCTATTTGGTAGCAGTTGCAGTAGTAATAGTAGCAGTAGTGTTTACATTTGATGGATTATCTTTTATCATGTAGTACTTCTTTTAACATCGCTCACTTTCTGTGTGAAGCTCAATATTCACACCACTAACAAATAAAAATAATATATTCCAGCCTTTCTATGCCCAGATCCCTCATAAGTATTGACCGAGACTAATTTAATAAAAAGAATTTTTAAATGGCTCCTTGTCCAGTGTGAAAGTGAGCAAAACATAGCCCAGAGGGTATAAATCAACAAAAGATTTAATTAAACCTTTACAAGACTCTGGAAGCAATTTTCAACTCTTTCAAGGTTTGTTTTTTTTTTTTACAGTAAAGGTGTTAGCTGCTGTTCCAACAAAAAGATGATATTTGGTTGGGTTTTTTTGGTTTTTTTTTCTTTTATATGTATGTAAAACAAGAACTGGGATTGCTACATCATGTAGCTATTTTCTTACAGCCTTTCAGACAGCTGAGCAAGACAGCTTCAAGTATAGCAGTCACTTCAGATTTTCTTTTCCAAAGTTGCAGCAGCCACAAATTTAGCAAAAAGGATCAGGCAGAATGGAGAGGCAGGTTTCTGTTTGGAATAGGTTTCTAATAAAAGAGATTTTTATCTGGTTCTCACACTCAATGAATGCCTCCCTTCCTTTTGTGCTGTAGCTACTCACCTCATCCTCACCTCAGCTCTACGTCCTAAAAATGCCAGTGGTCTTTTCAGTTCCAAAATCTAGCCCTGCCACAGCGTTTCTCATTCAGCATCAATTTTGAAGATCACATTATCATCCAAAAAACAAACAGAAAGGAAAAATACTCCAAGAGAAGGGAAACCCCATGTTTTCCCCTTTTGTTCCTGAAATGCATGTGCTATTCTGCTCCAGCACAAAAGCATCTCTGTCTCTGCTTCCCCAATACAGTTCTGTCACTCAGGAAAAACAATGCCGTAAATTGCTCCATGCTGATTTAATAAAGTGACCTGGCTTATAGCCCAGCAAAGCAGATGGCATTATAGATTATAGGCTAATGCCTTCAGGGAGGCCCAATAAAGAATGATCTTCAGGAAAAAAAACTCAAAAGAAGAAAAAGGGCTGTACCCGGTGTCTGTAATCACCTTTCTTAGCTGACAGGATTGATAGAGTCATGACAGAAAACGATTACATGTCTCAAATAGTAACATATTAAATGCCATTGTAAAATTCTTTGCACACCAGGAGAATATTTCCCCTCAAGCCTGAAGTCCCCAAGAGTGGTGTCCCTATGGAGGAGGCAGAGCGCTTACCACAGGGTCAGAGCAGCAGAGGCACACTTCTGACCTCCCCGTGGGAGACACTGCTTTAAGCTGTTCAAGGACATCCATCATGAACATTTTACCCTGCAGGATCTTTGGGTTTGCAGGTTCTTTTCCTATCTGCACCAGCAACCGGGTGTTTCCACCACCACATAGCTTACTTTGCTTGCATTAGTAGCCTGGATTTATGACCATATTGAGATTGCAAGGAGGGTTTTCTTTGCTGCTCGCATGCACTCCTTATAATCTGATGGCAGTATCTACCTTTTACAGTAATTTAAGAGAGTCAATACGCGGAGAAAGAGTACCAGAGTAGTCGCTGACACCACAAGCGAGTTGTATTTTACCATCCTAACAAACATCAAGGGGCTGGATGGTCTGTAGCTATGCAAAGTGGGTCAGGACTTCGATCCTATGCCTCACACAGAAATCAGAAAACGCAGTCACTGAGCTGCTGTGACCTCTTAAGTGATTACAATCATAATCCATTGTGTACTTGTTTGTAACAGATCCATTTCTGTAAGCAGTTGAGTTTAATTGGGCCACAGCTGGCGTTGGCTAAGTACATGGAAAGCAGGGGGGTGAGGGGAATAGGTTTATTGACTCAACAGCTCTCTTCAAAGTGAGTTTTCACTGTTTGATGATATCTGCCTTATTTCTTTTAGCTCACGAATGTTTACACAGGGCTGCTGGCTTTCAGAACAGGAATTACAGTGTGGGACTTTCTATGTACACATCTCCATGGCAGTCTGGGAAAAGTCACCCTTCCCACCACATGGATTGGTGCTTCCAGGTCAACTATGTGGCACCTTGGCACAAATTGTGGTACAGAGCCTTCCACGGTTTTGAACTACAGGTTTATAGCAGCCTCCTGGTCCTTCCCTAGCAACTAACTCTCCTTTTTCTGCCTGTGCAGCTGGTAAAAAAACGGACCACCTAACTTTTTTCATGGAAGCTAAAGAAGAAGCAATGGCATGTCTAGATTTTGTGATTAGCACCAGAACCATCCTTCCATCTTCAGTATCTTGTGTCTCCAGGATGGAGAAGGCTCCACAAAGGCACACAATGTCTTCTGCAACTTCTGTCCATGAACTTGAGGAAAGAAAACATAAGAGGAGCAGAGCCTGAAGTTTTCAGAGCAGTTTAACAAGGACTGTGGTAAACTGCTGATGACTTCAATGATCTTTCAGTGTTTCTTCTATTTTATGCTCTCTGCCTGGTTGTTTGGTGTGGGAGTTAACTGAGACAGATACTGTTCCATCCAAGAGCTCAAAACAGATGCCCCAGCAAAGGTAATGACACTGAACAAGAGAAAAGTCAGGCTGCAATTTTTAACTGCCTCTCCTTCTCTTCTTTTCTTCTTCCACTTGCAATGCAATTATTTCCTCCTACCAACAGAAGCTAATCTTTATCCTTGACTCTTTCCTTCTCTACAGCTCATACTTCTGTTGCTCTCAGCTGTTCACAAATGCTATCACCAATGCTCAAGAGGAGCTAGAGCATTGTGCAGAAAACTTCTACAAGGACATGTTCCCAGCCCTCCATTCATCTCTTTTGGTGAGGGAATTCTCAGCTAACTCAAAGAAATGACACAGTACCACGGCAAAGAAGCTGCTTTACATCTGCTGTCTCACAGAGTGTGCATGAGGACACGAGGGAGTGTGGAAAAATGCTAAGTAAGCAGAAAGAAAAGCCAGCATAGAGCACGGCCCCATCCCACAATACACTGTGATAAATTCCAGTCTTCATCACTCTGTTGAACACTGAGCACTTAGATCACAATGAAGATCTCAGTTATAGCTATGTACATGGCTCCTCACTGCAGCAGTTTGTTTTTCAGTGACGCCTTCCCTTTGTGGCTGATCTTCTGAGAAAGACTCTGCCAGTGGTGATTTCAGACTTTCTGTAGTGGCAAACCCTTTGCCATGCTGATTTCCAGCTGTGGGTTTGGTCAGCAGTGGCTGCAGCAATGGTGGCAGCAAAGGTGGCATACGTCTGTAGCCCAGAAATGACCCTACCGTGGACGTCAGAAAGCCAAAGGTGGGAATTAACTTCCTGCTAAGGTAGGCAATTGCCACAGCTTTACCTGATGATTCATTTGTCAGACACTAAAAATTAATCTGCCGAGATAATAAAGCCCCACAGCAAAGCTTTTACATTGGTGATTCCTTACATGTGGATGCCATCAGGACTGCTCATGTAGATGCCTGACAACCTGTGGTGTGGCTCTTAACAGTACTTTGTAGAATATCAGGTTAAAATCCAGACATTTCTTCTTGCTCCCTAGTGAAGACGGATGATAAATATAAAACCTGTCAATGTGCAAAGTCCCTCTGAACTGCTCCTTTCCATTTCCTCTGTGCACAGCCCTCCTATGAGCTTTCTGTGAAAATCCTAACTAAGGAAGATTAATTACTCCCCTGTGAATACATTTCCTTTCAAAACCACTATTGAGTGACCCTCGCTTCACTTCAGCATGCCTTCCCCCTTCTGCCTTGTTCATCACATTGAGTTAATGCTTCATTGAACAACCATAGACACTCTTCCCCTCCGAAGTCAGATCTTGCACCTTCACCAAGCCTTCTGAGCACCTATGAGCTCACAGAAAAAACTCTCCTTAAGCGGGGCTGCAGGTTCTTCATCCTGTACCTTCTCCATAGCAGTGCGTCATCTCATTTTGTAAATGGAAGAGTTACACAGAATCCCAGATTTGGCCTTAGAGATGAAGAGCGGGACAAAACTTCTCACTTAGGTCAGGCCTGGGACCCCATTTCTCTGCCCTTTTTAAAATGCAGTAATTTTAATCCCTCAATTGCTCTGGCTCTGCAGCTAAAAAGCACTTTAGGGACAGTGCTGGAAATGGAAAAAGGAAAAATCAAGGGCACCTGTAACAGCCTTTATCTGAAAGATGTTTGTAAGGACCAGGACTGATTCACAGCACCCAGCATCCTGTAAGTATCAGCAGCACGTGGGTATCTGACACCTTTGTGTATCCTTTGAAATCTCAGATGACTCATCCAATGGGATACAAAAGGTTATATATCCATTTTCAAGACTGAGAAGCTGGGGCCCAAGGAGCTCATCCTTGCTTTCATTTCCTGACTGAGCAGCACAAGCAGAAAGAGCACTGGGAGGACTCCCCACTTCCTGTGCTGGCCACCAGGAATTCAGAGCTGATGAACCATCCAGCTTTGTGAAACACAGAGGTTTTTTGTCAAAGGAATAACTCACTCCACGGTCATGTTATAGGAACTGTTTGAAGACATACAAGGTAGAGAGGAGAATGTCTGAGTCTGATGCAGGAGAGACAGGGGACCTGCTGGCCAGACTGATTACTCGAGTGAATCCCCAGAATACAGGGCAGTAAACTGGGGCTGAACTTGGTGAAATCAGCTGTGAGAGATCCTCAGAAGGAACTGTCATCATCCAGCTAGCTCTATTTTAGGTAAGAGAGCAAAGAAAATAATCTGAACAATTCATAGTTTCAGCTAGCATCTCATGTAGCAACCATTTAAAATAAAAACTTTTTTTTTTCCCAGTGAAAGTCTGTTATAGCACTAAGATGCTGGGGAAAATTGAGAAAATTTTGAATCTACCACAGCCATAAATGCTCTGACTTCCAGCAGTAGGAATGACATTACAAGCATTTTGTCTGCTGTTAAGAACGTGTGATGCATCGCTGCATAAACACTGAGGAAATAAACACAGTTCAAGGGCTTACTCTGGGAGTAGTTCAATTATTAAAACATGGTAGTGCTATTATGCCACAACCAACCATTGATATGTCTAAAGGAGACATCTTACTGGCATGATCTGTGTTCAAGACTTCTGAAATAAATCTCATTCGGAGCACGTCATAACAGCAGTGGTTTGTAATACAACGTAGCTCTGTGTGAACACGTGTGTGTGTATTCTCATTTCCTTAAGTGTCACTGTTGTACGTAAAGGATGAAATTCATTTGTTAACACTTATGAATATTTATAAGCAAATTTTCAATTACTATTCACAAAGGACAAGTTGCTCATATTCTTATTAATTAAGAAAAGGAATATTGCCCTCTGAATGTTTTTTGACGTGCTGATACAGGGGAAAGTCAATGCAATGCATTTAATTCTGCCCTTGTGTACAAAGCCAGTGGGTGGAAAAAGTGAGTCCCATTGGGCCAAACAATTACTTAAATGATGTCATATCACATCCAATACAAGTGAGTCAGATAATAGGCCAAACTCAGATCTCACTGAAAGCAGTGGGAGCAAGGGGAAAGTAGTGAGACTCACATTAGTATTGCATTCAGTGGGTGTAACTAAGGAGGTGGAAGAAGAGAATTGACTCCCACTGTGTCTTTCACCTTAATTTATACCTTCCTGGCACTTTCTTTTTCATGTGCTTCAGGAGGTCATTTTATAGAATACCTAAAAAAAATTCTTAGTTCTCCTGTAATTCAATTACACAGTGGCTGCAGATGCCGGTCTCTGTTCTACCAATGAAAGTAAGTAATTTTTACAAAATTTAATGATTTTTCATGGTTTAAAAATGTGCAAGAGATGAAAATTAATCTTGATATTTTGAAGAAAATTCAAGCAATTATAAACTCAACATGATGTCAAAGTGTAGGAATTATGTTCTCATTTCGTTTTAGCTGAGGCCAGGTTCCCCATAAGGCTCAGCACACAGTCTCACACTTGCAGGAGGCAATGCGTTGGAGGGAACAGCAGGCCAGGTGCTGGAGAAAAGTGGACCCTTCTCTCGGTGACAGTGCTGGTTTTAGCCATTTTAACCCACTCAAGAAACTCCCTTGGTAAATAAATTCTAATAACTTATGAATAATAGGAGTGGAAGTAGTCGTAAGAGATCTCTAGGTCCTCATAGTCTCTCCTCATGGATCTGAAAGTATAAATAAAGAAGCGTCTTTCTGTTTTTTCTATAGCTCCAGTGCATGCTGGAGTCCTCTGAGTCCTCTTGAATATTTTAGACAGTTCAATAACAATGGGTAACATACCACACCATTCTAATTAAGCTTGATGTGCACTGACCTTGAAATTGGATCAGAATGTCTATTTACTGACCATGTTGTAGCTAAATTCAACAATTGATTTGCACTAGTTAGATTGGAAATGCCAGCGAACAATTCCATGTAATTTCAGTTGGTGACTGGATATAGTGGGGCCGTTCAGGAAGCAATAAATGCTTAAGTGGGAAAAAGATTTTTAAATACTTCTACTTTACTTTCTACTTTAAATACTTCTACTTAACTAGCACATGGAGGGAAAACTTTGGTATCTTGATGTTCATGCAGAGAATGTCAATTAAAAAATCTATTTTCAGTGCATGTCACTTAGATGCTTAGATCATTTCACAAGTATAGAGATTGTCAGTGGCACCATGACACTCACAAAAGTCTTATGTCCAGTTCACTACGGAGAAAATTGAGGCACCAAATGACTGAATAACTTATCTAGATCAAATGGAAAGACTAATGTGTTGCAGAATATTGAAGAGCCTTTAGCTTTTCTCTTTAACACAATGTCAGACCTCAGATTTTATGACCTAATATTCCTCTCTGCCATTGGAAATGCAGTTTAAGGACACTGATATCTATAGAAGTCAGCAACTTAAATCTTGAGCATAGAAGATTTCAGTCAGCCTTTAGACTCTAGGTTCTTTTATATGATACAGGGTATATTTCTGCAGTCTGTATCTTTTTATTTGTCTTAGCTGGGATATTATAAAACAATGCAAATGCTACTCCATTTTCAAATGGACATCAGTTATTTTCACTGAGTGATTTTATCTTACTCCTGTTATATGCTGTGCTTCAGCATTTTCAGGAAGAACAGAAGGTAGAAAGCGGTGATTCTTCCTTGTTTCAATCACATTTCAGAGTGAAAACTGCCTGCAATAGAAACTCATAAACATATTATTTTTCTCCCAGTTAAGCTCTTCTTGCAGTAGTTGTTCCACTGCTGTCAGTGAAGCTGCTTTTGATATACAGCAGTCTGAGCAGGAAGGAGATCCAGTGTGTACATAAAAAGACTATTAATCTGAAATTTGCTTATGGAGTCTGGATGCAGGCTTAAGAGCATGCGATAGCTCTGGCTGTTCAACGGTCACAGTGGCTGAGGAATTAATGACACCTTTCTATCAGAGGATGTAAAACACCTTGTGCATTTCTGCACTTCATCTCCTCATCCAGATCACTGATAATGATAGGAAACAGAACTGGCCCCAACACTGAGCTCTGTGAATCACGGAATCACAGAGTTGTCAGACTTGGAAGGGACCTGTAGAGATCAGCTAGTCCAACTCCCCTGCTAAAGCAGGATTGCCTGGAACACATTACTCAGGACTGCATCCAGACAGGTCTTGAAGGTCTCCAGAGAAGGGGACTCCATAGCCTCCCTGGGCAGCCTGTTCCACTGCTCTTGTTGGGTCACTTGGCAATAGTGATGTGGCTCTGATGCCTCTGACACCACAAGGGAAGTGTCACAATGTCTGGAGGAGTCAAAGGGCAACGGAGGGCAGGGCTGTGGCATTGCGGCTTCGGCCAGCAGTAAGTACACATGCCGGGGGCAGACTGAGCTGGACAAGGGCCGGGCAGGGAGCATCAGGCCCTGGGGAGGGCACTCGCTGTGGAGAGAGGGTTCAGCCCCTCCAGGGGAGCACCGTGGGCAGAGCCTGCAGCCACTGCTGTGGATGGATGCCTCCCAGATCTCTGGACCCCTCTCCTACCTTTCCCCAAGTCCCCACAGCTCCCCCCTACACCCCCAACGACCCGCTCCCTCCTGCCCAGACCTGCCAAGGACCCTTCTCTTCCCTCTGCTGCAGCTCACATCTGCCATTATCTCTCTCGCCCTAGTTGCACTGGGAATTGTCCAGAGCTCACTGCGGACAGGTGAACAGCTGCACGTGGCCACAGACAGGCTCGTACAGCAACTTACACAGCATCTGAGCGGGAAGATGAGTCAGCAGCTGCCGGATCCAGAGCAGACCCAGCATCAGGATGGGGCAGCTGAGAACGTCCTACTCCTGCCCACCTTCCAGCAATGGTTCTTTTGGGCTTCGGTTCTTGGCGCAGCAGCTCTGCTCCTGCTCCTGTGCCTCTTCTGGAGGACCAGTAAAAGCAGATATAACCGAGGCAGCATCAGCAAGCGGGTCAGCATCAGCAAGCGCGGAAGCATCTTCAGGCAGGGCGGCCCCAGAAGTGAAGACGAGGAAGAGGAGGAGGAGGAGGAGGAGGAAGACAACAACGACACCAGTTATGATGACGATGACAGTTACGACGATGATGACGATGACACTGGTGGCCCATGGCCTCTGGGCAGATGTGTGGCCCATCGGATCCAGTGGCCAGTGACATACATGGCTGAGACATGCAAGGTTGTGGAGGAACTGGCAGAGGAGCTTCTCAGCGCCTGCCAAAGAGTTTCCAGAAAAGACTTCAACCTACGCCTGCAAGCTCCCGTTGGGGTGGGCTGTATCTACGATGGGTCGAGTGCCCAGGAGGACAACATCCTCTATCGCCTGCTCGTGCCCCTCCAGCCTCCCCCTGGGCATATCTTCTGCTTGCAACAAGGCACCACGAAGGAGATGGTGACCAGCGCTTCCTGCCTCCAGGTGAAGCTACACTGCATGTGCACAAGGGAGTTGCTGCTGGAGGACGTACTATGCTTCCTTCACCACACAAAAGATGAGCTGGAAAGTCAGGCACCCAGCCTCCTCAACACCCTTTGCACAAACTCCTATTTAGACATTGAGAAAACCACCCTGTGGTTCCACCTCTTGCTGAGAGACGCATGGCAGTTTATGCCGGCTTCACACCACTGCCAACTGGAAGTGCTGCCTAACACAGGCTCCTGCAAGCTCAAGATAATGAATGGAGAGGAAACCCTCAAGATTGAGCTGATTTTGGGGGTACAGCTAGATGACAGCGGCTCCTTCCTGAGGCTCGACTAGGACGCCCTGTGGATTCCCCTGTTTCAATCTCATTTTGCCCTGCAGGATGCATTCCTGACCCCACATGGGTGAAGAGCTGCATGTTGGTGTGAGCAGGCTCTCGCCAGAGCTGCTCGAAAACTCAGGTTCTCCACCCTCTTTTGTAACATAGTTTGATTTTAAATAAAAACTAGCCCTTCCCACAAGAGCTGGCAGTGTTTCACTTCCTTTAACTCTCCCAACATTGCCTCTGGCCCTTCCCAAGCCTCCGTAGCTGCCCTCACCGGGCTGCCAGCTCCTGGTGACTCTCTCCATGTCACTGGCTTTTCCTCAGTTTAGGAAACCCCCTTTGCCCCACCACCCTCTGCTCTGCTGGGGACCGTGCCCACAGGGAGCAGGTGGACTCGGGAAGTGACCGCTGGTGGCCATTAGGCCGCCCCTGGGCCTCCGGGCCCTGCTCGGGGCCCGCCCAGGCCTCCTCCACTGCTCTCCCTGGCAACGCCCGCTATGTCCAGCTCCCCAGCCCTCTCAGCCCAGGGATGCTGCCTCCCCGGCCTCTCCTGATCTCTCCCGACGGCCACTCTTTCCGATTAAGGGCTGAAAGTAAGACGCTCACAAGATAAAAAGTATCTGTTAGTGAAGAAAATAGGGATTTCAGCAGTTGGACCTGGATACATGCGATAGCTCTGGCTGTTCAACGGTCACAGTGGCTGAGGAATTAATGACACCTTTCTGTCAGAGGCTGCAAAACACGTTGTGCAGTTCTGCATTTCAATCCTGATTTTGCTATGTGGAGAATGTTACTGACTGTCTTAAGCCACACCTCCATCCTTGACAATAAAACTGTTTCTATGATAAAGCTGAGAGTGACCATCCTGTATTTTTTTATTGAAAAGTGACACTAGAGAAAGACCATAGTCTTGCATATGCAGTACAGACAGAATAATATTTTTTCATCTTCTACCTTCCAACTTTATATCCCTTGCTTCTTTCAGTTTTATTCTTTGGATCAAGGAACTCTTAGCTCTTCTCTGTGTTCTTGCTGGCCTAGGGAGGATGTTCCCAGTTAGGGATACCATTTGTGGTGTCTTTTTGGGATGAGGTCTGGGTTTCCTAGGTCCTCAGCAGCTAGTCTTGCTTCATAATAGCCTGTTGTTTGCGTAAACAGCAGGGAGCAACATCAGATGTTAGAGAGCAGAACTCACCAGACACTTGCTCTTTAACTATATCTGGTGAGCCTTTTTTATAGTAAAAATGCTAAGGAGCTAAAAAACAAAAACAAAAACAATACCCAAACTAATAGGGGAGTGAAAACTTGTCATTAATTAGCACATCCATTTATAGCTGAGAATCCTAAGAATTGCTGCAGGGTTACTAACACTTGTGCAGCTCCATTTCATCTATGAAGCTTTCCTCCTTTACCTCTCAGTCAGGAATGCTAGCTTTGGGGTTCATTAATAAATTCCAGCAATGAAGAAACAGGAGGATAAGTTATAAGGCTAACAATACAACAAAATACAGTCTAAGCTTTGAACCGGATTTCATTTTTCCCTTTAAAGAAGTGATTTCTCTTCCTTTACCTCCCCAGCGCGTTTCCTGCAGCTGTGTATTTACAGTTGCAGAGATGATGCTGCAATTATGTCAGAACCAGGACAATTGCATAATCTATCAAATTGAATGTAAACTGTCTCTCTGTGACAGCTGCCCAGTAATAATAAGGTTTTCCTCAGAAGCCATGAGAATAATCCAACCTTTATTCCCAATGGCAATAAGTAAAAATGTGGCTCAGCTCTGCAAGTCTGTGTCACCAAACTAGGAGGAAAAATCTGAAGCATTTCCGAAAAATAAAATATCCCTGCTAATACAAGTGCAGAGACTGCAGTCCTGGGGATCCAGTCACATTGGTGTTTTTCAAAATTATTTTATAACTTTAATGCTAAATAGAGATATAACTGTGTAAGTATGTTAAAAATTTCTGAAGTGCAATAGAAGACGGGAATCCAGACTGGAAAACAATTTTTCTTTTAAGTGGGATCTTCAGTGCACATTATTGGCTTTTAAGCCCCACAACCTTATGGCTTCCAAGATTCAATTTCCTGCAGCATTTATTTGAGTTAGAGTGATATATTTGAAAAGGAAGACTATGTTAAAACTAGTGCTACCTTTGAACACCTGAATTTTAGGAAAGTATGACATTATACAGGCACAGTTCAATTCAGTGGATTTATAAAGAATATTGGCAAAACACCAAATACGTAGCTGCTCCCACTGCAGCTTCACCTGGTCATTTGGTTTGGAGGTAAAACTGCAGGTCATGGCTAGAGCCTTAGTATTCCTTAGAAAAAGGGTAGATTATTTAACTGTTGCAAATACAAAGTTGTGGCAGCTGGCTTCATAAATCTTGACCCAAATGTGCACATACAAGCAGTATTTGGCACACTCAAGTTTCACTTGCTTAGCAAATCACTGCATATGGGCTCAGTCATGGGAGCCATTTATATGCAAGTTATTACCCCACATCTACAGCAATCCCATCTAAGCTATCTTTTGTTGCTGCACCAAGTCAAACTGCCTCCCGTTCACCATGGGCTTTGAGTGTGCCCACAACTGTGGGGTGAGACGGCGGGTGGAGATTCATTAGGCAGCTCTGCCCTGCCTGGGTGTGCAAGCCTGTAGCGTCTCGCTGTGTCTCCACTGCGTCTGGGGTGAGGAGGAACACAGCTCTCCCGCAGGTATCCTGGGATGGTGGCTCAGCACAGGCTGCATTAGCCCCCTTTGGCGGTGCAGGCGATTGCTCTCAGCTTGAGATGCATTCGTGCAATGAAATCTGTCATCATTAGAGACGACAAGCCTTTGATTTTGCAAAAGTATTTTAATCAAGATAGTTGTGCTGAAATCAACTGTTTGAGCACTCTATTTTGCCTTGTGCTCCCTTGCCACTGGCAAGGATGAAATTCCCTGTTTATTACATGCTCGTGTGCATTGCCCCTGCCCCTGCAATGGAGACTTCAGCCAGGAATACTGAGGGCCCCGGGCCACACCTTCCCAAACAAGCATCCCTCTGCGCTGCGCCCAGTTCTGGCCTGAAGCTGCCCTCAAAGTTACTCAGACTTTAAAGAGTTAGGCACTATTTTTCGCATGGTAGCCCTGACCAGGGCTTCACGCTGCTCAGCAGAGAACAACTGTTCAGAGCAATATTCAGCATATTCAGATGAAGCAGAAGAATAGGGGAAAAAACCAACACCCAACAGTGGCAGAGAAAGGTGACATGACTTGCCCAAGATCAAGCAGCAGCTCAATAGCAGAGCTCAAAACAGAGCTCTGATTTTCTGTTAATTCACAGCACAAGTAGTTGATCTCCTGATTTCCTCATGTTGCCTGTGTTCATAAGACAGTCTGTAATCTTTAGCAAAATAAGCATACAGGTGGTTAATTAAAAATCTGATCCCTTGTGCCTTACATTTTAGTATTTCTGTACTCTATAATCTTTATTATTGTGAGGTTAATTTTAAGTAAAAACTCTGAAGAAAAAAGCAAAGTATTTGAACAAGATCAGAAGATGATTTTAAAAGAGTGTCTGTTTACTCAGCTTTTCTTCTGACCGTCAATGTTGCTTAAGATCTTCAGAAACACAGTCTTCTTTTTATATGTCTGTATAAATGCCAGATAAGATGTTCCTTGAATTCACCACACAGGCGGGTATTTAATAGATAAACCTGCTCTCCAGACCTGTCTTGCTATTTATTAAATGTTAGTTCAGTTATAATATCATTCAAAACTTGAATTAAATTGTTATAACTGTGTGATTGCCGTAATTAGGAACACCACTTTCAGTGCTGTTATTTGAAGACTACCAGTATTCAAAAAGAAACCTTTTTAACAAAAGTGGACCATAAAAAAGTCAAGGTCTGAATTCCTTAGTGAAACTGAGAAATGCACATACCTATGTGTATTGGATACACCAATGTCTGAGAGTTTCTTGGAAGACCCTTAATTTTTAGGTCACCTTCCCTAAACGCATTGCTGTTGGAACATCTCTTTGCCATCTTAGTTCAACTGTTGTCTAGTCAGAATCACAAACACTGGCCACTAATCTGCTTGAAGCCCCTTTGCTGTCTGGACTTCTCTGTCACCCTTTAAGTCAGACATGATCATGCCACTTAGGATTTCCCCTCCACAGCTGTCATGAGAACCCATCTCATTCCCCTGTAGCTCACGCATCCGATGCTCTGCCTCGTTTCCTTCATTCCTAAGTCTGGGGCTCTCCATCTCCAATCTTTGCTCTGTGCACTTTGCTTTGCAGCAAAACACAGATCAAAGCATTCCCATCATAAAGATTTACATAGATGCTCCCTCCAGTGCCTGTTCTGGGGCGCTTATGTGTAGTGCCATATGCAAATACTGGCACTGGACCTTGCCGAGAGCATGTGTCTGCCATCTATTGGCATGTCTATATGGGCAAATGCAAGCAGACCTAGCTTCTCCGTGATCATTTGGATTTGTCCAGGTGCAGATCATCTCTAGTGCTGCAGCTGTACACCACTGCTAGTGAAGCTGTGTCATCGGACAAGCTGGTGGGGAGGGTGACACACAGACAGCCCAACTTCCCAGATCACCAGATTCCTACTGCCTTCAAAAGCTTGATCCACTGCCACTACTCATTGGCAATGAAATTTCAGGAAACATATTCAAATATTTACTCTTCTGTTTTTAAATGTATTTGGAAATAATAAAAGGCATTTTATACTTATGCATATTATGTATGAGTTACATACATATGTGTGTGTGTGTGCTTGTGTATGCATGTATAAAGGCTTCCTTTCCTAACCTAACTCAGGCACAGTCCTTGCTAGTTGCCTACTATGCCCTGCTGGGATGGCTTTTTAAGCTTATCTAAGTCAGACTGTATTTACTTGTGCATAGCACTGGGTTAATGAGTGTGTGTGACATCTCCACCAGAAGTCTTTTGCATCTAACAGCTTGGAGCATGAACAAAAGACCCCAGGACTCCCTGTACCTTCGTGATAGGCTTGCTCTATACTGAGGACAACGTCTTGTTTTGTGATCTCTTCTTCCTATAATTTTACCCTCCAAGCTTTTAGCACTAGCACCTTCTTGAAGAGTGATTCTGTTAAATGAGAATTTGTCAGTAAAGAGGGTCTATTTTCAGCATTTTCATTTTGTCATTAATGCAATGCCAGTTGTAGTTAACTGAAATACCACAGCCCCCTGTTTCTGTACAGCAGAGCAGTGGTTAGCCATTAGTGTCGCAATATATGCTGTGATTGACTGATAGAGTAATCCGTCAAGGAAAAAAAAAAAAGCCAGAGCCTAATGCAAACAGGCTAAGTGCTTGTTGTACTTGTAGGGTATAAGGAATCACCTGTCAGGGAATCTGAAGTCTCCACGCTCAGTGCAGTTGACACTTCCACCCCCATTTCTGCAATTTCTCTCATCTGAAGATAGGTTGTGGGTTTTTTTTGATTGAAATTGCAATGTTGTTATTTACATATGCACATGCACAGAAAAAAAACCAACATCTTGTGAAATTAAGGTCTGTCACTGCTGCTGTGACCATCTCTTGAGATGAATTTGCCTGTCCTTGCTCTGCTGGGATCAGCTTTCCCACCCACAATGTTCTGGAGCTGCATCTCCCTTCCTCCTCCCAACTTCTGCACAGTAGATGCTCTCATTTAGCATCCTCTCAGCATGCTTCCTCCCTAGAGCCTCCATGTGCTGTGAGTACCACATAATATCATTTTTTTTCTCCCTGTGCTGCTCCTCAAGCTACTCTCTTAGTTTCTATGCAGCAGTAGGCCTGTTTTCAATACATATTTGTTTCGCCTATCTTCTCTGGACCTGTTTTCACCAGCTTCCAATATGAGAATTAGCCTCATGCCCCACTGTATGCAGTCCCCAGAGCAAAGCTTAGCTGGCTTCATCAGAGCCCAGAAGATTGCCAACAGCACAGGCTCAGTGTGTGGTATAACAAACAGATGGTTCCTTTCCAGCCTGGAGTCAGAAGACATCATGAGGATGCATTACTGAAACCTGCTGACTTCTCCATGGCAAAGACCGGGAGGACCAACACTGCACTGCTCTTGCCTGTTCTCCCCCTGTACAGACAAAGCAGGGATTTTGCTGGGGGAGAGGATGGAGGGGAAGCTTTTAGCTAGTTTTATCTAGTTATTAATTACAATCTGTTTTCAATAAATTTTTTGTCCTGTTGCTTCTGCTGATGCACAGTATGATCTTGGAAACTTTTTCAGGCCAGATCCAGTAAATAAATATATATGTTTTGCTACAAATTGTTAGGCAGCTTATGGGTTAATAGGCACATAAGGTCTCTACATAGGATATAGGGAATCTGTTGTTCAAAACCACGTAGCCAGCATCAGCCAAGGGCTGTCAGTAGAGAAATTCAGGGAACAGGGATTAAGCTGAGATAATTTTCTTCCTTTCACAGGGGCTGGCAGGGATGACTGCCTAGAATGCAGTCACTGGAGAATGAGAAGGTCAGAGTAATCCTGCCTTGCACAATACCAGTGGCTAAGAAGCATCACCAAAGGAAGGGGTGTTACACTCAATCCCTCCTCCACTGGCAGGAATTCCTCCTCCCTACAGATTCATACAAAATTTAGGACATCTTTTGTCAGGGAAGTGCCCTGGACACCAGGCAGAGCACTGCTCTGAGTCTTAAACTCTTCACACAGGCAGTGTAACTTCCCAGCACAGGTGGAAAACAGACTTTCTTCCTCCTCTGCCTGCTGTCACACTGGGAGCAAGATTCAGTCCCTTTGGGCACAGGGAGGATTGACCCTGCATCATTCCCTTGTCTCAGTATGATGGGGTGCCGTCACCATCACCTCCCCCTTACAACAACCATATTTCAAAAGAAGCTGACAAAACAAATGTTGAACATCCCCAGGAAGTCCAGACCTCCTCCCCTGGGAGCCCAGGACAGAGGAAGTGCCCCATTGCTCAGTCTCAAACGGAGACATGTACAAGCAACTCAGCTCTGTCAAACCTGGGCCACTCTAGGCTGGTACACAAGCACGATTATAAGCACCTAGGAAATTTATAGTAATAAATAACTATAATATGACACCTACAGTATTCTGGTGCCTCAGAGTAAAAAGCAGTTGAGAAAGTTTTGGTTACCTAAGACGCATCTAGTTCAAATGTCTCTGTCCTCTGCTTTTCTGTGCCATGTGTCTCACCTGTCTAGGTGGGAAGCTCTCTAGAGCATTATCCTTTACACAGTGCTTGTCTAATGATTAATAGTTTTAGGCAGCAGTCTCTTTTAGAAAGTCCAAAAAAGGTGACATGAAAAGCAAAGTTTCTGTGCAGTCTTAAATTTGCTCTGTCAGCACCTACAGGTCTGAAAGGTTTGGAAACTATCAACCCAATTTTGTGATCATTTGACACTCTCAAAACAAAGCAGTTACATTTTCACCAGAAAAGCATTTTGGAGATGCCTACATTTTAAATGATTTCACTTGTCTTGGCTGGATGAAACTATTATATAAAGGTGAAATTTTCTGTAAAAACCAGCTTTGAAACATTTCAAACAGTTTTACATGGTGTATTACCAGTTTCTCACACAATGGAGAAATCAGTACATTCATCAGGAACTGCATTTCACAAGTGGGAGAAATCACTCTCCATATTTCAATCTTTTCATTTGAAACAGGAGATCTTTTCAAACTAAGATGTCATTCTATGTCACACAGAAAAATCCTGATCTGAAAGTGATAAACTCCCTGGGAGCTAAAAAGGAAATTAGAGCATATATATCCACAAGTAGGAAAGTCAAAATTGCTAAAAAAAGATCTTGTTTTCCCAAATAGGCACCAGAATATTAGACCAGAAAGGGAAGAGTTTAAAGAAATTGCATTTAATTATGTCTTGCACTGAAATTATCTGCTTTAACTTGAAGAAGGTGACCTGTTTTACAGTTTGCACATCATCTTCAATATTCCTCCCATGCTCAACTGAATGTGTCATTTGTTTGAACAGTGTAGCACAGATTTCGTGCATAGCTTCTCAACATACAGTCTGGGTAAAATGGGGCAAATCACTGTTTGCATTTTATTCTTGCATTTTATTATAAAGAGAGAAATAACATGAGATGAAGGGAGAAGACAGAATGAGAGAATGCACAAAGATCAACGCTGGGAACCAATGATTTCTTTGAAAGGAGTTAAGACTATGAGTCCAAGTTAAAATTAAAGTATGGAGAATTTCCTAGGCAAAACAATCTCTAGCTGCAATATGTGCAAATGTAATCATCATTTATGAAAACTGAGCAATAGAACAGGACAGAGAACTTGACACTTTCACAGTCCCTGTCCTGCCAATTTACTGAATGTCTTTGTTCTCAGCAGATTTCTAAGAAAGTCACTCTCTGTGCCATGGCTATGAGCTAACTGTCCAAACATGAACAGCACCAAATGCCTGGCAACTATTGTTGTGGAGCCTTCAGATGTTTAAGTCGAAGTCGAAGTCTGGTCAAACCTCATTAAGAAGAATCTTATCCCCAAAGAGTGAATTGGAATGAGCCAAGCGGCAGTGAGAAAAGCAATTTTCCAGCACTTGGAACTGTCTGATATTGCTTTTTATAGTTGCATTTGAAAAGGTTTTATTCTCAGTGATATTTTGTTTACTTCCCTCCTGCATAAATCATCCAGTCATTTCATTGTCTGTTTGGATGCATTTCTTCAGCAAGTTGTCAGACAAGTGTGGGTGCAAAATGATGGCCCAGGAGAGAGGCTATGCTTGGAAATGTCAAAGCCAGCTACACAGGAGATGGTGTTCCTTGGCATTTCATTCATTAGAATTGCTATTCATGGAGATTTCCAAATCCCAAATGTTAAGCAAGCATCTATTTAAGGGGCACTGATGGTCCATCTTAAACAGCTGATTTTTTTTCCCAAATTATATATTTGTTATTGCCATGGTGATTCCAATGATTTTGTGTGACTCAGTTGTCCTATTAGCTCAAGAACATGCCGTGCTATCTTTAAAGAAGGGTTCAACTGCAGAGAAGATGTTGTACAAAGCTGAAGTTTGTGAAGGAGGTAAACAGCTCCCTCTCCACCTCCTTCTCTTACTCTTCATTTGGGGAAACAACCTTCCACAGATTTCTTCAGTCACTGCCAACTTCTTTGGTTTACAGAGTCTGTAAAACAAAGTGCTTAAAATGTGGCCAATGTGCTATCGTAGTCAGTGATAAAAATAACAGGGGAACTGGAGTAAAAATTTCACTCTCTTCTCATTCTCACTCTTTTTATACACAGGCATATCATTTGAATTAGTTTCATCCAGTCTTCAGTCAGAGTTTAGGACATGAGCAAGCAAAAGTGAATTTAAGTCACATTTATTTCTCCTTGATCCCAGCCTGGCCTTAGGGCAGTTCAATCATCTTCAAGTAGCTATTTTTAGGCTCTGCCCCAGCTCATGCCTTGAAGTGGTTGACACAGTACGACAAGTATCTTTAAGATTTATCAGTCCAAAGTTATGCGTATTCTTTGTTAAGAAAGAGCATAGAAGCCCAATAGCCCAATAAACTTTCAGAAAGTAATTTTCACAGTGTCACTAGAGGGATTTGTGAAGGGGAACTGGTGGAATTATAAGGACTGTTGATGGAATATGGATTTTTCTGCTCTGAATGGCTTGTTCTCCTGTGAACAAGCAAGCTGTAACAGAACAAGCATATGTGGTTAGACACTAGACAATAAAAGATAATGTCAGTCTATTAATGAAAAATTAGACAAAGAAGCCCAGGGAAGATTTATTTAATGAACTGTCAGTAAGCTGTTGCTGATCACACATTATTGATCACAAGTTGAGGGAACAACTACAGCTCAGGCGGCCAGCAGGCATATTTGCTAGTAGTTTTATCTTGATGCTTTGTTTGGGATCTCATCCCCACAGACCATAATTAATTCAAGGTTGTTTTGGAAAAGCAGAGAAAATCAACATTCTGGTGTTTTTTCTCTGTACTACAGAAAGGCATCATGAAGGAGCTGTGGAGGCACAGCTGGGGGCCTCAAAATGCTGGTTTAAGTAGACGTTCACAAACATGGAAGTTGAAGCCATGTACAAACTCCCAGTCAGATCGTTTCTGATGCTTCTCAAAACACAGACTGGGCTAAACACCACCCGCTGCCTTATGAAATAAATAAAGAAATCTATTTTTACCACTAAAAATCATCTTCCCAGTGGCCAAGATTTTATTTGTGTCACAGAAAAAAGCAAGGTGGAGATTTGATACAGATGCTTCATAGTATATTGAGAGCTCACGGCACATGTCTGATCAGCATCCCGTTTCCCCACTGAACTGAACAACTTCATTGCCTGTTGTCAGTGCCAGGTACCTTCCTTCCCAGCACATCACTATCTCATATTACAAAGACATGCTGGTTTTAATTTGCAACATTTGCAAAAGAGCTCTTCTGCCTGCCTTGGGGCAGCAGTGCTAATGTGTTAGGCTCTTATTAGAAAGATGTCAGCTTGTCACCATCTTTGAAGATGACAGTTTATACAGAGTGTTGCTGAGATGAAGGCCCCTTGCCTTGGAGTAACTCAGTAAAATTTGTGTGTATGAGAGTCAAGGGCTTGAGTAACCAAAGCAGGTTGTTAGACAATGCTTTTGGTTTAGGAAGGTGTTGAGATATAAATTTAGGTGTATGCAACCTTTCCTTAGGATTTCTGATATGTGTAAAATAAAGGACAGTGCTACATCCCTTTAGGAACTGGAGCTAGAACATGTCTGACTGCTTTTCCCAAAAGCAGAGAGAGTTCAGTGTTTCCAGTACAGAATTTTGCCACTGGGTCCCTGATATGTTATGGCTAAGTTCATGGAAACCCGTGCATCAGAAGCCTTCTCCAACTGAGCCAGGCTTTTCTGACAGCTGGCAAATGCACCAAAATTTTGCAGATTCAGAGGACCTAACAAAACCAAGTGGTGGACACAAAACATGCAGATGAACTTTAAGATGGATAAACTTTAGGTGATACATCTAGGAGAAGAGAATATAAACCATGTGTACCTGAGGCTGAATTCAGATCAGGCACTAACACCTACGGAAAGAGATCTTGGAGTTGTTGGTGACAGTTCTCAGAAATAATCAGGATTGTGCAGCAGGAGCCAAGACAGCATCATTTTGCAGCTGTATAAAAGTTTATCATGCTCATGTCTGAATACTGCAGATGTCCCAGTGTTCATTTCTAAAGAAAGAAGCAGTGGTGGCAGAGAAGAGAAAAACGGCACCTACAGTGGTCAAGGGGAAGAAGTTGTTTCATAAGTGACTAAAAACAGAAGTGTTTTCAGTTGGAGAGAAAGTGTCTGGGCAGACAAAATTCATGAAGAGGGTGAATGAAGTGAATATAGACCTGCAGTACTAAATCAAAGTGATTCAACTGGAACTGGCTGCCACAGGCACTTGTGGACACTAATAGTATTAGCAGGATGTCAAAAGGATGAGACAAATTCCTGCACAGCAGATGTCATAGTGGTAGGTACGTAGGTAGTGACATGCCCTCTGACATCCTAACTACAGCACTGGGAGCACCAGGGATACAGGGGGAATGGACTCGAGGATGTGATAATTTGTACATGTTTCTTCTAAATAGCAGTTCCTGCTGCCTCTGACGGGTAGAGAGGGCTATTGGTCTCATCCAGAATGACATTTCCTGTGCTTTCTTATATTACTGCTTCTATTTGGAAATGGGACATTCAGAATGATAAAGGCACCACAAATTTAAAATCATTAAAAAACTGCACTTTTCAATTCTTCAGATAAGTAATGATACCAGAAGGAAACTGTTTCGCTTAATGATTTGTTTGTTCTTCGATTACTCGTGTACATCTGGCCAGTGTTGTGACAGCTTTCAGTTCTATATGGCTGTTTCCATCTTATCCATGAGTGATTTATTCATCTTTGCCAGCATATAAAGAATAGATTTGCAAAGCTGCTCATTTTTTCCAGTTTGTCAGGTGTCAGTCCAGCACTAACAGTCTGATTCAAAGCACAGAGTAGTCAGTTGACATTGGAGCCTAATTAATACTGCTTAGTAGAAAAGCTGAAAATTTGAATTGCTGCTTTCAGCTTCTCTGTTCCAGCCTAGAAACACCATTAAGAGCAACACTGAAAAAGCCTTTGCTTCCAAGCTCCTTGCTCTAATCTTTTCCAGTATCATTTTTTTGTTGGCTAATCTGAAGATAAACTCACCGTTTTATCAGCAAAGTGGTGCCTCTCACTTGCCCTGGAGTGCAGTCAGGGATTATAAACAGTCTTTGGGAAAGCAGCTGCCTTCTCATCACCAGTGGACAGTGCCTTCCACAGGGCAAAATGCTGCTGATGAGCAGCTGTCAGGTCACCCTTCCCACCACCTCTGAGTCGGTGTGGGCACTGGGGATGCGGCTGGCTGGTGAACCAGAGCCCCACATGTATGGCTGGCCAGATGATCTCCTGGCCACACGGCCAGCTGCTTTTAGCCCTCTGTGCAATCCTTTCAGGAGCTCAGCAGGAGCCCTCTGGCACCATCTCACCCAGAAGAAAGAATCTGACTTTCTTGCAGAAAGGCAGCAAGGTGCCGGAATTGGCATCTACCTGCAGTGCTGTGTGAACAGGAAACCATCACTCAACTGGTCAGTGGGATCTCAAAGCTCCCGACTCCACCTGGGTTCAGAGCCCTACCACCAATTATCTGCTGCTTTAAGTACTATCTGATTGATGTTTTCTCATTACAAATTTTCTTTTTATTAGTATATGCGTTCCCTACAGTGGCTTATCTAGAAGCAGCGCATTCTGTCTCCAGACAACAGCAGGTTTCTCTGGGTATACATGAAAAACAGGAGCAGCTATTTTGGTTGGTATGAATAAACAACAGAATTTTAGATTGTATCTTCACATCAAGGTTCATCATGGCTTGACTCAAAGATCTTTTACCCCAGCACTCTTAGATGCATCATAGTCCCCGTTCTCACAATTTCTTCTCAGCGGTTCTCAGTCTATTGACTCTTCAGTGTGGCTTTCTCTGAGCAAGAAAAAACTGTATTTTTCCAGGGATATGTGGATTTTCTAAATGGTCAAAAGTCATCCCTCCAGGAGTGTGAATCTTAAATTAATTTCTGTTGAGATTCCTACAGCTGGGTATTTACTACTGGTTAGAGCTATTATATAGAGCTGTATCTCTTAAGTCCAGTAAGCTCAGCTGCAGCAAAATTGCCTGAAGCACAGTGTTTGCAGTCTAATTTTCTGGGATAAGAATGGGAGAACCATTGGATTTTCTATCCCCGAGGAGATAAAAGCCTGAAGCTCCTGAGGCTTTATACCTGAGAGCCCAGAGAGCAGATAAGAAATACTGTTAGCTCTGCATTGTCAGAGTTCTCTTTAGAAAACAAAGGCAAGACCAAAGCCCTGGTACACCCATCAGAAAGATGTGTACTCATTATGTATCCAGAATGCTAGCCCTCCTCTAACACAAAATCCAATTTGAGAGCTTTCTCCTGACTGCTCAAGCCATTATCCCAGTCTTACCTGCCATGTGCTGTCCCACTGGCAGCAGAACAATAGGAGAGAGCTTTGATTTTTATTTGTGTACTGATGGAGCTTGATAGTAAGTCACTGAATTTGATAGTAAGACACTCACACGTCACATGTTTGTTGTTGTACAGTCACAGGCACTGCTCAGGAACTCCTTTTTGCTGGCTTTCAGTCAGCAGAGGTCTGCCACCTGAAAGAAAAACAGTCCTAAAAGTAAGTCCTCATTAGAGGTTAGGACAGAATGGGCTGCGACACACAGCTAAGCAGTTCTGACTCTATTCATGCACTGTCTCAAATTCATTAGGATGTTTAAGGAGTGTCTGAAATGGATAATTGCTATTTCTGCTTTTCACAGGCTTCTATCATGTTTGTTCCCATGACAAAAAGTTTTTTAAAAATGATGTGGCAGATGTAGTCTGTCTGAGATTTGATGGCTCTTGAAAATAAATGTATTCACTTATCTACAGACAGGATTGCACTGAAGAGCTGCCTCAAAAAACTATCCGTCTCAGTCTGTAACGAATTAACATCCAGTAATCCTCAGACTGTTACGAATTAATACTCTATAAATGATGCTGTTTCAAGATAAATCACAAGCCATCTGCCTGGCAAGGCAAACTAGAGGGCTGTGATGTGCAGATGAGTTCCCATCACACTCCAGAGAGGAAGGGTCAGGCAACCAATTTAGCAGCCTCAAAGCTTGGGACAGACAACTGCCAGAGACTGAGCTGACAGGTCCGCTACAAAGAGCCACTGGCGTGAGCTTTGCCTGTCCCTAAAATCAGTTGTAAATACCAGTACAGAAATAACCTGGGAGATAACCTTGACACACAAAGACCTGTTTCTTGGGATTCCCATGTTCATCTGTGTGACCATCCTTGCACTGGCTCTTTGTCCTCCTTGTCCATTCTTTATTTCTGACTCCACAAGATTCTTGTGAGCATGTCCAAACTGAAAAATATTTTCTAAGAAACACATTCTTTAATCCATGGTGTGATTCTCCCTATTCGCTGCATGAAGCCTTGTGTCTATCATTTCAGTTCCTGGGCAAAATGCAGTGGAGAGCATGGAATGGTATAATGCAAGAGCCTAAAGATCTCAGCTTTTACAACAGCTCTTTGAAATATGACATTCAGATGGGTGCAAAATGTGGCTAACCCCCACACTGAAAAGTAAGCAGGGACTAAGGGAAAAAACAAACAAACAAACAAAAAAAAAAAAAAAAAAAAAAAAAAAAAAAAAAAAAAACAACCAGCAAATACAGAAGGGTGGAAATAGATTCTTACTCTGGGCTTTATTACCAGGCTACATGCTGTTGCGCTCTTTGGAAGGGCAGGAATCAGCAACAAGATACTCAGTGAACTATCTCATTTACCAGATATGGGTTTTTTACAATTTTATATTACTATCATTTTTGTAATGTGCATCTGCACAGCAAGGCCCCTCTCTTTCCAGATGGCACCTTGCCTGCCTCGCTCTGGCTTCCATCTGGAAGAATTGCGTTGCATCTGCCTCCAAAACTACAGCCAGCCCAGCTCCAGTTATCAATCAGGAACACGAAGCAGTGAGATCTTTCGTACTCTCTTAGATGAGGATCATTGCTATGATCCCTCAGCTTTGAAAAGGATTAGCCTTCAAGCTAAAAGCTCTGCTATCTCCTTTTCTCAACAGAGCTGCATCAAACAAACCACTGGCCTAGCCTTGCTGATACTCATCAAACCAGCACTGGATGGAACCAATGCATGAAAAAAAATATACTAATGGGGTCTGTGATGTTAAGGATTGGACTACCGTTTTTTTAATTCCAGACACCTGAAGTTATATCCTGACAGGGTTAGGGTAGAAGGAACAGAGAATGTTGCAAAGTGCCCCTACACCAAAGGATTCCTCTCACCTGAGCTTGAAAGGAGAAGGTTTAATCAAAACCTGTCATCTGGTCCGAGGAGAGAGTCAGAAAATTCATCTGGCTTGACTTAACTTAGAATGGGGTGAATTGCTGACAATCATTCTAAACTAGCTGTCAACTCTGGCTAAAATCAGATTGCATGAATCCCAGCCCAAGACAGATCTTGACCACAGTTCACAGTGGGCTGAAGAAGTTAAAATATGATTTTCTAGACCTTAGAGTCTTCCTGTGAGAACACAACAGATGACAGACCTCATCAAGATGAGTTCACACCAACTATCCATTTTAGTTGAAGTATTACAATAGTTTCAAATGCAAATTCAATTATCTGTTAATAAGCTACAAAGATATCTTCCACCGGACATATGTTAACCTTGTCCTTGGAATACCAAAGAGAAAAGTCTCTTTTTGCAGGCATTTGTAGCCACCTCCTTCAAGCTCCCCTCCCACTCTTCTGGCATGGATGATGGCATATCTAGAGGAAATCTTCTTGCTGACATGTGTGGGCCTACTGTCTGTTAAACACACTGGTTGTGTTCAGTGTAAGGATAAACTTTGACTAATTAAGGCTTATAAACTATCAGCCACAGATGGTACCAGTTTTAATGTCTCCTTGCATGAGTCTGCATATGTCTGGGAGAACAGGAGCCAAATGCCACCAGTAACCATTCATTAACAATTATCCAGGACCTAAAGCAGATCTTTTGAAAAGGTTGGGTATTATTCTAATTTTCTGAAGTCCCCATGAATTTAAAGCTTGCATCTCCTGTAACTTCCTAGATTGGGGCATTTCCTTTCCTGTTTCCTGTCTTTATCACTTCTGAATAATTCTAGAGTAAAACTTCTTTATTAATGCACAGGTTGGAAGTTAAATTTACATGGGCTATTCCACTTTGATTTTGACCTATTGTGTGCATACAGATAGCAGGTAACTGTCCTTGATCAGTTGTGAGTAGGTGTTTATCTTCTGCTTATACTTTGAAAAGTCTCTCTGTGATCTTTATTTTCACTGTAACAAAGGGAAAAATATTATTTAAAGTAGTCCTCAAGGTTTGTCTCAATGGGAGTTTCAACTGTTCACATTCTTCCTGGCATCTCACCTTGCTAGTATGTATGGTTTTGAGTTGATATAAAGGTATTAAGTTAATAAGTGAAGGCAATATGGTTTAGAGTGTGACCATGGCACAAAACGTAAATGAAACACCTCGCCCAGCAGAAGCACCTCTTCCCTGGGAGACACTCACATCTTCCACAGGCAGGGCAGAGAGGCTCAGTTCAAGTGGTCTCCAAAGCACCCTGTGACTTTTGAGTGAACTAAAGCGCATTGGCACCAACATTGTATTCCTACTTCAGCATTTCTGTTCCTGATTGTGGCCCAGAAGAACCACACTATATGCAATGGGACCAAAACACAGGATCACAAATAATAGTTTCAGCAAATAGAAACCTTCTGGGTCAGAAGCAATTCCTTCTTTTCCTCTGCAGTGGACTATTATCACTGTCCTGCAGCCTATCTCATTTGCTAATATACAAAGTATTTATAATGCTACTATACTAAGTATTTTACACTCAAAAGGCCACAAACAAATAGTGAAATGGAAAAGAATAAGGAAGTAAGGAGTGTTCTTTGTTTTTTCCTCAGAAGTTTATCCCACATAATTATGGAAAGCATTTTTGCTTATGCATTCAGTATGGTTGCAGCTGCTAACAGTCACATTACGCTGGGCTTTTTCTATGTGGATATTGATGTCACCAGCAGAACTTTTCCAAAAGATTAACAAACATTATTTCTTAGCTCTCAATTTATTGTGAAGCTATTTTTGGTATCAGCATCTTACCTGAGGATGCATTTTATTCTTCCTGCAAAATACTAGTTGCCCTTAGCACTTAGGAAAGATGTTTGTACTCAATTAGCCCTCAGGAACCAATAAATGAGAAACTGGGCCAAATTCTGCTGGGCTGCAAATATAACCATTTTTGATTGTTAAAAAAAATGTCATGGGAGGAATCCTGAAAACTCACCTTACTAAAATCTCTAAAGGGGAATTACAAAATATGCATTTGTCCATAGTCCATATTTATCTCTGTCCACTCCTTAGCACAGTGATGCCTCAGACATGTCTGTGTATCGGATTCCTGCCTCTGGTAGATATAAAGCAGGGAATTCAGATATAGATAGGACTTATCTCCTCCAGGCAGCTGGAGTAGAATAAAAAAGCTTTTTCAGCTCTGTGCATGTCTGTACAGAAAACAGCCACATTTGAAATGACAGCATGATTGTATTTTAATGGGACAAATTCAGGATTAACCAGTGCTGAACAGGTGTCAACCCCAAAGTGCACCACAGTTGTCACAGCCTCTGAGCATTAATACGAACTGAGCGTTTGTTCTATTGCTGGAAGAATCTGGTCCATCAAAGCTGTCAGTTGTGAGCAAACTTTACCCAGTAAAACCAATGCTGTTACTCGGCAGCTGAGTTACCCACATTTGTGGGCAAGGGTGCATTTATGAGCACCTCAAAAGGACTCTGCCGCCGCATGAGCACAACCCAACGGATCCTATGCTACAGCTCATAGAAGAAGGAAATGTCTGTGCTCTACAGGTGCTCTCCTCCACCACCCAACAGCAGTAGAATGTTCAGAGCTTTGCCCTAAACCAAAGGCAAAAGGCATATGACCAAAACCTCAGCCCTCTATTTTCCAGACAGCCTTTTGGAAGCGCTCAGGAAAATAAATACAGTCACAAAATAAAGTAAGCTCTTCCTGTCGTGCACAACCACCTGCTTTAGCGCAGCACCATGGCAGAAGTGCAGGACCACACTCAAGTCCTTTGCATGGTAAATGTGGTACAGAAACACTTGTAAGAGTCCCCCATGGAGAGGAGAGGACCTAAAGGATAGCTGTTGTGGTTGGCGAGGTGGTGTGAGGAGACTGCTTAAAGAGATGTGTAGAAGAAGCATCCATAAAATGCAAGGTTCATAATGTCACTTCACTCGACTTCTGCTTTTCAATGATTCAATGCACTGAAAACATGTCTCCCTTTAACTTCAGGGAATTTTATATCATACCCTATGTTTTTTTCATATGAAATGAATAAAATATAACATCTCTATTAATAACTGAACAACTTCAGCTTGTCATCTTCAAAACTTTTAGAGCATCAGTAATAGAGTAATAGCAGTGGCTGGTAATAGGCCTGCTCCACCCACTCCTTCTAAATAATGGACTAATGTTTTCAGCACAGCATTTTAAAGCTGGATTTGCCAACAGAGATCGTTTCTCATCATGTGCTATGGTTAGGATAGTGCAGCTTTGCGTTTTCCTCTGCAGTTCCAGTCCTGAAGCCCAGCAGTAGGGAAGCTGCTGTATTAGCGATTCTGTCCATGCCAGGAAAATGGTTGTGACAGTGGTCACTGCAAGTAGTACAGTAATCAGATGTAACCGGACATGAAGGAACGCTTGAAGCGTGTCACAGCTTATTTTTAACTCACCACCCTGCCCTACTTATTCATTATTTTTGATGCAAAGTACTTTTAATTCCATGTGAATAAATGAACAAAATGAAGCATGAGGCACGGCATGTCCCTGAGTGCAGCGCTAAGCGTGAGACCAACAGGCTCAGCCTCTGCAGAAGGGGATGCTCTAGGGACATGGACAAGGGGGCTTCCAGACCCCCCAGAGAAAGGCATTTCTGAGTCAATGCAGCATATTCACCGAAGGCAAGAAATGGGGCTGGACACAAAGAATCTGCTTTGTATTTTCTAATGGATAGAAAGAAGCTGAAGAGCCTACGGGCAGTGATAAATGATGGGTCAAATTTCTGTTGATCTGGAAATCAGTATGATGATGAACAATATAATCAACACAAGAACAGATTTGGGCCCAAAATGGCAGAGAAATAAATGTGTGGGGGAGTGAGAAGTGATAGAACCAAGGGAATAACATGGATTATCAGAAAAACAGAGGGGGAGGATTCTGGAAGAGACAACCAAAAGCAAAACTATTCAAAAGAAGGCAATACTCGGATTACACTCCATAAAGGAGTCTTTTAGTCCCAGTACAGTGCTCATCACAATGTCATTAGCTCAATGGGAGATTGGTGATTCCCTGCAGCCAGAATTTCCCATTGCTTTATCTCTGAGTGAAGCACATGAATGTTTGGAAACAGATGTTCAAAATGGCTCAAATCCTCACTGCAGGGACACCTCAGAGCAGATCTGCTCTTCGGCTTCTAGACAGGAGTTTGTCCATCCATGTTAGTTCCTGGACAAACTCAAACAGAAGAAGGAAGCCTACAGAGGGTGGAAGCAAGGACAGGTAAGTTAGGAGGAATACAGAGAAATTGCCCAAGTGGCCAGGGGTCAGGTTAGGAAAGCTAAAGCCCAGATACAGTTAAATCTGGCCAGGGATGTCAAAGGCAACAAGAAAAGCTTCTGCAGGTACATCAGTAGTAAAAGGAAGACTAGGGAAAATGTAGGCACTCCCTGGAAGGAAACAGGAGGCTTGGTCACCTGGGAAATGGACAAGGCTGATCTCATAGCCCTTCCAGTACTTACAGTGGCCTACAGGAAAAATGGGAAGGGACTATTTACCAGGAAATGTAGCAATAGGATGAGAGGCAATGGTTTTAAACTGAAAGACAGTAGATTTAGATTAGATATCAGGAAGAAATTCTTCACTCTGAGGATGGTGAGGCACTGGATCAGGTTGCCTAGAGAAGATGTGTATGCCTCATCTCTGGAGGTGTTCAAGGCCAGGCTGGATGGGGCTTTGAGCAACCTGGTCTGGTGGGAGGTGTCCCTGCCCATGGCAGGAGGTCTGGAATTCGATGATCTTTAAGGTCCCTTCCAACTCTAACCATTCTATGGTTCTATGATTACAGCTCTTCTAATAAGATCAGATGTATACCATCTTGATGCACTTCATGGCACTTGATGTCTGTAACTGGTGAACCAGAGGATCCTTACATTTCCATTACAAAAAAAAATTTATAAAAACCCAAAACATTTATTAAATTATAAATTAGACACACTTTAACTTCACTAAAATCGCCTATTCATTCTGACAGTGAATAGTTTTTTTCAACTGTAAATTGTTAACTTCATAGAATCATTCCATAACAGAGACCTCCAGACCTTGTACTGTGCTGGATCCCTCACTATGGAAAGCCAATACAGGTTTGGTGGTTCCAGAATCACTAATTAATTTATAAGTGCAACCTTGCGCTATCAGAGGGCAGAACTAGCATATATTTCTGTAACTCTATGTCTTTCTCCTCTTCTTAATCTATTTATTAAAAAAAACTCCAAAAATATTTAAACGCTATTCAAAGAGAAACAAAGAGTACAAAGTAAACAGGGATTCTGGAGGTGTTTCTAACACAGTGAAGTCTGGCTGTAAGTGTGCTTTTTAAACTGATCTCTGCTCTGTTCTCACTTTCATTGTTTAGGCAAAGAAGCCTTCCTAGACTTTCCTTTCCATGTTTTAAATTTTCACTGCATGAATTAAATTTACTGTGCTTTCACCACTTCATTGAATCTGTGCATATTCATACGTGCATCGATAAATGAATTGAGTCCATTCATCCCATATATCTTCTCTGACCACTTAGGTCTTTAATTAAAGGATTTACTTCCAGCCTGCATGTACAATGCAAATAAATATTTCTATGCTGGAGCCTAGTGAGCTGTTCTTTTCTCATTAAAATGGCAAAACTATTGGCTCAAGCAGGCAGTGAACAAGCTTAGGGAACTGGAAAAGACCTACTACAAGGGAGCAAAGGAAGGCACATTAGCAGAACATCAAAGCTACTCAGTCATTAAATAGTTGTTAGCAGCTCGCAACTGAGAGGTCCACCAAGGTGAGGGATAGCACTACATCTCCCACCAACTGAAATTCAAACTGTTGGAAAAATACCAATTAAACCTTTCCAATATGAGCTGAGCACAAGAGCGGGTTCTCGCAAATCCAGTGTGGGACTGTTGGACACCAGCTAGTGCTCAAGCTCCTTAGACCAACTGGTGTGAGTACAAGCACATCATCTCCATGCTGGGTCCCACTTGGTGAGACAGCCCCTCCACCACCAGGGTGTGGGGTGCTCCCTGCAAGCCACATTAAACCTTCAGTCCAGTTCAAGGTCTGCTGGCAGCAAAGCAGCAACGTCTTGACCTCTTCTATGGTGATCGTGCCCTCAACCTCAGCCACCTGAGACTTCACTTTACAGTGATGCAGGTTCTCTGTCACAACACAAGGAAGAACACAAATATTCAGGAAAATGATTAATATCCTGAAATCCAGCACTCTTGCCTCAGTGACAGCCCTGGTCAGGGATATATCAGTCACAGGAATTAACTGCTCCTCATCAGGCTGAAGGGGCTGATTTACTTCAGGTCATTACAAACTCAAAAGGCCACCATGGCTGTGAAGAACGAGGAAAGAACAGAAAAGAAAACTCGGCATGTTTTCAGCCTGGGTAAGATTGCTCTAACAGAATACCACAGGACGTTCACATCTTGACACAGCAAATGAATTGAGCAATACAAGGGCACAGTATTACCACCTTTGAAAAGCTTTGTGCTCTCCGTTATAAACTTCAATATTTATAGAAAGAGAATAGCCCATACGGCAGGTTACTGGCACATGAAAATTTCTACCTAATGCAAGTCTACTTTAAACTCAGTTTGAATGGAAATTGAAGGAGGAATTGACTTTGAAAAATGTATATATATCCTGCTAGCTTCCTTAAATTCAAGATTTTTGATACATTCTGCAACTACTCATATTGAAAAATTTGAAACTAAGCTGACTTCACAGAAAGTTTAGAAAAAAAATAACTATTATTCCAGTTTTCAAATGAAACAAATAAAATTTGAATTGTTTTCCCTTCTTTAGAAAATACACATTTTATATTGAAAATGCAGCCATCTTTGTAAGTGAAAAATATACACAAAACTTAGAAAAGTGAGAAAAAAATATAATCTCAAAATAATGCCAAATCAAAAAAGTCAGTTTGCCAGCTCCTACTACGGTTATTCAGTGTGGAATATCTAAAATGTCTCATTTGATTCTCACACTAATCATCCACAAAAGAGAGATTTATTGATGACAGCCACTGAGTTTAATCTAGTACCCTGGAATCCACTCCTTCCTGGATGTCTTAGTCCTGACTTATATCCCACCGCAACAGAGACCAACACAGAAGGTGCATAGGATAAATCAACCAGGAATTGTTAAAAAATACCCCACTAACCTCAAGCCACAGAAGAAGCAGAAACCTTAAAATTAATTAAATTGGCTTCATAACTGCCATGTTTCATAACTGCCATTTAGGGTCTTGGTGAAGACACAGATGAGGAGACACAGCCACAGAGAAGACCATCGGTTCCACAGGTGACATGATCTCTTGCTCAAACTCATTTGCTTCATTCACAAACTCTGCCCAAGAAAAAGAAGTAATTCCAAGCTGCCTATCTTCTTCATTTCCACTTCCTCAGGAATCTCGATACAGTCACCACAGTCTAGAAAGCCAGAGCACTGGGGTAGAAACTTTGCTGCTGGTGCTTCAAGGCCAAGATTTCTCCAAGGCTAATCTCATTGAAAGTCCTCCAAACCTGGAGTTTTCCCGGTCACCTGGAACAGCCATCAGTGGGACCATAGTCTGCCAGCAACTACCCTTAGGTTTAAATCCAAATGTTTGTCTGGTGACCTTGTTATCAACACAGCTTTTTTGGAGGTCCCACTCCCACAGTACTGACATCTAATAACTTCCTGTAGTGTCTTTGCTTCAAGGCTAATAGTGAACACCACGATTTGGACCCTTATTTCTCCAGGTGAGCTCCAGCTCAACTAAGCCCCTAAAAGTTAAGAGGCATCAGGATCTGAACACATTTTGCAGTGAAATTCTTTCTCTTCTTCATCCAGCAAATCAGCTGAAGTTTGTTCAGCCCTTATGGTTGTTACCTTCAAATCACAAAACAAGCAATTTCTTTTGAATAAAAAACAAATCTATCACTAATTTTGAAATCTCCCACTAAAGCTTTGCTGTCTGATAAAATGCCAGTATAAAAATCATATCCTAAATATCATAAATTAATACAATCTCAAAACATTCGGGCACAACACTTCTATTGATTTTCTAAGAAACAATAAAAACACCTACAGTACATCAAAATGTTTTTACCTGCTCTATTAAAACAACACCAGTTCATGAGGATGCTCAGCCCATGCAAACTCTTTAACTGGTTGGAGAATGTTCAAAGCAGTTCTGATGAAAGGTCATTAAAAGGCTGCATTCAGATAAATTCTCCAGTGGCAATGTGCTTTTCATGAAAACTCCCGTTTACTAAAAACAGACAACAGCAAGAAGCTTTTCAGCTAGAAAAAACCAATCATTTTAGTGAGCAACACAAAAATGTGCACTTCTCAGACACGAAAATCAGATATGTACATGTTTTCTAGAAAGGGGATGAGCTTTTCCTGGAGATCAGAAGTGCTGCATTCATAATTACTGATAAACTGACTGATTAATTAAGTACTAGGGAGACATATTAATTCATCTAGTGCCTGATCTGATTCTCATTTAGAACTCCCATTGGTAACATTAATGTGAATTGTAATAGGTATCTCATCCATTTCATTCTTTCCACCCATTATGCTTTAGGGAGAGCTGATTGAATGCTGCAAAGAGAGTGAGTGCATCTTGGCAAATAATAATTTGCACTTTGAAATGAATTTACTGTGACTGTTCTAGTTTGCCAGCTGGAATACCCATCAGAATAGGGAATTTTAAGCAGAGATTGGACCTCATTCAACAAAAGTAAAATTAGGATGGTGTGATATTCCCCAGGAAAGCTTTTCTGCATATTTATAAATCCATTCAAATAAGAAAAATATATAACGTGCAATTGTTGTTTTGCCATCTGATACAATACATCAGTTAAGGATTATGAGTTACTTATAGCATGACACAAACGAAGCGCTATTCACATAAATAATTTGCTTAAGGTAGGCAGAGAGCAAAGACCCACAGATCTGAGGTGGTCTTCTGGCTGGCTGTTCGCAGCTGGAAAAAGACAAAATTCACTGAATTGCCTTTTCATTTCAAAGCATCCTTAGAGAACATGAAAACTTCTGTATAGAAGACCCCCCTCTATTTCAATGGTTGGAGAACAGGCGGAAAAATTCCGAAGCATCGTGATATATCAATTGTCACCTGTCAACTGAAACATCTGTGGGACTTCCCCTGTGACAAAGCAATTCACACGCCAGCCTGCACACTCTTCTTGCTGAGCTCATCTATCCCATAATAAAACACAAGAGCTAGACTACTCCATCGCTGCGTTTCAGTCTTCCGAGTGCATGTAAATGCTTTCACCTCCTCAGCATTATTCAACAATTGCATTGTATGAACCAGATCCTCCAATGACTGGAAGCAACACTAGTCCTATTGCAATATTTCCCCAAGACGGGACCAAAACCAAAGTGTGGGTGGGGACACTGCATTTGTAACAGCTTCCCAGTGGACCGAGGCAAATTGTGTGCGTGCACAGCAGGGTATCCTTAACAAAATCTTTCAGAGATGATAAATTTTCATCTCCGTTTTTGGAAACCTGGAAAATAGGCTTCTGAGAGGGACCTGTAGTAATTCTGGCAAGTCTTTGCTGCTCTGCCTGCAGGCACGCACAGTACTGCCGCCTGGCACTGCCTCACTCTACAATGGCTTTTAGCTCTCCAATGCAATTAATTCTTTTTTAACCAGAAATATGTGAATCAAGTGCTAAGAGCTCCTGAGGTCTTTTGTGTCTCCTCTAAGGCATCCCTGCAGGAATGGCCCTGGTTTGCTACAGCAAGGCAGCGGCTGGGGGCGGACAGGGAGAGGATTTCACAGCATCTGAAGTGCTGCGTGCCTGGATGGAAAAGGGACATGGATTAATTTTCTTCATGACCTGCAGTGCCCGTTTCCCATTCTCTTAAAATACAGTGAAATAAACAGTTTAAAACAACATTGCAGCGAATCTTCCAGCTCAAACCTCAGCTGGGTGCCACAACCCAGTGTGCTGAGGGCCAGGATCAGTAATTAACTGATCAGTTGGCAAACACAGGGAAGTGATAGAGCTGCCTGCTACAAAGATGACACTCACTCTGGGGAACAAAAGGTTAAAGTGCTCAGGCAACAAACACAGCTTAATTTATTGCCATGCAACACATAGGCCAACCTTAAAAAATAATAGAAAATGAAATTTGTGGTATTTAAAGACTCTGCACATTTAAGTACTTCTTATACAGAAAAGCTAGCAAATAGCTTAATGTTTCTTTTAAAATCTATTTTCTGCTTCTCAAATTTTGGACACCTCCAGACTCAGGAGAGCAAAGATGGAATTTACATGAAAATTAAAATGCATTTTGCATGTTCAATCTGTGTCATTTTTAAAAGTTACTTTCTTTTGTAGAGAGTGGAGGATGCCAGACTGACAGCTCCTGAGACTGACATCGCTGCTCATAGCCAAGGAGCAGGGAAAACAAGGGCAGGAGCAGGGCAGGTGCTTGACCAGATGCTCTCTTGTTTCTTCCCTTCACTGACTGCTCTCTGTCTTGCCCCAAGTCCCTCGGGGAGCAGCAGATGTAGTCTCCTGCCCTCCCTGCTGAGATGCCCATGCAGGAGGTGGTGACCACTGCCAAGCTGGGGCAGGTGCCATCACCCTGCATTTTGGGGTGCTCAGCCCAAGGGTGATCAACCAACATGCAGTCAACAATGTGAAGAGACTGAGGAATGCAACAGAGAAGCTCAAGATTATATTTCCAGGATAATGTCCATCAAGGGTGGGCTTCTGCCAGGCCAGAGGCAGAAAGGTGTAGAAATTCAGTTACTGCCTTTCAGTGCACAGGACTGAAGAGTGAGAGTGCAAGAGCGGGACAATTAATGACAAAGCAATTAGTGTGGAGCAGGAGTGACATTTAGCACAGAGCAGCAGGTTTATCATGAATCCACCTGAAGCCAGGTATCAAGGGGAAACGTTCAGATAAGACTAGAAAAGGTTTCTCAAGCCTGAGCCAGCACAGCCTACATGGACCAGTGATTGCATTTCTACAGCCACATTTTTGGGAGGAAATCTTTGCACGCTTGCAAGCCTGTGAAGAGTTGATTCAATTGTCAGCTCTGTTTGCATACCTTAGCATCTCATTTTGGAGAGGCTCTTGCTTTATTTTAAATTTCTTTTTATATTTCAAGAGCAGACAATGACAAATCAAGGCAAGGCTGTACTTTTTTTTTTCTTTCCCTAACATTAATTGAAGCAAGGTAATAAATTGAAAAGGCCTAGGGCAGTGACTAACATAAATTGGTTAAAGACCAGACAGTGGTCATTAGATCAGCGATTACTCATGTAAGCGATTTGAAGGATCATGAAAAGGAGTTAATGACAACGTCAATAAAAATGCAGAAATTGGAAACAATACCCAAGATTTGGAGCCCTCTTTTGAAGGGCAGGATGTTGATTGCAGGAATTTTTAATTATTGTATTTTACTTAGTTTAGAAAGAAATCTATTGAAAATATAAAAGATAATATAAAAAGAGATAAAATAATAAAACTACTAGAAGATCAAAATGAGTTATGAACAAATCAGAATGCCTATTTACAGGAGAATGCTGTTTGTCCAATGCAGTGATGTTACCAAATGAATAAATAAAAGGGACAAAATAGGCAGTATGGTCCTTCTTGGGTTTACTTGAAGAAGTTCCATCAAAAAATGCTGATACTTAAACTAAGTATCAATGCAAAGAGATAGTATTGCTGTGGTTGAAAATTGTTGAAGACCTAAGTTCAAAAACAACTGAAGTGAAAAGGAGTTACCTTAGAAAACCTGGATTCAGACTTGAAGGAAGGTGAAACACCAAGATCAGTAATTCATATCTCCTGCGTAATCATGATTTTAGCTGAAGTGCCTTGAAAACCTGCAGGCTTAAATTTAAAGTTGGAAAAGAGAAGTAAACGGACATTGGTTTTGCAAACCCCCAAACACAGGTGTGTGAAATCCGTGCACCCATTTACTTAAAAGAACTAGTCATACTCTTCCATGCTTTGTGTGCTTCAAGCGGCTGTTCCTCTAGTCACGAGCAGGGTGACTGCACCCTCCTTTAAAAATTTCAGGCCTTTCACAGTCCTTCTTCCTGATCCAACACTGGAAGGAAAGCTCTCATGGCTTCTTTGGGATTTGCTTTTGACTCTTTTTGGAGCAACCTCTTTCTTTAAGAGAGGAAATGAAAGATGAACTGTGCTACATGGAAATGTTTCCGTTCGACCATTCCAGCAGCACTGGCATGAGGCTGCAGAGGAACAGGAGGAGCAAAGGGAAGGGGAACAATTTCACCAAGCCTGGTGGCAACCAGACCCCACATGGGGATGGGAGGACCTCTTCCCCAGACCTGCAGCACAAGCTTCAATACAAGCCTTGCTTCTGAGGCAGATGGCTTCCTAAGCAAACAGGATAAATAAAAGGTGATCTGTCAGACTGTGCTTTCTCTCCAAAGGATTGAAAGGAAAGCTTTTAAAGCGGTGCTGAAGGCAGCAGTGACTTTATTGCTTGGTGAGTAAGAAGTGTAGCGTTAGCGTGAAACAGGAGCCAAAGAGGGGAAGAGGAAAGAGAAAGTGAATGAGTCAGAGCAGCGATTGCGGGGGCGTATCAATATTTATAGCAAAAATCCCCAGGCTTCAACTGACTCTATCTAGTGGCATGAAATAAATTTGTACTTTTTTTAACACTAATCGGGAAATCTGTTTGACAACAATGAGGACCTGTTAATTCAAACCTTGTGCTCTGCAGAGCTACACCAAGCTCTGACAATTATTTCTTGATAACTCTGCGTTGTGGCGTGTATATTCTAAAATAGAAATGTTTGCTGAGAGCTTCCTTAAAGGACAAATCGCTTTGCTTTTTCAGCCTACAATGACTGCTTGTACTGGATTTTACCTGATTTGCTATTCTGCAATTAAGGCAAAAGAAATGAAGAATTAAATCAGCTACATTAATCTATTATTTGTTTTCCAGATCCCAATAGTTCTTTCAATTTTGTAGTTGAAACAGTCTGAGTTTGCTAAATCTGTTGCTAAGCAATTGAAGCCATCAAAGTTTAAATCTCGAATTATTATCCTTTATTGTCTGAAAATATGGTGCAAGTGAATGGCTCAAAATGTAAGCTGATATGTTCTGGTTCAACTCCCAAGGGCCCTTCCCTGTCAAATTTCACCATGATCCATGTGACATAAGAGTAAGCTCATCTTTACAAGAGCCAAATTCTCTTCTTGTTAAGATACCCCTTTCAAAATAGCAAAGAGACTTCTGAGGGCATGGAAGCAGCTTTGAATTATGAAATGTATATATGTATCATCGAGCATGTTAAACGCTTATAACACAGCACTTAGCTTACGGGGAGGCATTTTAAAGAGTGGAGAAAACAGCACTTAATGGAACAGACAGTTTCTCACATCCAACCATTATCTTGTCCCACAAATGAACGTCTTTTGCTTACAACAGCTAATGATAGACTATGCTATGGTTGTGTTTGGAGTTGTGCTTTGTTTCCTAAATAGTTATAATTCTGTTTATTACCCACAGACATTTAATCACCCCTGGCTTAACTTTCAAAGCACATTATCGTCACTCGTCCACTTAATCGTTTGTTTCAGACTGGGTTTTCAGCAGGAAATTGTCCTCGGGCAGTATGGTAAGTTTGGGTAGCTGCTGATGGAAGCCAGTTTGGGAATTATTGATTGCTGATATTTTCATACTGTGCATATTTTTATTTCAGGTTGGTAGGGATGTGGGATCCTGTACTCTCTCACATGGCCTGAAAAGATTTATACCAATAAGAATGAGTATGATTGGAAAAAGCAAAGTAACATTACCAACACTCTGTATCGTGTTTCTGCTTCAATCTAACTACTTAGTGGCTTTTAAAATGTAGTTCTTGATTGTAGAAATATTTCTGGAAAATCAAATCAAAGTGGATTTTATTTCTTTTTTATGTTTCTACAATTTCAGATAGATATGTAAGAATAACGTCACATACAAAAAAATAAAACAGCATGAGATACACAGTTCCTCATTCTTGCACAATCTTCTAATGTTATAGAATAATCATTCCTGTGGAAGACACAGGTACAGTATAAGGTACAGAATATATCCTGGAAAAGATTCATTATAACTTTTGACCTTTTAAAATGGAATAAGCCTGTGTGTACAGAAACCCTGGGTCAGCTGCAGGAAGCTGAGGTTTCTGCTTTTCAAATTAAAGCATCCTAGAAAAGGCTGAGAATTTGGCCTTGCATGAATTCACGTATCTCAGGCTTTTGTAGATACATCAGACCAAAAGAACATTAAAAACTCCCGTTAATCAATTATGAATGTGTGCACAGTAATGGTAGTTCCTAAAGGCTTTCAAGGAAATAAACTGATGCAAATTAAACTTCTCTACTAGCCACATTTTCCCTGTGTTTGTCAATGGCAAGGGACACAGAACTGCTTTTCCTATAGAAATGTTCTCTTTTAGAAGGCAGGACAAATATTCAAGCCATGTGACAGCCTCTTCTTTCTCCTTTCTGTCCATTCACTGTCGATGTAGAAGGACCCCAAAACTTTTGGGATAGCAAAAGAGGAAATTAAAGACAGGTTCAGAAGTTGGTCTCTTCTCACCCATAGATCAAGGGAATTTATGTTTATTGCGGATGTGCTAAACTTAAGGAATTGAGCAACTCGCGAAACACTCTATAAACAAAAGCTGTAGGTCATGGACTGTTAAATCAATTGATATTTGAATATTAAACTATGGGAAGGCCCTTCCGCCTGCTGACCCATGTCCTGCACAGCAGCACCTGCATGGGACCATGCATCCTTCCCCCAGTTCACAACCATCCCATAATGTGGGAAGAGAGAAACACACTCAGATGTGCCATGTGGTTATCAAAACTGGCTCTGCTCCTTGTTGAATTGACCAAAAGTACGGTGAGAGTCACCCAAATGCAAATACAATTAAATATTTTTAAAGAAGTTGACCCTTCTGTGTGAAGGTATCACCAGGTTGAATCCAGCTGATCAGGTTGATTGATCAGTAGCGGTGCTGCCTCTCAGAACAACGAGGCACTGCTCTAATAACCATCACTGCGTAGGTACAGGCTGCCTACCTACTCATTGCTATAATGTTTCTCAACAGGACCCTTATTTTAAAAAAAAAAATAAAATAAAATAAAAATTGAGGCTTTTCTGTGGAGGCTTTCTCATATATTCCTATAATAACAGTATACATAATACATGTGTTCTGTTGCTTCGTTTTCTTTCCTTTTACTTTTGATAAGGTAGATTTACTAAAATCTGAAATTTAAATATTTATACTGTAGCTCTTTGATTAGCATATTTTGAAACTAATCATAACAGGGCTTAGCTCACTTAGTAGATGTGTCAGTAAAATGAATAATGAATTCAGTGACAGGGATGAAGTGGAAAGGATGAAAAAGAAATCATTTGAAACTGTGAAAAAGGATAATGCCTGTTACATGGGGACAGACCAACAGCCGGTAAATAGGAGACTGTTCTTCCTTTCTCATTCAAGGAACAGATTTTTAGAGAATGCACTTTTTGAATATTAAATATCTTAATTAAAGTTAAAAACATCCACAGAATTAATTTTCAAGTCTTCCCTTAGCTTAATGGGAAAGAATTCAGATCCTTTGAATATATGGTACAAGGCTGATCACCAAAAGCACTTAAATCCTGGTTTGAAAGTTTAGAAATGGACACAGTTGTTAGGATTTCAATACCAGCCTTCTGCAAGTCCAAACAAAAAAAAAAATTAAAATTGTTCTCTTATCATCTATTCATATATATTTTTAATATGTATATGATCCCAATCTTTTAGGTATCCTGTTTGCTTATTCTTTGCAGCCCCAAAGGTCAGAGGATTATTAGGAAGACAAAACTGATATTTTCACATGACTGAAAATACTGAGTTTTGAGAGAAATGCCCAGTTTCATGTAATTTGTCACAAAATGATGAGAAAAAGCAAAAAAGAAGTCAACTAAGCAGTAGAGCAGGAATTATTTTGTCTCATCTTAGACAACTATGACATATATCCCCTTGTCTCAGCTAGTCAGCCAGACAAAAAGCATCTCTAGAGCACCGTCTACCCAGTCTCTTGGAGAAGTCAACTTTCAGTGAGGGAACCAGTGCTTGGTGTTGCCTCTTGCCATAAATAATTTCCTTGGGGTTTTGGTTTGGGTTTTTATTTTTTTTTTTCCTAGGCCTGCCACCCAGAAACAGTTCAAGTGTTCAAATAATTACGTTACACAGTAGCTGTGACCTAGGACCTTACAACGATGAATCTGTTCTGCTCTTCCTCTCCCACAGCTCTGTGTGCCAGAAGAACTCTGGAGCACACCTTTCATCAGAGGAGGCTGTCCTTCCAGAACACAGGGCTCCTGCACCTCTGGGTGCTATACCCCGACAGCAGCAGTGCCTCAACTACAGATCCAGAGGAGTCACAGATTCATAAGAACATCTTCATCTGGATATTCTTCAAATCAACAAATTCTACATTTGTGNAAAAAAAAAAAAGAAGAGAGAACCAAACTCTAAAATCATGCTCAGTTTTTCCTACAGCATTTTAGAAAAAAAATATAGTAACATGCAGGAAAGTGCTGTAGGTGTTGTGGACCTCAGTTTTGGTCTGGAGGCAGTGTGATGGTGTTGGACCTTGAGCTTTTTACAGCACAGAGTAAAGAGTTTCTGGCATGTTCTGTGGAATGATTGGCATTCACAACTGTCTGCTCAGACTTTCAGCAGGTACCAAGAAAAGCCAAGGCTGTGAGGTATGTAGTTCATACATCAACAGTTAATAGGAAATGGTCAAGCTCTGGGACACTGTAAATATTTCACTGCTGTAGAAGATCCTTTGCTTTCCATCCTTGGCATCCCTGGCAACATTTAGTTCCTGGCTTCTGTCAAGTGGTTCTGGCATATCAAATAAACCTTTCCAGTTTGATTTCTTAGTGAAGTATCTTTTTCATTAAAAATATTGACGTAGTTTTTTGTTTTCTTCTCATTTCTCCTTTATTTTTTCCTTCATATATTTGCTCTCCAAGCAGGAAGTTTGAAATTCTGCTAGGACAAATCCAAAGCTCTTCATGGTTCTTCAGTGGGGTTACAACTGAACTTGAATTGCAAAGGCTTTTCAAATTGCCTCAAAATGTACTAATGGGTTTTTTTTAGAAGAAATGGCATGCAGAAGCTTGGGAAGTGAAACTAATGAACTTATGATTAATTGCCTGACTTATCAGATGAAGACCATGTTGTGCAAGTTTTGCCATTCAGTCAAAGGAAAAAAAACACCATTTACATCAAGTGAAGTCATTCACAAGAAAAAGAGTCAAATTCATTGACTTGGGTTGCCTAAGAAAGCCAGAGACAGAAATTTCAAAAGTGAAAAATAAATGGTTCTGACATTTTTCTAATGAAAACCCTGAGGGTGACTTTTTTTCTCCTTTGAAAAGCGTTGCGTTTAGATATTAACTTAAATATATTGTTAAAGGGAGGAATCATCCCTAAATAAAACAAATTCATGAATGCATTGGTAAAGGGTTAAATGCAAGGCAGTTTTTAAATCCAAACCTATTTTTTTGTGTTTTTTCTTCCATCCGAATCATATTTGCAATGTAATTAGTGAATGAATTAATTTACCCAGGCTGATGAGTTGGCACAGGGACAAGCTCCATTCAGAAAACCAGTTCATTTCTTTTGGATGTTCACGATCAGGAGCAAACCATAGGCCTGATCCTGCCAATTTTATACCTATAAAAGAACAGATTTTCTATTGATGTGATGATTTGGTATTTTCAGGCTCTAATTCATCCCAAAATCATTATAGCAGTGAGACCCAGGTTTGGCTTTCACCAGATCCGTTGTTTGTTATCACACATCTTGAAAAACTTGGTTTTTTGCCTGCTGGTCGCCCTCACGTCATTCCCTCCCTCACCTATTTCCTGAGCAAAGCAGCTTAGATCTGTGCTGAATCCTGGACATACTACAGCCCCTCTGCACTCTTTCTCAGCCTTTCAGCTGGGATTCAGGTCCATCAAGAAATCCTGGCTAACTGTAAAAATCCTTAAATTCTTACCAAAAAGATCTGCAGTGTTGCTCTAGCATGTTTCACAAAAGTTTTCATTGCAAACCAAAACTACAACTGATCTCCTCTCCTCCCACTGAAGAGGAAAGCAAATCATCCTATATTTTTAAGAGATGTAAATCAATAACTTCTAAACACCTGTTTGTCTAACAATATTTACAACATAGCTTGGATCTACTTACAGGACCAAGGTGATGAGGTGATTACATTCTTAAGCAGTTCAGTGGAATTTGAGCACCAAATTCCCTGGGGCTTCTTTGACACCTGCATTCAAAGACGCTTCTTAAAGACTTTTTTAAATCAGTTTCCCTGGTCTATGCTTGATATTGTTCTTCTTTCTTTTTGTTGTGGTGGTTGTTATAAATATTCAGTAATTTATATGAGCCCCAGCAGACCAAAAATTATCTTCAAATAACTTGCTTGCATGTATTCACATATTAAAAAAAAAAAAACTCAAGTCTTTCTTTAAAAGAAATATTATCTGAATTTCTGCCTGTCTGTAGCTATTGAAAATAATGTTTTATAGCGAATAGTACTGTCACTGAGGAATAAAGAAGAAGAAGAAAGGATGAGGAGATTGGAGAAGTGATATATGTTCAAAGAAATCCTGTTATGGAGCTCTTGAGAAATACTTGTCTATTCCAAGACAAAATGTCACTAAACTGAATTTGTTCAAGGGTTGATTGTGCAAGATAATGAGAGAACTAAGACTCCTCTGAGATGAAGCAGAAACTGGTTGTTGTCTATCCCATCCATTATATGTTGTCAATGAAGGGAAAGGGCAAGCAGAACTGCTAAAATAACCCTGAAGCGTTGTGGTTTATACTCACACCTCCAAAAGTGAACTATCTGATGGGCATTTCAATGAATGCATTTCCAGTCTCCTGGAGGCAGCAGAAAGAAAAGCACTTCCAAAAATGGCAGGTGTCAAATGGAACAATTCCTGGACAAAGTCGGAAGAGTAGGAGATTAAATCAAAGCATGGGTCTAGCCATAATGAAGTAAATAAATGAGGCTTACAATATTACCCTTTCTCTGTCTCTTCTTGTGTGCTTATCAGAACTGTTGCTAAACAAAACCTGGGTTGGCATGATGCACACTCTGCCTATCACCACCAAAAGCCAACATAAAGGGCCAAACACAAAGATGCTCCCCATTACAGGGTTACCAGCAGCCATAGCCTTGAGAGTCTCCTCGAGCAACAGCTCCAATATATTCTGGTACCTTCTCGATAGCTTTTGTGTTGCAGGCTGGTTTGTGCAAAGATGAACGCTTCTCTCCTGAAGCAAAGAAATCCCAGCATATATTTTATTTTAAAAGGTATAATTTCACTCTGAGTTTTAAACCTATCATTTTCACTAACTGTTGCGAAATATATGCAAGAAGTAACTTCAATAGTATACAGTGTCTGTATTCCAAATTTGAAACACGGGAATTAATAGCTCTACTGCAAAGCTGTCAGGAGTCCTCAAACTCTTTGTGCTGAAAAGTCACTTATTTAGCTCAGTTAGAGCTGAGGTGGATTCAGAAACCACTTTGTGAATCTTGATGGGCTGTATTAGAGAGGAGGTCCAGTAGATGCTGCACTCTGTATCTTAAGTCCGTATAATAGCTATCAATTTACTCAATTTTGCCTCATGCTAGATAAAAACTGGAACATGCCACCTGAGCAATACCCACGGGGTAATCAATCACCGTGGGAGAAGATTGAAAACAATCTGGCATCCCACAGTAGGTTCAAAGCCACCAGCACCATTTATGGCACATGTTTTATGCATCTGTTATTCCGTAGTGGGAAACCATTCAACAGATGGTTTCATTTTCACTTACATTAGGTATATAAAGTTGTGAGCTTGTTTGTAACAAGTGATGATTAAGTTCGAGCTATAAAAAAAAAAAGTGCATTTATGCCACCCAAATTTTCGTTACAAGTTCTGTACAACTACTTTAATGAGGTGTAAGGTTTCAAATGCACAAGGGCCCCTGCTGGAAGGAACGCAGAAGGATCCACCCTCCAAGCCAAGGTCAGGGCACTGCTGCCCCTCCAGCTCCTGCTGCTTTAGCTCTCCTGACTAAAAGAATAAAAGAGGCTGAGATGCTCAGAGTTTTTCCTGGCACAAAATTTCAAGTTTTTCCAGAAGCTCTCGATTTTCAGAGCTCAATTATTCACCATAGTCCATCACGAGACTTAAGAGGTTTAGTGACTGGAAGTGAGGACCATTATGACTGAATGTAAGTGGACAAAGTGTTGGGCATATTTTATTTGTGTTTGTTTATTGTTTGACAAAAATATTTTCAAATTATTTAAAAACTGAAAAAAAATAAAAAATGCCTCCACTTCAAGAAGGAGGGTGTATAAACACCAAATTATTATCATTATGGACAGTTTGGGCTAGTACTGTATTTCATGCTGGATTCATAAGGTCACTTCAACAGTTTTTCATGTCACACTTGGTCATTGAAACATTGGAAACAATATAATAAGACCAATATAAAAATAGAGAACTGCCGACAACTCTAACCAGACCTGAAACACGAAACTTCAAATGAAAAAAATTGTTTACAAAAGACACTTTTAATATTTCTTTTTATTTTACCCCCCCAAAATGTATTTCATTCCAAAATGAGCAAAAGCACAACACAAAATTTCAGCACTTCTTGGTTTCAGACATTTTGAGTTTTTACCATCCTTGTCCCCACGGTCCAATTTGCCCTTGCTCTTTCTCTGTCCCTTTATTATTTAAGGCATGCTCCAGTGTTATTTGAGGAGTGTTGCAGTCTAATTCTTCCTCAGGGAGAGACACAAGTAGATTGACAGCAAAAAAGGATTAAGTGTGAGAATTTAAATAGATGAATGAGCTTGGGGGGTAATGGCAATTTTTTTCCCCCTTTCCATAATGAGAAAGAAGATCTTTGTTCTCTATGATGGCGATACCACAGAAGCAGCAGGGCAAGTTCTCACCTACCTCTCCAGCGACTCCACTTTTTAATTTTTTTACATGGAAAGACTCAGCCTTTCTATGTAGCTGATAAAATAGCTCAGCCTCCGTGACCTGCCCAGCGGCTTCCTTTCTCACCCGGGCTACCAGCCAGGTGGGCAGCTGTGGCCTGTGTTTCCTTCCACATCCAGATGTGGCCACTGAGGAGAGAAATGAAACCACCGATCTACTGAAATGGCCATGGATTCAAACAAAAAGGGCTTTCAGAGAGCATCTATCTGGATTTAATGTCCGTTTATGACTAAGGCAGTTGCTTAGGATTTGAAAACCGCTGGCTAGGTCAGAGCAATGTAATACAGAAGATTGAACAGCTTTTCCGAAATTCTAACTCTAATCAATTCTATCATTCTTGATATTCCCACGAACGAATAATTCCTTTGGAATTATTTTGAAAATTCTTGCTCTCAATGACTACCACTTAAGTGAATGTTCTGTGAAATTATTCCCCACTGCCAGCAGTTCCCCACCTGCCGACATCCCTTTGTTCATGCAGCACAACTCACTGAGAGGTTCCTGATCCACTGCTCACTGATCAGTCATTGCCTTGTGCCTTTCCATCATGTCCCCTTCTTCCCAAAACAGGGAACCCATATATAAACTCCGGGGAAAGAGTTCTGTGATAGAACAAATTTATTTTATGTTAACGTTTTAAGCAAGCAAACGATTTGCACATAATAGACAAGGTGACAGAGCTGAGCTGAAGCAGAGTTTCTGAATTCAGATGTTTCAAAAGGGAATGAAAAATGGAGTGGATTTGTGGTGGCTTTGGGGGAAAAAAAGTGAAACATTTCTGACAGTGATGGTGGCAGTATTTTTCTTACATTGTTTTATCTTTTTCCTTTCTTGCCATTTTCAAGTTTCATCCAAGGTAAGAACAACTTCCATTGCCTGAAGAAACAGACAGGTAGACACTAGTGAAAAAACATGAAACATAAGCAAATATAGACAGATGGCATTAGAAGGGACCTCCCAAGCCGCTGAGCCCAGCTGCTGCTCCAGGCACAAGCACTCTGCAAGCCACTTCCACAACCCAGTGGAGCTGTGGGGTTGCCCTGGGAGACCTCGTGTGTGTCTCTCCCCCACACGCTACACCCCAGGAGTGAGAAGAGCTCCCCAGAGCCTCAGCATCCCCCTGGCGATTTCCTACTGAAATTCATCCATGGCCTCTGTGTACCAGCTTCTTCATGACCTGCCCTTTTGCAGTGAACTGCTTTCCCCTTCTCTTTCTCAGGCATGTATTCCTTTATGCATTCATAGACAGCTGTCCCACTCATGTCAAGCATGGAAGCACACCTGGCTTTCAGCAGGTTTTCTCTGCTCTCCTGACCATCCTGGTGGACCTTCTCTACACCTCTTCCAGTTGACCTCCCAGCCCCTCACATCGTTTCACCTGGCAGACTTCACTGGGCCAAGAATTCTCTCTTTCAGACAAAGCTCCCTGGTTTGTTGGGTTTAGGGTTTTTTTGGCAACGTTGCCTGAAATGTTCAGTTCTGCTGGAAAAAAATGTTGGTGTTCTTCTGCGACATTTCCTGGGCTGCTTGCCTGGAAGGCTCTTCTCAATCTCACACTCTGCCCGCGGGGAAGGAAGGGAGCTGACAAGCCCCGAGGAGGGAGAGGAGCTGGCAGTGGGAGCAGGGTAGGTGGAGGAAGGCTGCAGTGGGGAGCGAGAGAGGAGGAGGAGGAGGGTCTGCTGCCAGCCCCCGGCAGCCAGCCTGGCAGATGCCTGCAAGCCTCACCAGAAGTGAAGTCCTTTATGAAAATCTTCTAAGCCCTCAGCTGGCATGTCAAAGGAAAAGAAATCGACCCTATTTTGGTTTCTTTAAAACAGCTGGAGTGCTCAGTGCTGCTGCTGCAGGAGAAGACAGCATCTTTGTCTGGAGCAATTTTCCATGAGTGTTTTTTCCCCATCTCCAACCAAAAGTCACTGCACCAATGCCTTCTTTGCAGCCCTCACTTTTCACAGCTCTCAATGTGTTCTTTATATTCTAATCTCATATTAAAACATCTTTCCATCTCTTGCCTGCTGGCAAAGCAAAGGTCATTTTTTATTCCTCCCTGTGGTGGGTTGACCCTGGCTGGACACCAGGTGCCCACCAAAGCCTCTCAGTCACTCTGCTCCACAGCAGGACAGGGGAGAGAAAATATGATGAAAGGCTGATGGGTTGAGACAAGGGCAGGGAGATCACTCAGCCAGTACCATCATGGGCAAAACTGACTTGACTTGGGGAAAATTAATTTAGTTATTTACCATACAAATCAGAGTAGGATAATGAGAAATAAAACCAAATCTTAAGAACACCTTTACCCCACCCTTCCCTTCTTCCTGGGCTCAACTTGAGTCCCCATTTCTCTCCCTCCTCTCCCCAGGTGGTGCAGAGGGACAGGGAATGGAGATTGTGGTCAGTTCATCACACCTTGTCTCTGCCACTCCTCACACTCTTCCCCTGTTCCTGCCTGGGGTCCTGCCCATGGGATACAGTCCTCCATGAACTGCTCTAACCTGAGTCCTTCCCATGGACTACAGTTCTTCATGAACTGCTCAAGTATGGATGGTTCCTTTCCTTGGGATGCAGTCCTTCAGGAACATACTGCTCCAGCATGGGTCCTGCCAGCAAACCTGGGCTCCTTACTCCATGGGGCCACAGGTCCTGCCAGGACATTGTTCCAGCATGGGCTTCCCACAGGATCGCAGCCTCCTTCAGGCATCTACCTGCTCAGGCACGGGGTCCTCCACAGGCTGTGGGTGGATATCTACTCCACCGTGGACCTCCATGGGCTGCAGAGGGACAACCAGTCTCACCATGGTCTTAGGTGAATCTCTGCCCCAGTGCCTGGAGTGCCTCCTTCCCCTCCTGCTCCATAGACCTGGTTGCCTGCAGGGTTGCTCCTCCCACAAGGTCTCACTCCTCTCTGCAGCTGCAGTTTCTGTTGCACAATTTTTTCATCTTCTTGACTATGTTATCCCAGTGCTACCACCATCACTGATGGGCTGGGCCTGGGCCAGCAGCAGGTCCATCTTGGAGCCTGCTGGCATTGGCTTTATCAGACATAAGAGAAAGTTCTAGCAACTTCTCACAGAAGCCACCCCTGTTGTCTCTCTGGTACCAGAACCTTGCCACGCAAACCAAATAGATTTACAAAGATGCAAAGCACAGAAAATCTCAGTCCATGGCATCGTTTCTCCTGCCTTGTTGGCTTCTCTAACCACAGTTCCAGCAGCTCTAGGGAAGCAGCCTCCAGACCCCCCAGTCTGGCCAGTGCTGTTACCTGGGTGTAACCTGGGTGTACCCACCTGATTTATTGCTCACGGGTGCACTGTAAGTGCCTTCTGCTACCACAGGCAACGCTTCCATATCACTGACAGCACATCTCTGTACTGCTGGATCACCCAGCCGTGTAACACACTTTGGATGAGATAGGGACATCCAAATGCTTTGGACAAGGTGTTAAGTTTCCTAAAGCCCAGAAAATCACATTTTCCCAGTTTTATAGATATGTACTTTCTCTGCATCTCTCTTTCCTTTCTCCTTCACAAGGCCAGATTTTAAAAACGGCATTTTTGATTTGCATTTTTTTCTTGGCAGGAATGTTGTCACCAAGACAAGGGCTGGAGACTTCCTTCTTCCTGGCTATAAACTGAGTAACATGTTTCAGGACTAACACATTTCTAACCTGTGCTTTCTCATAGACTTCTGTAGCCATCTCTTCCAGCCATATGTGCAGAGGAAAAAGTTGCACTTAAGAGGAACTATGCATTTGGAAAGCAACCATTATTGCTCACAATTATTATTGCAATTGCTTTTGCTATTATATCAGAGTTGCCTGCAGTTATTATTGCTTATTATTGCTTATCCACCTTCTCTGCCCAGGATTTGAGGGTTTGGTTCTTTGCTGCGCTGGCTGCATCCAGAGCGTGGAGGGCAGAGCCAAGGAGGGGACAGCAAGCAGGACCAAGGGGGACAGCAGGGCAGTAGCCCCCAGATAGGGATGCAGCCCCCCAGTACTCCAGCATGAGTTGAGCAGATTCCAGTGGCCACAGCCAGGGCTATCCACTGGACAGACTCCCAGACAAGTGCACAGTGATGGGGCAACTGGAAATCAAACCATAAGGTCAAGGCACATGGTTTGAGCATAAGACCCCGGCAGCTTATTATTGCTAAGGACCAAGGGGCTGAGCTGAAATGTAGCTCTGTGGCCAGTGGGTACATGGATGTGGCGGCCCAGGGCATCAGAGCCTGTTGGCATCCCCCTGTCCATGGCTGGAAGGGGCTGCAGAGCAGCATGGTGACTCCCCTGTCCCACCATTGCTGGTTGTCCTGTCAACCCTTTCCACCAGTGCTTGCACCAAGGTGGCTCCCAGCAGCTGCCTTGCTGGAGCCAGCTGGCTCTTATGCAGCAGAAACATTTCATTCTTGAAACATTTTTGGCTGCACTTTTGCCTTAAAAATAAAAATGTACAAAATCAATTTGCCTTGCAACACTGAAACCTGACAGCATCAACTCCGCACAGGGCAGGCTGGTTATTAACACAATTTACAGCAATTACACTACCTTTTCTCTATAAACAGTACCAGCCACAGCCATGGATACAAGGTGAGGTAAATGAACATGAGAGAATTTGCTCCATAGTCCACGTGGGTCATATGGCAAGCCACAGTTTCTGCAAAGACATGGGTGCACTCAATATCCTCGCAAATACATCTTCTGGGGAGCTGCAGGAACTGAGTGTGTATGAGACCCCCACTGTCTGCTAATGCCAGACAGGGGATGTAGAGCAAGGCAGTACATCTTCTAGGCAAGGAAATCATTAGCAGACCTTCAGTGACACAGTGGTGTAAATCAGAGGTGAATCAACCATCCAGCTTATATAAATTCAGAGTACGACCAGACATGGCAGGCTAATAACAAGAAAGTGGCAATTCACAAATACCTGGGCAGTTTTGTGTAGCCAAGATGTCTTGAGTGTGTGGAGCAGTACACACCAGTCATTGACAACAATGGCAAACTCGTGGCTCTGTCACAACTACACTGTTGGGAAGCACATCCACTTATCAGACATGAAATGCCCATAGGGTGGCATCTTTCTACATGATGGCTCCTCTGTTACTAAATTGTTATTCCCCTGCAAGCTGAACATCCCAAGAAGTTGACATATTAATTAATTTATGCTTTCATTCGTGCATTGGCTTACTGAAGAGAACTTTCTGAGGAACAGCATCCTGAAAGGCTTCACAGGAAGAGGTAGGGAACTGCAAGCAAAAGAGCACATGTCATTTTATTTAGTAGAAAAAATAAAATATGTGTCAAATCAACTTCATGAAAGTTGTTAGGAGGATGCTTAGCTGTAATTTGTATGTGTCAGATCACAGGACTGATTTCTACACTGTCACTTTAGTTACATCGTTGCCATCTTTGGCATCACTCATTATTGGCAGCTTTGAATATTTGATTACAACCTCACACATACATACATGCCTACCAACAGCCTCTGATTTCTTTGTATCATCACAGCTTAATCAAGATCCTGCTGCAGCTGCCATGGATGCTAGACCTCTAAAGAAAATTCACGTAGCTGCAGTTGAGGAAGGGTAATAAGTCTTCTGTTAGCTCGCCACTTAAATCCATGGCAATCATGTACTTCATCTTGGTGTCAGGCTGTGTTAGGTTTCTTTATATGAACAAAAAGCAAAGCTCTGCCTCTCATTGTCTAGTAAAAATTTGACAATTAGTACAGAGGATTTCTTCTGCTCTGCTGAATTTCTGTATGAGCAGCTAACTCCCTTCCATCTCAAATTCTCCTTCAAAGTTAATAGATACAGGATATTGTCTCCCTTCTTGCCCCAAGCTGGTTTGCGCTGAGTGATGTATGTTGTAAAGATTGTTATTTCAGCCCAGAAGCGGCTGCGTGGAGCTGGTGGATAAAAGGATAATTTTTTAGACAGTTCCCTGGAAAACTGTGCTGAAAAGGACAATAAAAAGGTATGTTAAAATGAAATTTGTCCTCAAGATGTTCTGAGTTATGAGAAAAAAACATATTTTGCATACATGGTCATTCAGTTAAAGTGGACAAAATCACACTTGATACATTCAGGAATCACTGCAACTGAATTATTTTAGAAATGAGTTAGCCCTGACAGGGCTGTATTTTGTCCAGATTTTAATGATCTCTGCCACTAAAAATCCTGTTCTTTGTCTGAGCTGAGTCCTCTTCCTCTTCAACAAATACTTTAAATCAGCCTTGGAATATAACCCAAGAAGTGACGGGGATGTGGCTGGATGCTGCTCAGTGTCCTCACTGAACCGAGCAGTCAAGCAGTCCGCTCCTGTCGCTCTGTGGGTTTGCTGACACAATTAAAGCCAAGCTGGGGCACTAATTTAATGGAAGATGCCCGTGCGTGGGAGAGGTCAGAGCTGCGTGCACCCCGAGCAGAGATGCTGCAGAGGTCCCAGAGTTCATCAGCAGCTCTTCAAGCCCCAGAGAGGGAGGCGATCCCCCGTGATAGCTACATCTGACAACGGGAATTTCCAGGGAAAATGTCATAAACTGCCCCCGTTTGCAGGCTGAGCACAACAGTAGAGCTCCCTTGTGGTAAAGGAAAATACAGACTTCTGGAGTCTCTGTTGCAGGGAAGGGAGCAGGGAGGGGAGCTGCGTGCGTGCCCAGCAGAGGAAGAGCAGCTGATGAAGAGCAGCTCTTTGGGGATACAAAAGCAAAGATGATCTTTGCAGGTTTTGCAGACCCTCCTTCATCTGACTGATAAAGGTTAATACATTTGGGCAATATAAGCAAAGGAGCTGAACTGAGGAAATGCTGTTATTCAAGAAGGGACTAAAAGAAACATTCACTAACAAGCCTTCAGGTTACTTCTAAAATAGCCCGCTTTTTTATATGTGATGATATTAGCTAGGTAATCTAGCTAATATCTGAAGTGATAAAGCCCACTTTAACCTTGCATTACTCTGAAGCTGCAAAATTTTCTCTTTTTTTACTTTTCAATTTTGGCTCTTTGCCTTTAGTTTTAAAGATATATTGAATTTACGGAGGTTTTACATTTGCTTGATATAGCTTTGAATTTGCACTCTGGACAAATAGTCATTCTGACACATACACAGTTTAGAAAATGTCCTGTGAAAACATTGCTTGGAAAATATCACCTTTCAACTGAAAATCTCACAAAGCCAGCCCTGCTCTGACTTTTCGGGGACATTCAAAAATGCTCAGATTTCAGGTATTTTTCATTTTGCTGCATGCATTTCATGACATACTTAAAAAACAACCCTGAGCCTTTTGAATGAATTAACACTCTTCTTTTTTTGTGAAAGAGCTTCATTTTATAAGACAAAAGGTTTTATAATTCTTTCTTCTATTTCAGGAGAATGTTCACACTAAATAAAAATTCATGCTTTTATAACCAAATCGTTTATCTTTACATTTTCTGTGGGAGGAGAACTTTATCTAGACTCAGAGCCTGGAATCTCATAAAAATTTCCAAAGAGATAGGGGCAGCAAACATAGGAAATAAAGCTGTTATGGTTGCTTTGCATGTATAAGAGGGAAAATATTGCTTGCTGAGACCACCCTTAGCCCACCCAGCTGTGTTTAATACATCTTCATTAGAAAAGACCTTGGCAGAAGGGAGGACCAGATGTGGAAGGAGCAGAAAATGCCTCAACTCCTCCACCATGTGGGGCTGGGGGGCAGAGACCAAGAGGGAGCATCTATCACCATTGGTGACCTAGTTTTGGTACCACACCTGCCTCCCAGCCCAGGGATCACCTAATTCAGAGCCACCTCTATCCAGCCCCAACTCATCTCCAGCACAGCTTTAGCCTTGTGGCTTTTAATATTTGAAAAAAATAGCAGGAGTTATGCAACACAGCATATTCTCTTTGAGCCACTTAAAAAGAGAGAAAGGGAATAAAAAAAAAAAAATAAAAAAAAAAAAAAGAAAGCCTTTACTTTAAAAGGGTCTTTGATACTGGAGAACATTTTGAAAAAGGTTAGGTTTGCAGTGTTCACTTCATGTTAACAAGCTTTCTCTGTGGTTCAACGTTAGCGCAGCTGTGATTCTGCTTGGACCTGATGCCTCTGCAGAAGGGGAAAAGCAATTTGCTGCCTTTGGAGGTGAGGCTGGACCTCCCCACACTGCCGACCGGCAAGAACAGAGCCTGCCAGGGCCTCCTTGGGCCGATGGCGCTGAGCCCCAGGAGCAAGTGACAGACTGGGAGAGGTTTTTTTGTTTCAGTTGAAGTCCTTGCAAAGATCCCCCCACTGTTCCTCATAGTGTGGGAGGTCTAATATGGCCAGGAGGAGAGGTACATTCCCTGCTGCAAGCCAGTGCCTTGCATGACTTTGTCCCCTTCGCAGCCACTAAATCGCTGGGGACAATTCCTAACCCTCCTGGGGGAGCCACAGCTCTGACTCCTTCAGCCTGGAACTCTTTCCCCCGTCCCCATACACACAGAGGTGTTCAGCCTGCTGGGTGGTGAAGGTGACGAGAGCCTCATTGCAGCTGCTCTAGGATGCTGTTCCCAAAATCTCTTCCATCGTGTCACCTAACAGCCAGTCCCTTCTGCCAGGAGCACAGGCTCGTGAGCTCTCCACTCACAAACCTCCCCAAATCCTGCGGCAGGGCGAGTGCAGGGGCACACTAGGCAGCAAAGCATGCTTGCGTGGGTCTCCAACCCTTTATTTCCCTGAAGTGGCCTCCTCTGTTACAGCCCTTGCTAAACAACACGTACAATAGTCCCTGCATCCCCACCACCGGTCCTCCCCCAGCCTCCCCTGTGCCGCAGCAGGCAGGGTGCACGGTCCCGCTCCGCACGTTGCCCAGGGACAGGGGTTTCAAAGCAGCCCGCTGACCTCCTGCTGTAAATTTCCAGTGCCACATCAGAAAGAGCCACAACGTAAATCAGCTCTACAGTCACTGCCAAAAGATCCAGAGGGAAGCAAGCAGAGAGCAAATAATAAGACAACACAAGAACGCTCTTTTTTTTTTTTCTCCTTTTTTACAAGATAGGCTAAGGAACACTGTAATAGAACCAGAGCAACAAGAATCACACCCCGAAGAGGATTTTATCTCATCCCTTCTAATGAGAGTGCAGTGGGGGCTGGAGCAGGGAGAATTCTGCCCTCGGACACTTCTCTGCAGCTCCCCTTGGCAAGCAGCCCTGGGGATCTGCCGGTGCTCCACACAGCCACCCAGGCTGCTCGTCTCCTGCTGTAAATTTTCCAGTTCCTCTCTGGAATGAGCATCATCAAATGTCTGTTTGCCTGACTCACTCCTGCCTGGAGAGGATGACTGAAAATCTGAGCTCACTTTCTACCTCTAAGGCTTATGATTGAGTTCCTGTGACTCACAAATTACAGCCTTGGTTTCCTTCGGGTTCAGGCCATTTTCTAATTTCTCTCCACAATACCGTAAAGATACACTGCCTGTGACCCTTTTTTGAAAATGTAGGGATTCTTTTGTCTTCATCCACTTCCCTCTTTCTGCTGAATGCCTTCCCTCTATGTTGTCCCTGCATCCGAAGCATTCAGCCTGAGCCCCACCACGTGTTTATATACAGGAAAGGATACCTTTCATGTTTTTCAATCTTAACCTCTTTTACTCTGCTTTCCAGGACCAAGCAGGTTTCACTGCATACACCAAATTGTTCCAGAGACAAATTGCTGCTTTTGTTGAGTTTAGTTTCCAGCAGACACCCTATTTAGCTTCTCAAGCTCTTGGTCCTGCCTGAAGACAATCATCCATCAGACATGCCTGCCTTCACCGGCTGAAGAAAAGGCTCCAGAAGAGAATATCTTGGAAACAAATCAAGCCCTTCACCTTACTTGAGCTCCCTGTCTCCTGTCAGACTGTGTTAAATACAGCTCAGAATAGAAATCCTGGGATATCCCGTGGTGAAATATTCCCCTCCGTGGTTATTTCAGCATTCAGCCAATGCCTTACTTGACCCCAGGATGGATTGCAGTGCGTGTGAAGGGCTGAAGCACATTACAGAAAATAGAATGCTAGATCTGAAATTTGTTTTATTGCTTGCCTTTTTCTTTAGATGTTTACTATAGTCTACATATGCTACGATAAGATTTACATTACAAATCTGAAAAGAGGCATTTTTCGAATAAATAAGCAAACAACAAACAACTGATTCCAATCAGAGAATTTGTTTTTCTTCATCTTTTTTAAAAGCTCCTGGAGATCTATCTATTGCTGTCTGAATATTAGATAATAAATGCAGGAAGATGAAAGATAATTCAAACTAAAATCAGAGATGCACACGACATATTGTTAGGCAAGTTTAGGGGACTTGGGCGTGCTAAAGTATAGCAAGGAATGCAAAAACACAGATTGAAATGCTGAATAGAGTGCTGCCCGTGCAACCTCTTTGCAGTGACTAAGAGCAGCCCTTCACATTACCTTCTCACTGAAAAACAGTGCAGAGAGAGGTACTGCTCCATGCTGAGAGCAAGACAACGAGCACGGGCATTGATAACCACTTGTGCACCTTGCAGGGTAAAAGCCTGATGCCTGAGATGTTCCCTGCTCTATTTCTGATGCTCTGATGTTTCCCCCAAGCATCCTAGGGCCAGGGCAGAAGCAGGGGAACAGCTGGGGAGACGGAAAGCAGCTTCTGCTCAGAGGGAGCAGAGCCAGGCCCCCAGGTCCAGGCTGACACCTTCTCCCCATTGCACCCACACACTGCAGCAACGCTGGTAAAGGGGTGAGGGACAATAAAATCAGGTGATGGATAATACAGTGTGGAAGGGGAGATAGCACTGTGTGTGTGGGTGGTGGGCAATGGAGCAAGCTCTTCACAGATCTTCCCTTTTTGGGAAAATAGGTGAAGCCTGACAGGAGATATGCTAGCAAGATAATATTCATGGGCCTCAGCAAAAGGTTCAATTTTGCAGTTTCTTAATATTCACACTCAGATATAAATATTATTCATTCCAGAGGGTTGTTTCCACATCAGGTGCTAGTTGTAAGCGCAGCGCTATGAAAGCCAAGGGAGCTGTGACAATTTATACATAATTCACCATGAAGGTACAAAACACTGGTTAAAAATGGACATTCAATATGCACTAGTAAATTTTGCTTTAGGAACAAATATTTCAAGGGGATACTTGCTTTTCATGTTCATTTCTTCCTTCACTGGAGCCTGACATTAAACTGGAATTATTTCGTCTCATTTAGAGAGCAATATATCTGAACACAGTAAAATGCACATCAGCTTTATTATTATCTAACAGAGAAAACAGTGGTTAACTGACAGCAGAATGAAGAGGGATAAAACAATGACATTATTAGTCTCTGCTTCACAGACGGGGTGGTACTATATAACCGCGAGTCCATTACAGGGGATTTCTCAGATGCTAAGAAGGTTAAATGGCTGAATGACTTATCCAAAAGTGATTGCTTTTCTGATCCTAGGTCCCTCGTGCTATGGCAACATTATCTTATTACTTCCAAAATCACTCATGTGGCTTTCTTTAATCATGATTTGACTCTTCTGTAAGGTACCATGCTGACCATCTGGAGCCTGTCAGTTTGGCCCAAGGTATGTAAAGCCACTGACAGCTCCAGCACAGGCAGGAGAGCAAGGCACAGACAGCCCCAGGGCTGTGCCTGCTGGTGTAGGGACCAGGGAGAGGGTTGAAGGTTTCATGCTTCACCCATGACACCCAGAAGCAGGATCTTTTGTAGCTGTCACAGCCTTGCTCAGCTGCCCACAGGTTGGGATGGCACCTGGCCAATTCACTCCAGCTGACGGGAAATGGTTTTCTTGATGAAGCTCGAGGCCACCCATACATAAATGAATGCATCCAATTGCTCCCTGCAGGAAATGCCCAGGGTTCAGCTTGCTTTAGCTGGCAGGGAATATTTCTCTTCCATGACAGGGAGATGGAGCAATGAGTGGCTCATCGCAGGAAGAAATAGTGTAGGTGCTAGAAACATGGGCAAAGGAATGTGACCCAGAGGAATATGAAGGCTCCTTTTGTCCTCTCCCTCCTTTTCCTTCTCTCCCTGTGAGACTGCAGCTTTTCCACCAACCTAGATTGTTTCTTTTTCTTTGTCCAAGCTTTCTGTAAGTTTTAGGGGAAATAAGCAGACCAGCACTAGTCATTAGCCCAGGCAGAGAGGAGTTGTTTGCTCCAATGGTGGGCCAGGAGATCAGGCTTAGGGCCCAGCAGGAAGGGATACCTACCTCTGGGATGTCTAAAGAAGAAAACATTCATGGGATGGTCGGACCGTTATGTGAGGTGACCCTGTGACACCTGACACTGGAGTAGATCCTCAGGCTTTCTTTCTTTTCTCTAAAAAGCTTCAGACACTGTAGAAATTGGTCAAGAAGACAGTGAGGCCATCAATAAGATAGAAGAAATACTTTCAGGACCTAGAGACAAAACAGCTGAGGGGTCCATTCCTCCTGAGATGCTCCAGGAAATGAAAACTGCATCTTGATCCATTTCTGGGTTCTTTGAGACAGACTCAGATCCTGAATGTAAGCAATTCCCATCCTTCTCCCTTTCTATCAGCTCGATCAAAAAGACATGGATACTTGAAGTGGAAGAGAATCATGGAAAGGAACTCTGGATTTGTCTTTAAGTTCTCATAATTCACAATCTTCCTTTGGTCCTGCAAGACATCATGCCTGCTGCCTCAGCATGTCAGTAAAACCAAATTATGGAGCTGTCATGTTTTTGCTGCCTCTCAATTCACGTGCTCTAAGAATTGTAATGGATTCTGCTTCTTTAGGTTCAGATAAATATCAGCAATTTATTGCTTTTTTTAAGGTTGGTTTTGGAAAGTTGATGGTAGCATTAGGAAAACAGGGTCACTTAAATATGTTTTTCAGTCCACTAAGAAAAAAAAATTGAAACTGATGCCTAGAAGCACAAAAATTAATTTAAACAGTTCTACACACTCTACACTTATTTTAATACCTCAAAAGGACACGTCTAATTGGAATACAGAGCAGGAACGCAGCTTGCTTTCATTTCAGACCCCGTTGTACAGTCTCCTTCAGTAAAAAACCTGTTCAGAGAGACTAGAAATATACAGAGGAGGGTTTTTTTTAATATTACAGATTATTTTAAATGTACAACATTTTGTAAGACAACACAGCCCTGCAGAGGCACTTCAAGCAATTCCTGCTTCAAAGCAGGCATATGCGATGCCTGAAGCCAGACCACAGAAACTCTGTGTGGTGGGTAGGGAACACGAGTTGGATATTCTATGATTCTATGATATGTTGATAGTACGAGGTAAAAATGGTGTGAATTCCAGCAATGCAGGCTGACAGCCGTGTGGGGACTGTTCCCCCCCCCAAACTTCTGCCTCCTGGAGTTAGGTTTGGGCATCACAGGCGGCAGCAGAAGCTCGCCACTGTTGATCTTTGCTGCTGACAGTGTACTGTGAGTGGGACACAGCAAATTCCTCCCTCCGTCTTCTGCCTCAATGTGAATGGAAGCTCCAGCTGTTCATTTTCCTTTTTAGATTTGTAGTTTAAGTCCTCTGAAACAGTGTCAGCTTCTGGTTTCATTTCCTGGATGGCAAAGTTGGAATCACCCTGGGCACGAAACTGTCAATTAAACACACACATGGAAGCAAGTGATTTGCAATATCTTCCTTCAAAGGGCCAACAAAACCTCTCCTTCTGTTATTGTTTAATAATAAATCCTTAAAACTGGAGAGGAAAACTCATTTCACAGTGGGGCAGTGAGACTGGGCTCCCAGCTCCCATCCTCCCCGTTCCCTCCTCCCATCCTACTTACCTGTAGCTTTTCTGTAGCATTCACCAAGAGGTCCCTTTTCTAGCTGGACGACCATCTCCAGGCAGGAAACCTCAACCCTATTCTTCCACCTTTTCTAAGAACAACTGAAATATGCCTTAGCTCCTTTCTGTTAACCTGCTTGTGCAATAAGGTGATTCTGCTGCAAGAACAGCAGTTTTCATCTCTCAGGCTTAAACGGAAATGTCTCAGGTGTGGGCCTCCCTGAGAGTAGCAAAATGTCTTTTTAAAGGAAAAGGATGGACTCTGCTTCTCCTACCACCTGTAGTACCACCATAGTCAAGGCAGGGAAAATGCTCCTCTGCCTCTGCAGAGGACTGACCTTGGTCAGTTAAGACTTGCTCTTGGTGGAAGGAGATGTACATTTGGAGGGGATGCATTTGTTGTGCTCAACATGCACATTCAGGTGGTTCCTGAAACACCTCAATCCCTCAAGTTTGGGCGTATTTTTCCTTACTGGAATAGCAAAATCCAATAGAAAGCAGTGTCAGCACCAGCCACCTGCAGAACAATGTGCCCTTGCTCCAAAGCACAGCAGCCTTTGAGCTTCTTCTCGCAACAGCCATGACTTTTCACGCAGGAAACGACTTTCTTTTCCTCCTGTTCTCTTACGCTGCATTGACTTCACTGTTGTGACTGACACTTTAAAAGTTTGTAGATTTGCCTGAGGCACATATCTAGCACAGAAAAAAAAAATCTCTATCCAAATGGTTGAGGTTCAGCAAAAAGATAAACGGCAGAAAAAAAGGTCTTCTGAGAGAAACATCAGACAGTCTTAGGGTGGTCTGGAATTCCGTCCGGATGGCATGCTAATCATGAAGAACTTTGTGATCTCATATACGCCAGGATAAATCTAATGCAAATCCCAAGGAATAAATTATATTACTGTGGATTTATTCAGCTGTAATAGATCAACATTTGTCCCTGAGTGACTCCAGCATTTCTTTCCTGTGTGTACAGTCTCTTCCCTGCTAATGCATCCCCACGGGAGGGACCATTTCTTCTGCTGAGCAGGAAACAGGGGAAGAAACCAATTGCATTCTGCTTGATGAGAGAATTTCAAGTGTGCAATTGCTCTAAGACAGTGCCTCCTGTCTCAAATGAATGCAGATATGTAACCATGCCACCACATGGAAAAAAGCGATAAACTCAGACTGTGAAGATCTGAAACAGAAACTCCTCAAAGCTCAAGAGGATTCATGCCCCTGCATTTCTCTTCTGAAAACACCTTTGCCACATTAATCCAGAAAGGGACCGGTTGTCCATTTTCTTGGGAGCGTGCCCCCCGATTCCTGCATGCTTTAAGACGCATCAGAAATTAAGTAGCTGCTCATCTGGCACTGTCTCTTTCCCTAAACTTGCTGATTAGAAAGTGCTCCCAGGCAGAGAGGGGATTGCCCGAGTTGTTTCTAATCTTGTTCTAAATGACACAGATAGTCGAGTTAACCAGATGCACCACACACAGATCCCACACGGCACAGCCGCCCCCAGCCCTCGCCATCAGACAGGAGCGAGGGAACAGCTTTCGTGTGTGACCGTGGCATGGCCAGACCCAGCTCCCCTGGCTGGGGAGAGCAGCAGGCCCCTAAAGTGAACATGTCATTGCTTAGATTTTATTTAACTCATTGTTTTCCAGTAAACATCATACTTCTATGGACTATATTTCAGATGCCTTATTAATTCCTTGCAATGACTCTTCTTTCTAGGTAGTAATAATGTACCTTTGGCAACCAGAAAATCTCTGGGGCAGGAGACCTTTCCCACCAGGGTGACTCGGTGACAAACTGCAACCCAGACGGAGCAAGAAGCAGCAGGCTGTGTCGAGAGCTGGGAACTTTGATCTAAAATCACCACCAAGATTTTGCTCTTTTCTTTTGCAAGCACCCCAATGTCTTTGATCCCAGTTCCCAGTTCCCATGGAGAAAGCAAAGACCAGTGCAATGCTCCGTGTGCTCCATGCCTCTGGATAAGGGCTGGCAACTGTCCGTGCCCCAGAAAGGTTTATTTTGTGGGGTAACTCAAGGCAAGAATTTCTCTCCCATCTAGAACACAGTGGATATTCATGTAGGAAAATAATTTTAAATCCTTTCTCTCTCTCTCTCTTTTTTTTTTTTGGCCATTATCATCTTAGTTTTCATAGGGATGACTGAAAGCAATCACAGATGTCCAAAACTCAAATAGAGCTGTTTCCACCTCACAGCAAGTTCTGCATTGGTATTTGGGATTTTGGGGGGCTAAGTTTTCAGTATTAAAACTGTTCTTACCAGCTGAGAATTCAGATTCATGAAGCCTGCTCATTTAATCCCTAATCTCTTCTACAAAGCAGTCCACAGCATGATTAGGATGAAATAAAAAAAAAAAAAAAAAATTATACTAAATGTTTCTCAATTCTAACTGAAACTTGGTGTCCATGTCTAGGTACACAACTTTTCCTGCAGTGGTAAACATAGGTTTTAATAAGAAAATTGTTCTCACTCCCATTACTTGGCAGCTGAGGTCTGAAAAAGGTCAGGGGCCAGCCAGCTAAAAGTAGTATCTTTCCAGGGTAATGAAAGTAAATTGTTGTATTTCTCCCTACCCTCCCTGGGAGCCAATGTTGTTTTACTGCAAGGCTCTGACTGCAGTTATGCATCACATGGGCATCAAATGGCAGCGAATAGCACTTATGGCATTAAAAATGCATTCTCTATGTATCAAACCAAAAAAGCGTGCCTCTTGGCAGCATTGGTGGCCTAATTTTGGCTGCAGAACGAATCAAGGCTTCCACTGAAATTCCAGCATTGGCTCCTGCTACAGCTCCTGAGCTGCAGGCAGGGAGACGACACAGGGAGGCAAATCCAGGGTGCCAGGGCTGTGGTTCCCCCTCCAGCAGCCGCGCAGAAGGCACCACACTTGGGCAGCAGTTGCAGAGCATCCCAAGGGCTCCATGTCCAGCTGCAGTGAGTCTGTGGGGTTGAATCAGTAACATTTGTCTCCTGAAATCACCCTGTTTTTCTAAAGCAGAACCACTCCTGGACAACCTGGGCTGTCTCTGCCCACCGGAGAAGTGCTTGCATGCCTGGGCAGTACTCCTGTTAATGGCAGCAGTGGTGGTCACAGCAATGGTTTCTTGTAAATGATGGAAAGCTGCCCCCTGATCTCCACTGATGGGAGACAACAGGACCACAGAGCAGCTGCTTTGGAAGTACCCACACTGTCAGTGATCGTGTACTGGCTGCGCAGGTGGGAATTTCTCCATCTACTTGAAACGGAGCCTTCGGGACTAGCTGACCCCGTGCCCAGAGACTGCTCATTGAGGGACTGTTACAAGTAATTAGTTTTTTTTACAGGAGAGGCTGATTTCAGATAGGAAAGGAGGAGGCAGAAATCATTTGGGATGCTAGCATGGGGCACAACCTGACAGCTGCAATGAAGACAAATCAGGGAGCATTACAACCGTGCCCTTGTAGCAAACCTAATGTGTCCCCCAAACTCCAACACCTGGGACTGCTGTAGTAACAGGAGCAACGGCTCCTCCAAGACCCGCAAACTACAACAACATGAAAGCAGCACTCGAACCTCCTCATGTACATTCCTCCCATCTCAGCTTCCCACTGAGACAGATGTCACAGATTGGAAGAAGCTGGAACTAAAGTATGAAATGGCATTACACCCTGCATCTGCCGTAACAAACGGTAACTGTCTCCTCCCTGACATCCCCAAATCCATCTCAGGATGTGGTTTGAATAACAACCACGGAAATCATAATATTTAAGTATGCCTCAGCACCCTGAGTATCCCCAGATCTGTCTGTGGGGAGGAAGACTGTGTACCATGAAGCCTATTAATTTGTATATTTTTCTTGTGCAGTTTTTCCACGCACTGCACAGACACCCTCAGCCCATGCTGTGTTGGTACATCATTGCAGGCTGTAGTTCATGTGTACCTGAGAGAGAACTCAAGACTGAGAAAGTGCTCTGCAGCACTACGTATCATTCATTTGTTTTCCTTAAGGAATGAAAATATCAGGGGCATTTTGATTAACTTCACTGTTGAAACAATTACAGTCTGTTTAGTACACTTGAGCAATGAATACAACTAAACATCTATCCTGCTGCTGTCAAAAGAACCAATATTATAAGACGATGTCGAATTCCTCAGTTACAGTCAGTTGAGGAAGAAAGGGAAAAACCCAACAACACGCTCAGAATAAGGGAGTCCTTCACAATAAATAAGACATTCAGCTCAAGAAATTGAAATCCTCACTTCAGAGGCCAGAAACAGCTTCTCAGAAAGGAAGGTCCCCCGTCCTAACATTACCCCCGTCCTAACATTACCCCCCTCCTCAGCTCAGGGGCTCCACCTTCATCTGCAGCATTTCCAGAGCACCTGGAGCTGACCTTAACGAGTGAGCTGGTGCCTTTATTATCTACAGGTACTAATAGTTTTAAAAGATTACATCAAGCACATAGGAAAGTAGCTTTCANCAGAAGCCCTTCCATTCTAGAAAAAAAGTCTATTTTCTCTTCAGCCACCCCACCCAACACATCTCCCTCTGCAACAGTTCAGCTGCACGATAAACCCCAGAGGCTTTTACTGGTGACTCTTTCCTACATTTAGTTGTCACTGCAGCCAGCAAATGGGGGTGGAGAAGAATCACCAGCCATTTTGAAAAAGAAAGTGACTGAAGTATTGAACGCCCCATTGACTGCAGCCCATGGCATGTAAAGCGTTTCTTTGATTGTGTAGTTTTGGAAAGGGGAATGGCTGCGTGCTGCAGAACGGCCAGCAGCCCCATCCCGGGCTGAGACTCCTCACTCTCACCACTCCAGGTCGGCACAATTTACATCCACGGCCCTGGTTTACATCCATGTCAAGGGGGTGGGGATCCAGACCTTCGCTAATGGGCTGGGTTTTTTTTCCTGGGTGTCAGGACTGATAGCTATAGTTTATATTCTATTTGCTTTTATTGTGCGGGTGGGTCTTTACTTAAATCACATGTAGAAAATATATGTGTTTGCGTGTTAGAGCCAAGTAAATACTGCAAAATAAAATCAATTATGTTTTTTGAGCTGGGAAGGGCAGCCTCTTGGCAGTACCTGAGGAGCACTATTTCAGGGCTTAAGTATACTGTCACTGACAAAAGAGTACGAGCTCGGTGATTTTGCAGCCTGTTGTTGAAAATGTCTCAATCAACGCACTGGCTGGAGCTCTCCCCACCTGACTTCCACACATGCATCATTCCCCTCGGGGCTGTGAGTGGGAAGGTCCCAGCAGACGAGCTATGTCCGTGCTCATGTGTGAGGGCAGGGGTTGATAAAAGAATCAGCATCAAGCTTAGACCACGACTACCTTTACACCGGGACTGGCTGCGTTAGAGATGGGGTCTTGTGCCATTATAGTAAAATTCCCTGTATTGGTTCAAATCACGTTCCTACAATTTACTTTATCCTAATAAGGGATAAAGAGGGGGAAAGAGGCAGAATGGAGAGAATAAAGGAAAGGGAAAGATGGAATTTACTTCTCCTGAAAGGCAGCAAGATGGACACAGAGGGCAGGAATTCATGTGCCGTGGCCTGGGTACAAAAATGCCACGTAGAGGGGGAAAGGTCCCTCTAAAGTCCTAGCCAGGACTCCATCCCCCTACATCCCAATGAACCTGCTGGGATCCAGGGTTTCAGCAGGCATCAGCAGGCTGGAGGAGCAGCTGGAGCAGAGTCTGTTCAGCCGAGAACACAAACCGATATCGAAGTCTAATACAACCACAGAAGAGCAAAGAGAATGAAATTGGATGGTGCTATTTACAACGCTAAATCATTATGGAAATAGTTACAAAAGCCTTAGAAAACTAGGAAGTGAAAAAAGTACATTTAAGCATCCTCAAATTGTTGCGGGGTTTTTTCGTTGTTCTTTTTTTTACTTTTGAATGCACTTTAAGAAGCAATTTCAAAGCATATGTTTTCACAGTTTTCTGAATATCTCATCTTTCCAGCACACACCTCCCAAGCAGGCAGGGCACAACCAGCTCTGACGAACGGCGCTTCCCAAACTGCTGCCCCACCAGTCCCAGAGGGTCTCCGGTGCACCGCTGGTGAAACGTGCTCCTGAGCCCAAGGTCACAGGCGAAGGACCGCTGGCATTAAAGATCTATCAGTCCTGACAGGTCTGTCCTTTTCATGCAGGCAACACGGGCCTGGTTCCTCTTCTGTGGTCTGCTTCTGTAGCAAAGAAATGTATTAATTTAAATTTACCTCTTGTCACTTCACACGGAGCGGGGTTTTTTTCCCACGTGCTCCATGAATCTACCATTAGGAGCAAAATGTATGTGAACGTGTGCACACAGGAAAGAAAAATTGTTGGTACTGACACAGAATGGCATCCAAACGATTCGGAAAAGCAGCACCATCAGAAACTCCTTTACTAAGTGAGAAATAAAATAAAAACAAACTGAGGAAAATGTCTGGGTGTATCCATAGAGAATCCATAATTCTCTCTCTCTGAAATTAACAGAAACTCTGCAACGGTATTTTAGTTCAGTGAAACATTTAACTTCTCACATCAGTGGAAGGAGAATCTAAGAAGCAAGTATTTCTGTCGTTCTGTATCTTTCACGATTTCAAAACATTTCCTTGTCTTAGGCAAATATGAAATTAATAGAGTTTAATGATCTGAAAATCAAGGGATGGGAGGTGGAAAATGTTTTGAACTATCTAAATATTTTTTAAAAATCATATTAAAAAATTGCATTTTATTTTTAGTATTTAACTTTTAGTCCGTATTTTCAAACCAGAGATCTCATCTGAGTTTTACAAATCGAGCACTGCAAAATGAAAAGTAAATTAGAAATTAAGAAATTAATTTTGAAAATATAAATACATGCTCTAATAATATAGTCATGCAACCTTTTTTTTTTCTTTTTCTTTCTTTTTGTTTTTTTTGGAATTTGCAATATCCCACAAATAGATCTGTTGTGTGGGAGCTATTCAAACAGGAAGAAATCTGACTGATTTAAAGGGGAGATACTGACATAACAACCATATGAGATCTGAGAAAAACAAATGTATGAGTTATTTGGAGCGGAGCAAAGTGCAAGTTAGCTGTACAAATCCCCTACCACATATATTATTACAAATTAAATTTCATTTTGAGTCAAATCATCCATCTCACCAGGTCCATGGGAAGATGATGAATGAGGCCCAGGGTGTCTCTTTGATCCTCATGTTGTTCCCCTCATTCAGAGGGACAGAAATGAGAGGTGGTGTTGATGCCAATCCAGTTATCCCGGTGTGTAACCTGGAGCCCAGGTCCAGCGTTGCTGCTCCGCATGACTCACGGTGGGATTTGCACCATGACCTTGCCACAACCATCCACCACCATGGCCCACACTCTGGGCTCTGGGGAAACTCCTTCACCAAAGAACCCATAGGAATGTCCCTCCTGGAAAGGGGGAGGAACAGCCTGGTGGGACTGAAATCAGAAATGCAATCTAAATGGAAAAGCAATGGCAAACAGCACAGCGGGGCCAACAGCCTTCTCCTGCATCGTTGCTTAGAGTTTTTTCCTAGAAATAGAATAAAAACAAGAATGGCAGAAAAGTACCATTTCATTCCAACAATGACTGTAGAGACAACCAACATGCAAACAGGCATCGCATATTCAGTCGACAAATTAAGCCCCAAAACTGTGTATGGAGACGCTTCCAGTGGTGCTTTGGGAAGAGCTGTGCCTGGGAGATCCACCGGGGAGAGGAGATCTGCCTGGGAAGGCTGGTGTTCGCAAGAGCATCCCTGGTGTTGAGACCTGGGGCAGGGAAGGAAGACCAGGGGTGCAAACCCAGCAAGGTGGGGCTGCGGCGGTGGGGCAGGCAGCCCAGACCTGCCTGCAAAGAGGGGAGCAACATGCACAGGATTGAAGGCTCGTGGCCAGAGCCCAAGGCTTGGTTCAGCCCGTCTCTACTGCAACAGAACAGTGCAAGAACATTTCACATTACATGTTTCAATCTTTTAAAAGTTAAGAAACAGACACCATTTTCCTTATTGTTTAAGTTACATTCATTGCATGGCCACGTTTTTAAGCAGTATCACTAGGAACATATTCTACTATCATTATATCAAAACTCAAAAATGTTTACTGCAATAATCTGTCTCCCAAGATAGTAATCAAAGCAGGGGGTTTTTTGAGATTTCAATCAGATTTGGGTGCTCCTGAAAACTATTGATTTGAAAAAAAATCCAGGACTGGCTCCCATTGCCTGTGTTATTAAAACTACTTTAGAAAAGGCATTTACTCTTTCATCCTGTATCCTTTGTATGCTTTGTCAAGTTAGAAATCCAAATCAGCATAAAATGCTTGCCATGGGAAGGGAAATGTATCAGATTTAATCTAGTGATTATGGTTCACCCATTGCAAACAGCTCCTTTGTCAAGGCCATCAGGTGAATTATTAACCTCTTCCATCCACAAATAGAAAAATACCTTCAGTCACAAGGAAGCAATGCCAAAAAATAAAGGTTATATGGGTTATTTGCAAGCATATCAGAAAGGCAAACAGCATGGCACACTCTGCAGCAGAAAATAACTGCTTGTTGAAGGTAAGGGGTGGGCAGAAGAGCTTCCTGATGCTCCACAGGGCTGAGAAGGTGGCCGTCCTGGTGGGAGCAGTGACATTCTGGTGTCCTTGCACCTCTGCCTCTGCATTGCAACACACAGCAAGAAAACCGTTCCTGGGGAAGTGTTTCACCCAAAGCAGCTGTTACCTCAAACATGACATTTATTGCTAATGAACTTCTGCTGCTCTCACCCTCCAGAAGAGCAGGGAGGCTGCTCCCGCTGAGCCATAAGCACTCATTCCTTGCAGGTGACCCACAGAATTACCATGGCCAGACCTCACTAGTTAAATCCTCACCCTCAGCCTGCCTCTGGCAGGTCTCTAGCCCCTGAGGTGCACCTTGACATTGGTATGACCAGTCGTTTCAGCAGAACACTTGGTCTTGAGCAGCTGGGGAGCCGGCGCAGAACAGGTAACGTAGCTTCCCACCAATTAATTCAGCACATAAATAGAGTAGCAGCGAGCAGGTACCTGCTGCTGTCCCTTCCAGTCACCCCTGGCACTGGTCTCCAGGCTCTGCAACAGGTAAGAGGCATTTCTGGGTATAGGCTGCGGGAAGGGGACTCTGCTGTGCTGGGGACAGGGGTGGGAGGAAAGATAGGGAGGCAGAAACCTGCCTTGGGAAGGCTGTAAAATGAAGCAGTAAAGGGGGTACATTGGTAAATGAGGATCAAGACAAATTCACGGTTGTCTAAAACATACATGAGGCAGAAGCAAAACTCAGTTTAAACAGGAGAGAGTAAACAATAAAACAAACTCATGGAAGTGTCTCCCCTGCCCTGCCTTTACCCTGTCACACCAAGGGAAGCTCCCAGCAGCAGCAGTAGGGAGCACTTCCCTTCCAGCCCCCGCAGACTCCTCCAAAACTGGGGTCTGTCTGCAAGGAGGGAGGTCCAGGGATGGCTCTTGGTCACAGCAGAGCAACCACTTGTTCAGAACACAAATCATTACCATACAAACTACTACAAAATCAGCGCTGTGCTTTACCTGATCTCCTTAAATCATATTTTTGTATCTTGCTATTATATCAAACTAATGGGAGTTTTGAGAGTAAAAGCCCTTGAAGGCAGATGTATTTGACCAAGCAACCACGGAACTTCATCTATGGCCTGTGTACCTTTTAAGAGGTAAAATAAATCCTCAGAGGTATAAAAACAATAAATCGGGCATCAGCACCATGGAAGGAAATCTTACAGAAGGAAGGAGCTGAGAAGGCCTGGAGGCTCCCTGCCTGCCGCCAGCCCCGCTGCTTCCCCCAGCCAAGGCAGGTCAGCACACAAGAGGGGGAGCTGGGCATCACCACCGCTCCTGTGCCAGCCCACATCCCAGCTGCTGAATGGGCCAGGCTGGTGATGCTCCAGGCAGAAGTGACCACGCTTGTTTGTTTCTTCATTTCAAAATGAATCTTCCGACTGAGGCAAAAATAAAGGAGAGGGCTCCCGTGAGCAGAGGGACACTGCTCTACCGCAGCTGCACCCGCCATCGACTTGATTCTGAAACGATTTTGTTTGTTCCACAAAACAGACAGGCCTTGAAAAGCACCACACAAGTGGGGGGTAGGGAGGAGAAAAAGAAGTGGGGAAAAAAAATAGGAACAATGAAAGCATGCTATAAACCAAATTCCCATCTCTGTTACACCCAGGCAGAAAAATCATTGAAATAAGAGTCACTGGTAGGTCAAACTTTACACCTTTTAACTAGCCACATTAAAGCAGAGCGTGGTCACTTCCAAACTGTGTTTACTGCTTTCAAATCCTAGTTTAGAGCAAGGGCTCAGAAGTCTCTCTCTTGAGAGGACTTTCTTCTGCTTCTAATAAAAATTCCCATCTGCCTCACGGGTGTGATCCCAAATAAGGGCAAACGGAAATAGAGGAACCATCCTTGCCTTGGACACAATCAATACAACTGCCAAAAAACAGCATGTATTTAATAAATGCAATGTAGATTGCTTTATTTGACCTTCTGTTCACAAAATAATTTTATTATATGTATGAAAGCAGCATACAGGCAATAAAATTATGAAAACATTCACAATACATAAATACACAGACCTGATGCAGGATGTATATAGTTCATTAGACTTTATTTTTTTTTCCCTCTCAGTTCTCTTTCCCTGACAACACTTTTTTTTTTGATATATGCTATGAAAAAATTGCTCCAAAGGGTTTTTTCTCCCATTCAGAAAACAAATAGCTTTCTTTGATTGCTGCTGAATATTAACATCCAACGTTCCTGTCGCTACTGTTCACTGATTGCTTTTGGCATTACAAAGGGAAAGCAGCAGGGAAGAACAATGGAAAAGTATCAGTTTTTTTGAATCAAACATTGGCAACTTTTTTGGAGCTCACAGGACGTTTTTGAGGTGTGTGGGGGGGTGCAGTTCCATCCATATTTAGAAACGTCTTAATCCAAAATGGTAATGAGGCACTATTCCTTATTGAATGGATTATTGACACAGCAATTACTAAAATGTAATGTCCTCCTGTTTTCCAAAGTAAAGCACCAGGTACCTCACTTTTTAATTCTGATACAGCAGCAGACAGACAGCATGATCCTGGTGGTACTGCAATAATCGAGATGATAACGAGGTCTGGCATGTTTACTACCATTATAACCAATTGTGTTTGTTCAGAAAAGATATCCAAGACTTGAAATAAGAAAAGTCTGAGAAAGCTGTTTATCTTACATAAATACAAAACATTATATACTAAGAATTGTTATCTAAGAAGCTTCTCTTCTCAAATTGGATTCTTCTTAAGGTTGTAATCATATTTAAGGTATTTACAGATCCACAAACTTGACATTCTAGCAAAGTCTTTGTAACATGAAACTTTTTTAAAAATAAATAGCAGCAATTTCTTTTATTTCTATAAGGGAAGAGAATTCACAACTCAGTCAACGCTGGTCCTATCTTTTGAAAGAAATCCCACTTAAAACAGAAAAAAAAAAAAAAAAGCCCACAAGCAAAAGAACTCCACACAGCATCGGTTCTGTCGATTCCTTCATTTCTTGCTGAGCTTCTTAACATTCCTTCATTCCCCTCACCGGTTCTCCAGACTATCAGAGCTTGTAATAAAGTGCTGACTGGTTGACTGGTCAAAAAGCAGTTATGACACTCCAAAAATATCCCATTATTTAGACATCTTAAATAACATAAATAAAGCTAGATCTGTTATAACATATGAAAAATATCAATTTAAAACAATAAATAAATAAACCCAGTATCAACGTATTACCTCCCAAAGCTTTAAAAATAACCATTCTTATTATAAGGCTCAATTATTTGTCAGAAATAATTTTAAGAAGGCATCTACCTACCTTTACAATCCTCCAGTCTTTAATTAGAACCTGTTAACACCCACTATCACAAAACACAGCAATCTTTGAACTTCTAGTAAACATTAATCTTTAAATACTTAACATTTATCTTTTGCCTCATTGTAAGCTAGAAATTGGATTCTCAGGGGAGAGAATATTTTCTTCATCACTGCACTACATCTGAATTTGTATTTTTTCCTCAGTATGAACAGCACAGTTAAATATATATATATATTTTTTCCATTTCTCAGTATATTTTCCTGTTTATTGTTTTTAATGTTAAATTTGCTTTGAATGCCAGGAAAATTGATTCTAGGATTGGTATAAATGTGTATTTCTCCCTAGAGCTTAACTTCTTACCAAAAACTTTGTATATCTTTTTTTTTTTTTTTCAAAAAAAAAAAAAAAAGTTTATTACAATACACACTATTAGGTCTTGCTGGGTAAACCATACTGTTCAGGTTTTATGCTGCCCGTTCTGTGTAATGGGATTGATCTTTTCCAAAGAAACATCAGCTTCATAATCCAAAATACCCGACAGTGCTGGAGACATTTTCTCCAAGGTCTTAGACAGTTCACCCTCTTCTTCCTTTTTGAGAGGTTCTTCTTCCGGACAGATAATTGCATGTGGGATCAGATAAACCAGATTAGATTCTTTGGGGCTGGACCCTTTGGCCTCATGTTGGCTCGAAAAAACCACTGCTCCGTTATTGTTAATACTAACAGTCTCTATAGCATTGCCGGACATAGGGCAGAGCTTGTAGCATCCCAGCAGGGTTGAAAATGCCTTGCGGAAATCAGCATTGAAGGCATAAATGATGGGATTGAGGGAAGAATTAGCCCATCCAAACCAAACAAAAACATCAAAGGTGGTGGAGTTAATGCAGAAAGCTTCTGCTCCTTTGGATGGTTGGGTAGGCTCACAGAAGGGAATCATGCAGTTCAATACGAAAAATGGCAACCAGCAGCACACAAACACCCCCATGATCACCGACAAAGTCTTTAAAACCTTCGTTTCCCTCTTGAAGGACATTTTGAAGTTGCTCTCCGGCTGCTGGCAGTCCATGCTGCTCCTGTTGCCGCTCGTGTTCTGGCAGTTCTTGGCATGCACTGCTGCTCTCTCCAGAGCTGAGATGCGTCGTATTTGCTTCTGAGCAATCCGGTATATCCTCGTGTAAGTCACTATCATGATGGCCACAGGTATATAGAAGCTAATTAGAGAGGAGGAGATGGCATACATCCTGTTTAGGCTAGAATCACAGTTGTCCGTGCTTATACCTTGTAAACTGGCATTTAGTTCCAACAAGCTTGTGGTTGTAGCCTTGTGCCAGTTCAGCTGCACAGGGATGAAGGAAATCAACACAGACAAAGTCCACGCCACGCTGATCATGATGAAGGCTGCCTTCGGGGTCATTTTCCTCTCATACCTAAATGGGCTGGAGATGGCCCAGTATCTGTCCACACTAATGACACAGAGATTTAAGATGGAGGCTGTAGAGCACATAATATCAAAGGTCACCCAGATGTTGCAAAATGAACCAAAAGGCCAGAAACCAGCAATCTCAGCCACGGCTTTCCATGGCATGACCAAAACTGCCACTAAGAGATCTGACACAGCCAAGGAGATGACAAAGAAGTTGGTCACCTTGGACCTGAGGTGGCGAAACCTAATGACAGCTGCACAGACCAGCATGTTTCCCAGTAGCGTGGAGAGGATCAGCAGCGAGAGGAAGCAGCCTGTGAGGATCCGAAAGGAAGAGTCCCTTTCCACCAGCAACCCTTCCCCGTCCATAGTGGTGTTGTTCCAAGTCATAGTTCCTCCTGAGGGAAAATCATATCATGATTTTCATGACGACATCGGCTCTTTTCCTTGCAGAGATCAGAGACATCAGACGTCCATTAATTACTCATCACCAAACGGACCAAAGGTCCTTTCTTACGGTCCCTTCACCCCCAGACGGACTTCACCCACTTTGAATCATCCTGAACAACACTGAAAGCACTACGAGCAGGAACTGAAAATGCACAAATACAGTACACCCTCCAGACTGTTTTTTTTTTTAAGCAATCTCTTTAGAAACACACTGCACCACCCCAGCATGAACTAGCCTAATTCAGACAGCTCACCTGCAGATGTTCTGCTGCTGTGCTCTGCAAACAGACCCCACAGACAGGAAAGCAATCACTTTTCCATGCTTGCATATATTCCCACTTAAGCAGGCTATTGATCGAGTGTTTCCAGCGTCCATTGCACTAGCCCTTCAAATTTACTGAAGCGTACTATCTGAGGTGCTTTTTTCTCTAGTTTAGTTTCCGAAATGTCTCACTGATTAAACACTCCATCCTTCCTCCTCAGTGCACTGAGTACACTCAGTTACAAAACACACCAGTTCTCTGTTTCTGGGCAGCATCAAAGAACAATTCTTCACTTTGTTTCAAACTGTTTAAGTTTTACACTTCCAAGACAAAGAAAATAAACATACAGTAGGTGTGTTTTAGTTTTCTGTAAGAAGCAGCTCAAGTTACTTAGTTTTATTTAAACAAGAAATGCTGGCTCCTACCTTTCACCTCTGATTCTCTGTTTGCTCTGGGATGCAGGGCCGTCTCTCCTCCTCTTTTAGTTTTGGAATTGCATAGTGAATCTTATATACAAAACCAACACAGAAACCCTGCATTGCATCAGGTGCTTGTGTTTTTTTCCCTGAAAGTGCAAATTACAGGGGAGAAGCAAAAGCAGGATCCGGCAGAGTCTGACCATCGGGAGTTACTTTTTTAGGGAGCAGCAGGTCTGTGCTGTCGGACCCTGCATGACGGACCCCACCAGCATATGCCCAGCCACCTCCATCCCACGGCCCCCACAGATCACTCTGCAAACTTTCTTGGCCAGATCAGTCCCAGTCGCACTTTGTACATCCAGTCGAAGTGGCACATCAGGGCAACTCATCCCAGGCAAAAGGCACGGTATTCCCAACTCTGGCAAGAGCCGAGTATCAGTTCTTTCTTCTGTCGTTCACGGGAAGGAGAAAGAAGGGAGAGAGGAAGAGAAGGACCTGAGTGACCTCCCCTCAGCCACACTGTCGGTGCCCACAGCGGGTTCCTCTTCCAGCGGGGACAAGTCACTTCAACGCTCCGCTGCCAGGTTATAGCTCTCCATAACTACCCCGCAATAATCCCACCTCCTGCTCAGCGGGGCTGCGCTCCAGGCATCGGGTCCAGCTTCTAACATGCTTTTCCCCCCCTTTCAGAAAAGCGCAGGCAGAAGCAGCTCCTCACGCTTTCCCGCAGGTTGCCCCGGGACAAGCATCTCCGGAGCCGGGGGGTCCCGGCGGCAAAGGCTTTCTTCTGCCCGGGGCAGGGCTCGGCAGCATCGCCCCTCCAGGGGAGGTCTGTCTGCCCGGCGTCTCCTTCCTAAAGGATTAAGAGAAGGAAAAGACAGGCATGGAGTCACGCAGCGGGCAAAATGCAACCCCCTTTCACCTTCTCTAACATCTTCGGTGGGGCGCAGCTTCTTCTGGGCAGCCTCTCCCCGCTTTTTTTGCCTTCCTTGGGAATAACCCTCCTTGGGAATAACCCTCCCAGGCAGCCGGGGGAAGGAGGAGGTTGCCGGAACAGCTGTCCTGGAGTTTAGGGCAAACGGGATTACTTTGCCCCGTCCTGAGCTCCGCCGATGCCTGGGGTGCTGCGTGACGCCTCGGCGCTGCGGAGTCCAACTAATTGATGCGGGAAGTAAGTAACCGGCACCTCACCTCGGGCTGGGCGATGCTCAGGAGGCGGGCTGCAGGCCGAGCCACCCGCGACTCCCCCGGCCCCCCAGGACAGCAGCGTTCCCCCAAGGCACCCTCGGGAATAAGGAGTGGGAGGGAGAAGGCGGGGGTCGCCCGGGACCCCCTCCCGGCACAGCAGGGAAGGGGCGGCGGTACTCACCGGGGCGGGGCGGGCNGGCAAGCTTAAAGCCTGGGTTCCCAACGCAGCCGAAAGGCATCGTTATCTCTGCGCGTAGGCAGAGGGGGAGCCCCAAAGCCCCGGTTCCCAGGGGTGTGGGTGGCTGCCTGGGGACCCGCATCCCGACTAACTTGCTCGCCATCAGGCGAGGGGACAGCAGAGGAACAACTTCGGACCCGCCGGAGCCTCGGAGCGGGCACCCCCTGATGGCAGCTGCGGTTTTTCGGGCAGCTGGTTTGGTGTCTGCAGAGAAAACAGCTCAACGAACTGCTGTCCTTGAGCGCAAAAAATCTGTCACTCTCTTCAAATCGCAATTTTCTCCTTTGCAAAAATCCTTCAAGTTCGGTAGTAAGAATCAAAACCAGAGGGGTTACATCTCAGAGCCCTACTTTCTACAAAGAGGATTTTTCTTTCTTACCTTACCCACAACAGGCAACGGAAGAAGGTGAATGTGCTGAGGTGCAAGTTGCTACCTTTGTTTAGGAATCTTACTCAAGAAAAAAAAAAGCCAGAAAATTAAGATAAAGAAACATCATGGGGAGGTTAAAAACCTCCTAGAAAAACAAAAGCTTACTAAGTTGTCAAGATAAATTTTGTAGAGTCCAGCATTAGCTGCCTTTCTGTCATCTATAATATTTTTCATAATGTCAGTTAAAGTAGATACAGTGCTACACTAACCTTGACTAGATAACTAAAACACTTGTTTTCCTTTTCTCATGTCTCTTTTTTTTTAACAGCTTCTCAGCAAGTTCTCATACTCCTCTTCTTATTATCCTGTCCTTTAACCATCATTCATCCCTAGAGGAAGGTGAAAATAGACAAGAAAATGAATCCTGTACTGTTTGGTAATACAGACCTCTAATGAGACTCATTGTGAGCTTTCTTTTCCTGTTTTCAAGATTTTTGTCCTTTTTCTCCTGTTCTTAAAGCACAACACAGGTGAGGTTTACTGCGTGATACCTTCTGAAAGCGCATCACGCTCCTGCCTTTCAGTAGAAACCCCAGGCTGAGGGAAACATTAAGAACAGTAAGTGACAGTAAGTCACTGAGCGTATTTGATTTTATTTGCAACAACTTCCAGAGGGTCCTCCAGAATGGCTTTCACAGCCAACTACAGCCATCCTGGGTTATGCCAGGAGAAATCGCAACTCCAGAGTACACAAACAGTGCGATCTTCAAGGTGTACCAGAGAGAAACACTGAGGTATACATTGCAGAAAAGTCTGCTCTCAGTCATCGGCTTATCAGCTCATTGAGTGAACTCTTCAGTTCATTTTTGCTGGGGAGTGGACTTTCCCAGGGAAGAGGCTGAATTCAGCATTGGAAGACCCTAATGCTGCTCATATGGGAGAGGGTTCAAAACTTTCATTTGAATCACATAAAAATATGCCTTTAAGCTTCCTACTCACAGCAGCCTTTAAGAATCTCCCGATCATTATTTGTTTGACAATTCCGCATCTGTTTCAGAAGTCAGAGCCTCTCTCCTGCCTTGTGGGATCAGCTCAGGGGTGACAAGGTCTGGTTCACCTAAGACCCTACTAGTGGAGCAAAGCCCCCTTCAACAGCTACGCAGGTTTCCAGCACCAGCATTTCAAGCAGGGGACCCTGCTGTACCTCCTTTGTCACTTTAGCTGATTTGTAAGCCTTTAAAATTTTCATGACTTAATAGTCATACCAAGGTGAGGAACAAAAGTGAAATCCATTAAACCCCTATTACTTAGATAAATTTAGTGGTGGGATTAGGCAGATGATTGACATGACTCGGGGAGCAAGTTATGCAGTTTCATGTGAATTTTCCTTTTGCTGCTCTCCAGATATCCTGCCTCCAGCCAGCGCGAGAAGGATCAGGCGTCATCCAGGCTGGGACTTGCCTAAAACTGCCAGCAACAGGACAATGGTGCAGGTGTTTCCTGGAGATTCAGAAACAAGCATAGACCTTGTTTAATTCTCCCTGGGTACCCACATAAAACAGCTCTTTAATTTTATTTAATGCTTTTCAATCACTACTGACTGATGCTGGATTCAAAGCAACACCCAGCAAAGGAAAGCTTTTGTGTCTGTGTTACCACCCTGTGAGGCACCTGCTCCTCCCAGGAGACTCTGATTGAAGAAAGTCCTGTTTGGTCCATATGAAGATTCAAAAATACAAATACCGAGTAGCACCTTGATCCAAACCATCTTCATCCAAACAGTAATTAGCTACTGGAAGATCAAATCAGAGCTGAACAGAGTCCAGATCTTCCATTCAGAGATAAACATGCTTTAATCTACAAAATAGTACACATACTATAGGTGGGGAAAGGCAGCTTAATTTACAAAATAATATTACAAAACATAGGTACAAATTGTACTCACATCACTCTCAGAATGACTTTTTGAGTCTGCATGCATGGGACTTACTAAACATGAAATCAGCTGAAGCATGTTAGCAGAAATAATGCTAGCTAAAAGAGCTGTCAGGTTTCTAAATAACTGGTTATACTAATAAGCCAAGATAACTTTAGCTTCAATTGAACCTTCTCAGAAAAATCAAGGGTTCCTGGAAATTGAACAACAGCTATGAACTCCCTTAAAGACCAGTGAAGCACACTGGTTAAATTGATATTATTGTGTAGGGCATTCCACAGGGAAGATCACAGCAGGGAGTACAAAAAAGCACAGAGCAAAGAGTAGCAGCAGAAAAAAACTCTTACATTGCTGCTAAAAAAAAAAAAAAAAACACAACCAAAAAAAACCCCATCTCCAAAGATCTCAAGCTCATTCTTGAATGATAAGGATCCACCAGCAGGGAGACAGGATCAGTGTGAGAATTGATTTATAGTCCCCAAACACTGACGACAAGAAGCCTAAATGTTCAGTATTGAGTGTGGGTGCTTTTTTTTTTTTGACTGTAGATTATAGGCCTGTCCATCTGCAGCTGGACCTTAGAGTCTGGGGGATTCAGTAGGACTGATCTCAAAAATCACATTTCTGTGCACAATTTCCAATGGCAACTGTTGCACAAAGCATCCCTGGGTATCAGGTCACCAGTGAAGTGTGTGCAGAAATCTGGACGCTGTCAGAGAAAAAGGAAAATTTAAAAAAAAAAAAAACAAAGTGAAATGCCATTTTTGAAAGCCCTAATTTAAACTAATTTTTCAAGGCAGCTAATTCAGGCAGCAGTAAAGCTGGATGCAGAGAGTAATGCAAGAAGGGTATAAATGGGAAGGATTTGATGGGCAGCACTACTGATTCTGGGTTCTGGAGCTCCTGCACTGGCTGTGGGGTGCTCACCAGGCTGCTCCTCTGACATCTCCCCTCCCAAGGAATTGATGCTTGGCTGTGGGAGAGCAGCCCTGGTTCCAGCCAGGAGAGCCCCCTTCCACCCCTGGGGCAGGGTGGTGTGAGCCTGCAGAAAGGATCTTTGTTCTGATCAGGCAGCAGGCTCACAAAAAAGCAGCCTCATGTCTGCAGGGCTACACACACACAAGCTTTAGGAGTGGTGGAAGCCATCACCTGGCTGTAAAGGGAAAGTTGGGGTGTTCCCTTCCCATCCCCACTCCTGCTCAGAGACTGTTCAGGCTCTGTCCCCTTTCTTCCCCTCACCAGTAACGCCTCTCCACATCTGAAGTACAAACCCAGAGCCAAGCTGGTTGGTTTCAGCTGTAACCCCCCGGATTTTACAACAAAATAGCTCTTCTTGGCAAGAAGTGGAAGACAAGAAAGAAAGAGAAATGCCAAACCTGTAGCTGGGGATCCGAGCAGAAGCTGTCAGCTAAACAGTCCCCAGCCTCCTGCCTGCGGGAGCCATGGGTAATTTAAGCTTGGTACGATGCTGCCAATAACTGTGTTATTTAATCAGCAGAGTTTATGCAGTGATTTATGGGTTCCACCCATCCACTCCCACAGGTCCAGAGGTGGAAAAGTTTTCCACAATGAACACTCAGAGTGACCCTTCCTCTCGCAGCTCGAACCGCTCCGTCAAACCAAAGGCTATTACTGGATCTTAAATCACCCTGGAAGATTGTTCAAGCAGGGAAGCCTAAATTTTTCCCCCTCTCTTTCTGGGATTTCCATCTGCTGCAGATACAGGGAAGGAGGGAGATTACTGCCCTGCCAACACTTCCCTCCAGAGTGGGTAGAGAGCCAAACTGCAGAGGATAATGAGAATAAATTATAGCTGAGAGGAGAGCTCTAAAGAAAGAAAAAGGATTCCTTCAACTGCTTCATCCTGGTGGCACGGCAGAACAGGGCCAGGAAATCCACAGCAAAACATCAAGACTCCTTCTCTGAGACCCAAACTAAGCCAACAAATACAAAATATCTCAAATTTTGTGATCATTTCACTGACAAATGTAGACACTTGATGTACTGCTGAATTTTATGTTTCTAATCCATGCATATAAAAACCCTACATAGTTGATTGCTGAGGACCTACTATATGAATAGCACATAAACTAGCATATCAACACACAAATACAGACTGGGCCATCACCTCCCAATTTATGCTTCATTTGCATATGCATAATTTTTTTTTTAATACCATAGAACTTGCATTTTTTCTCTCGCTCCACACTGGACAGGCATTTTAGGCCTGCAGAAAAATTGAGGTTGACTACGTGAAGCAAAAGAAAAGTCACAGAAAAAAACAACATCTCTTTAATGTTAAAGATGGCTTTGACATATTAATTAGTATCTCAGAAATGAAATAATGCCTGTGCTACAGCATGATTCATTAGAATGAAATTAATTTGAGAAATAATTAATGCTGAGTGGATGAATAGAAAGAATCCAAATAGATACATTAGCAGCAAAACTCTTCACAGATGAGAGCTACAGTGAGTTCTAGCAACAGTGGATGAGACTGCAGATAGTGCGATTGTCTTAGCAGATGGCTTGGTAGGTGGCACTCTCGCCTCCTAAACTGGTGTTACAGATTTACTCCTGAGCTGTGTGCCAGCAGAAAATGGATCCTTCCCCATATTCCAGCCCAGTCCCAGACTGATGGGTGGAGAAGAACTGTTTAACATATACCAGCAGATTTTTGTGGCTTGCTGGTGCAGAACAAGTGATGATGAAAAATGTGCTTGGTACTTATCGGAGACTATTGCCTCTAAAGGTTAGTGGAGTAAGCAAACAATAGTTTGCACTACAGTTGATTATTTTTAAGTCCACATTATTGTGCACCCAGTACAGCCAAGCTCCACAGCCCTCCCCTGGGAAGGCTACAAATCCTTGAATTAAGATAATTAAACTAGTACTTACCGCAAAAATAGAAGCTGATACTGCACAGAGCATCGCTTCTTGCTTGTAGTGAAGACCAACAGAAGCGTTTCCCAGCAGCGCTGCAGGGAGCTGCAGGAACAGGCAGCTCAGGCAGGGACACCCAGCCAGGGCTCCCTGCAAGGGGAACAGCTCTGCAGTACCCACACAGAAGCCCAGCAGCTCCAGCTATAGCAGACAGGGTCAACCAGCAGTCCAGTGATGACCAGACCACGCCAAATGTCCCAGTCCTGGAGCTTTGCTGTCTCCAGAAGCATTTTCCCGTCCAAACAACCCTGCTGCCATTGAGGTGTTGCAGTTGTAACAACCCAGGATCTCACGAGGTTTTGGGATTAAATTGTTCTTGGAGGCAAGATGCTGGTTGTCCAAGTCTTTAGCAAATCACACCCTCTGGGCTCGATGGCAGTGAGAAATATTCCACGAAGTTAAATAGAACACTAGAATGATATTCCAAACAAGAATCCACACCAAAGTCTAAAGTTAGGGCTGCTTCGCTCCTCTTGCCATAACTTTCATTTTAACTTCTGAAAAGCCTGGACATCAAACTGGATTACCCCAAACTATAATATATTTATTATATAATATATAATTATATATATATAATATATAAAATTATAATCCCAAATCCACTTTCACTCTAGCTCATCTGGATCCATTTTCCTCTTCCAGGCTCCAAGCTTGTCCCTCCAGGGCTGTTTCATCCCAGCAACATAAGCAGCATCTCGGTCTTTGCAGCCTGTCTCGATGCCCTTGGCTTATCCTTGTCTTGTGCTGCGAAGAGTTGTTGCTGGGACAGACTCTTCTCTAACAGACAGTACTTTCCCAGGCTGGAAATGTGCCCTGAGTTTCATCATCTGTTTCATCATCTCAGGGTCAGGAACCTTCAAAAATAAGCAAGTTCCCCCCGCCTTCTTCCTGGGATATACAGCTGCCCAGGGCTGGGCTCAGACCACAGCAGGCTCAGCTCCACCAACACAGGCATTCAGACTGGTCCTCTCCATTTAGGAGAAGTTCAAATTAGGTACAAATTACATTTAGGGAAGGATATGGGCTCTGATCCTACCTACTTTCTGGTTTCACTTTTTCTCCCACTCTTTACAGTAGTTGATTTTCTGCTGTGCTTTTCTCAGCATTACTTCCTAAAAACTTCCCCTGGGATGCACAGCTATACTGTCCTACAGGATGTACAGCTCAGCCAGGGTTTATCTGTGGCTTTCTTGCACCTGTGTCTATCTTCTTAGGAATTTTAGATGCCGTTCTGGGATTCTTTTAGTGATCTCTGGGAATGTCCTCACCAGCTTTCTAGGAATTTCCACCCAACTTTCAGGGAATTTCATATTGCCTTCTAGGTAACCTTCTCATTGCTTTCCAATAATTTCTTTCACCTTTCTATGAATTGCCAAATGCTTTCAATAAATCCCCTAATGCTTTTCTATAAATTGCCCTGCTGCTTTCTAGTAATTGTGCACTATTTATAAGAATACCCTTCTGCTTGCCAGCAGTTCCCTTCTGCTCTTTAGGATTTTTCCACAGCTTTCTAGGAACTGCACATTTCTTTCTATGATACCTCCACTGCTTTATAGCAACTCCTCCTTACTTCATAGGAAATTCCTTTCAACTTTCTAGGAATCTGTTGCCAACTTTCTCAGAATATACATTTGGTTTTCTGGAGTCACCCTACAGTTTTATACGAATCCAGATCTGCTTTCTAAGAATTGCCTGTAATTTTCCAGGAGTTCCCTGTAGCTTTCTAAGAATTTGCCATAGCTTTCTAGATGTTTTTCATACCTTTCTATGAATTTTTCTGTCACTATGAACCTCTCATTCCTTCCTAGATATTTCTACCAGCTTTACAGGCATATCTATCACATTGTGGCATGGTGTCAAGTGTTATTTCATACTGTACGTGCTGTTGGCACGATTCAAAGGGAAAGACACAAGAGGTGGTATCTGGTCCCTAGAGGATGATAGAAAAAACTTTGCCAGACCTGCTTGAAGTGGTTGTGAGATCCTGCAGCTGTTCCCAGTGCCCCATGGGGTGATGGTCCACACCCCTTCCTCTTGCCCCACGCTACATCCATAGCTGCATGTGGCCATTCCAGATCAGTCTGCGTAGCCGAATGTCTTGATGCCGACAGTGGCTGGCACAGACGCTTCAGAGCACAAACAATCCCACAACAGACATTTGTAAAATAGCCACATCATAGAGGAAATGGCTTCCTAATCCCCTTGTAAGGCTGGTTTATCCCTTTAAATGCAGCTTTATGTCCCTTGTAAATGCAGATTGGCTTTTCATGTTTATTCCCTTCCAGTCTTATCTGATATAACTATGCATGTTTTCATGAAAATAAATGGGAAAATCGAGTATGCATCAATTTAGCTTGGCACCATAGAGCATGAGTAACCCAAAATTGGGTTCAAATATTGCAGATGGAGCCAAAAGCTTTAATTGATTTAAGTAATATTCATCAGCTTATATAAGGGTTTTGTTGCAATTTATATTTCCAAAAACTGTAGTGTTATTTGTCTGTTTGACAAAATTTCCTTAGGTAATAGTTTATTCATTAGCAGCAGAGACTGGGAAAACAAAGTGGTGGGTTTTCATATACTGACACAAACTCACAGCAATCCCTAGCTCATTGATGGAAACAGTCTTTGAATTTATGGACACTCCTAGTCTGGACTGATGCCTCTTCTAGTCTGGGGCTTGGATTTTCTACATGAAATTAATGTACAGTAAGTCAGTAGACCATAGGAAATGCTATATATACATGGTTTACCTCACCCAGTATTCTGCTCCCAACAGCAAAAACCAGCACAAAGCCTCACAGGCACCTCCCATCAAGTGAGTGCTAATGATCAGAAATGTTGCTGGTTTCTTCTGGCAAACCCCTGATAACAGCCAGCTTGGTGCCAGGGCCAGTTCCTAACACCATCTTCCAGACCCAGCAACTGAATGCACTGCACCTTCAGGGCCATCACCACAGATCGTTTTCCACCTACCTGCTCTACAACTACTTTTTTTTCATTGAGCAGAAGAGTCTTGACATATCCCATGCTGTGTCCAGCTCTGGAGTCCCCAACAGAGAAAAGACATAGAACTGTTGGAACAGGTCCAGCGGAGGGCCACGAAGATGATTAGAGGGATGGAGCACCTCTCCTATCAGGACAGGCTGAGAGAGCTGGGGCTGTTCAGCCTGGAGAAGAGAAGGCTTTGGGGAGACCTTCGAGCAGCCTTCCAGAATCTGAAGGGAGCTACAGGAGAGCTGGAGAGGGACTCTTTGTCAGGAAGTGTAGTGATAGGACAAGGGGTAATGGTTTTAAACTAGAAGAAGGGAGATTTACATTGGATGTTAGGAAGAACTTCTTTACTGTGAGGGTGGTGAGGCACTGGAACAGGTTGCCCAGGGAATTTGTGGATGCCCCATCCCTGGAGGTGTTCAAGGCCAGGCTGGATGGGGCTTGGAGCAACCTGGTCGAGTGAGAGGTGTCATTGCCCATGGTAGGGGGGTTGGAACTCCACAATCTTTAAGGTCCCTTCCAACTCTGACTATTCTATGATTCTATGATTCTGTGCTTGCCTTTACTCTCTTTGACTGCACTGCTTGCAATACAGGCTTGTGGAAAACTTGGTCCTGTAGTGCCACTTACTGGACATTCATATTCATAAATGAAACGTGCAGCAGCTCTTCCTTTTCCTCAGTTGATTCCCAGTGCCAATTTGACATGGTAAAAAACGTAAAAAGCATTCCTGTCCAATATTAATATTATGAATACAGGAAAGCTTGAGGAAAGCAAATACAGTAAAGATCGTTTCTTAGATAAGGCACTAATTGTAAAGGAACAGGGATCCTCCTTTTCTGGTGAGCGCAGAGAAGACTTTGCTTTCAGGTGAAAACATGCAGGTGGTTAAATTTAACCCTAGTCCAACAAATACAAAGGACCGAATGTACATCTGGAGGTTTGCAGGAGTCTTGTTCATGTATTCCTTGGGAAATAAGGCGACTGAGAGGAATACTTCAACAGGAGCTAAGGTAGGTCTTATTTGATTAATCCAGTTGTAGTGTCTAGGCACATGGTTTCTGTATGCACCATTAGCACTTGCACTGTAATTTAACCAGCAAGATGCTACACTCTGCATGAAACTGCAAGAAAACACATGCTTGAGCTTGAGACACTGGTCAAGTTAAGATACATGGACTGATCGCATGGGATTGCCTGAGTGGGGGGGAGGTGGGACCTTTGAAGCACAAATTCGCAATATTCAGCTGCAGATCAATATGCCCAAATGCACGCTCTTGGGTCTGTCTGGATCTGGGAGCTGGCACATCATCCTGGATTCTGCATTTTTCAACACAGATGAAAACATTTTAGTGTGCAAGTTAGTGAAGACAAAGGAACACGTGTAGCCAGAGATGAGATATTCCTTGTGAGTACATATATTCACCCATTTGCCTTCCAGTTTTGTGAGCAAATTGCTGTTTGTTGGTCAGAGCCACCTCAAGACTTTTCAGGATTCACAGCAAAAAATCAGATTTATTTCCCAGCAAGGGGAGAAATGACTGTTCTAGTGAAAAAGAAGCTACGTAGTTGTTCAAAACCATCTGCACTGTAGAGCAAATGATTAACTAGAGGAATGAATATAGCCTTCCATGTAGCAACTTGGAGAATTTAGGTATTGATTTATTTACATTAGAGTCTGCAAGTCAAGTTTCTATTGTAATGTGCAGCAAGGACCACATGTGGTTTTAAAGCAGATTAACAAGTCAGTATCTGTGGCATATAATAAAATTATTAGAGGCAGAAGACATCAGTCCTCAGAATGTAAACCATATATCGCAGTACCCACCAACAATGAATTTATTTCTATGCATGGCAACCCGCTGTCTCCATTTTCTGAACGAGATATTTTTCCTGCGCAGTCATTGCAATGTTTTTAGCAACAGGTGTGAGGGATGGATACCATTAAAGATGTATTCAGTGTTGGATCTGTCAGTGGTCAGAGAGACAGGGATCTGCCCAACAAGATTAAAAAGAGCTAAAGACACTAGCAGTAAAGTAGATAAATTGTGAATAGATTTTGTTGTGCAAGAAAAGTGCAGCACAAGGGTATCAGCTTTTACTCTTTCATGGTGCAATCTTACCTGATATATTTGCACTCCCAGGTGTCATGTATATATCTATGATATATCTCTGTGAGACCTAAGTTGAGGAGCCACAGGGAAACATCATAGGTGGATATCCAAGGTTTAATGTGCCTGTGTAAGAATGAAAGTTGAATCTTAACTTTTCATTGAAAATCATAAACTTAGTAGGCTAGTTAAAAGCTGAAAACAGACTCCAGGCTTCACAATTATGTTTTTATTTAAAAAAAAAATAAAAATCACATAAGTTGAGTTTTAACAGCAAAGATTTCACCAGTAAGTATATCTCCATAAGTATTTAATACCTGGGGAGTATATTCTGGCTTTTTAATATAAAATTCTCATTTAGCATCCAGCAAGGAGCAGTGACAGGGAGGTCCAAGCTTGCCAGCCCTGTACTCAAGAGTGTTTCAGAGTAGGATTGCTCTGCATCCAGCTGCCACCCGTCTGGAGACAAGACAGGTGGTCAGGGAATTTTAACAGAAGACCTCAGAGGAGCTGAGCTGGGTTACAGACAGTAGTTGCGATCGGCCTCGCTATGTTGGCACGTTATTCCAGTCCACAAGAATTAAGCTAGCCCTGTTTGTGAGATGTGCATCCGATGCAGCGCAGCTGTGTCTGACTGAGTTTTCCCACGTTCCCAGAAGACTCAGCACCAGTTACAGGATAAGGCCAGCTCCTGTGTTACTGTCTTATGGCACTATCAGAATTAAACACTAAAGTGCTGATTCTTGAAACGAGCATTAGGAATTCAGTTTGTGTGTCACCACCTTCATCAGGCAGCTGGGCCAGGGGAAGAATAGGAATTGAGTATTCCTATTACCCCTCCTATGAGTGTAATTGAGTATCTCAACCACTTCTAGTGAATCTCAAACGATTTCACACTTAATCTCAAACTGAGGAGCTACTGGATGCTACAAAATGTGAATTGACCGTAGTAACAAACAGGAAAGAAACGCTCTGAGCTCGTTCCCAGCCTCATCCTCAGCCTTACAACAAAATCATGGACCCCTGTTTGGTTGACGTTTGTTCGCCGGTTGTTTCCTGCAAACCGCGTGGAAGCGGGAGCGATGGAGCCGCGGGAGCGATGGAGCCCCGGGAGCGCTGGAGCCCCGGGAGCGCTGGAGCCCCGGGAGCGATGGAGCCGCGGGAGCGATGGAGCCCCGGGAGC
>VZRU01014080.1:10529-36329 GCA_013398155.1 Pedionomus torquatus | reverse complement strand
CCCTCCACAGGGCCCAGCCCCGTGTGTCACCCCAGACCCTCCACAGGGCCCAGCCCCGTGTGTCACCCCAGACCCTCCACAGGGCCCAGCCCCGTGTGTCACCCCAGACCCTCCACAGGGCCCAGCCCCGTGTGTCACCCCAGACCCTCCACAGGGCCCAGCCCCGTGTGTCACCCCAGACCCTCCACAGGGCCCAGCCCCGTGTGTCACCCCAGACCCTCCACAGGGCCCAGCCCCGTGTGTCACCCCAGACCCTCCACAGGGCCCAGCCCCGTGTGTCACCCCAGACCCTCCACAGGGCCCAGCCCCGTGTGTCACCCCAGACCCTCCACAGGGCCCAGCCCCGTGTGTCACCCCAGACCCTCCACAGGGCCCAGCCCCGTGTGTCACCCCAGACCCTCCACAGGGCCCAGCCCCGTGTGTCACCCCAGACCCTCCACAGGGCCCAGCCCCGTGTGTCACCCCAGACCCTCCACAGGGCCCAGCCCCGTGTGTCACCCCAGACCCTCCACAGGGCCCAGCCCCGTGTGTCACCCCAGACCCTCCACAGGGCCCAGCCCCGTGTGTCACCCCAGACCCTCCACAGGGCCCAGCCCCGTGTGTCACCCCTGTCCCTTCCCCGGGGCCCAGCCCCGTGTGTCACCCCAGACCCTCCACAGGGGCCCAGCCCCGTGTGTCACCCTTGTTCCCTCTGTAAGGGCCCAGACCTGTCTTGCACCCCATCTCCTGCACAGGGGCCCAGCCCCATGTGTCACCCTTGTTCCCTCCGCAGGGGCCCAGCCCCATGTGTCACCGCTGTCCCGTCTGCAGGGTCGCAGCCCCCCTGTGTCACCCCATCCTCTCAGTGGGAGCAGAGCCAGCGTCCCTGCGTGCGTCCCCCCTCTCCTGGGGAGGTGCCACCTGGGCGCTTGCAGTGCCAGGCAGCTGGCAGGGAGCTGCCACCACCCTCCCCTCCTGCCTCCCGAAAACACACATCACAGCTCCCTGCTTCCCCACCCGCTCCCAAAATGTGCCCCTGGCCACCACTTGTCCCCTGAGCATGGGCTGTCTGTCGCAGGGCGGTGTGTGCCAGCAGCACAGATCCTGGGCCTGCAGGAAACGAGCCTCCCTGTTTGGCATTGCCTTTTCCAGGAGAGGAACACACCAAAGAACTTGGAGGTCAGGTACCTGGTAGCCGGAGGTGGGGATTTTAATTATGAGCATTGATTATTTTTTTCATTTATTGAATTATAAATAATTTATTGTCATTATAATGGGTATTGGGAGAGCCAGGGTGGAGGGAGTGAAGACTGGCATTGTACCAATGTGCAATTAAAAAATGACTTGTTAGAAAAAGATTCATGAAATAGAGAAAAACTACAGAAGAACACCATTAACAAGCTTGGGTAGAGCCAGATAATCCTACTTCAGTTTATGGAGGGGGTAAAAAGGAGTAGAGACAAGTTTGCAGCAGTCAGGACTGAGATAAGAGCTTGCACTAACCCTTTTTAGCAAAGAAGCTTTATTTTTCTTAATGAAGAAGTACGGTGAACGTGTGATATGTCTCTGCAATACAGCTCCTGCAATGGGAGACGAGGTGGGAAATCAAAAGCTGACACTGCTGAGCTGGCTGCGGCAACCTCTGACATCTGGAGGTAGCTTTAGTGCAGAATGATGAAATCTCTCATCAAGTTACACGCCAAAGATGGCTGCTGTTTTGAGGAGAGAGCCCCAGCAGCAGGCTCTATCCATTTAACACAGACTGCTGCTTTTGTTGCTAGGCTACAAGCAGGACGTACATTTATAAGAAGAAAAAAAAAAAAAAAGAAAAAAAAAAGTATCTTGCACTGTTGCTATGATTTGCCTTTTCCAGCATTCAACTCATTTCTACATTTCTATAATTGCAGTAGGAAAAATCATAGTGTGGACAAAGATTTTTTTTTTTCCTTTTGATTGAAATAGATATTTACTGGTAGGAGCTGCTTTGGGGAACGAAAATTTGGCAAGTGGCTTTATTAACATTCGGTGTGAGCACGTTGCAGCATATTCCTCCCAGTCATCAGCTGTGCTCTGTCTTCCAAACTGTGTAGCAAACGTAGTGCAAATAGAGGAATCCCATTGCTTAATGACCCTTATAAGTCTGATATGTGCTCTTCTGCCAGCATGCAAAAATGCTTTCTTCCCCTAAAAATCTATTAGTGGTCCTCATTTGAATTAATTATAGGGTCATGATTGACATCCCTGGAGAATGCATTGTGTTCTTTTCTTTGCCAGGGCAATTGAAATATGGGTTGTAGCTGCGTTTGCCTTTCTGTAGTTGCTTTGCCAATGTGTATTGGTTTTAAAGTAGCATAGGTCACCTTTTACTAATCAGAAGGTACTTTATTTCCTGTCTGTTCTCCTCAGCCAACACAGCAGCTGTTGTAGTGGGCATTGCTCCTGGCAAAGATAAATCGGAGTTTGTTCAGGCACAGGAACCCCCAAAAGGGCTAACGTGTCATTTGAGAAATAAAGACACCTAACGGGATCCCAAAATATTTCTTTATGAAAGTAACATGGGAAATGCTTCAAAAGAACTTGGCTCTGTAAAACCAAGCCAGCAGCCATGGGCACTTTGGTTTATAAACTTGTCAGAGGAAGACTAGAAGCTGTTCCTCTGCCCATTTTATAGCAGCAGAGGTACTTCTCTCAATGTAAAGATTTTCTAATCCACATCTGTCATTTATTTCTCATATTAGGACATTCGGGTTGTTAGGGAACTGCTTTGAAGAATGGAGATTTAGGGGTCTAAGTGTCTCAAACTTTTTTTCTCTCTCTCAGTGAATCTGCACATGAAATGTTTTCAGCAGCACCTGGCTTTACCTTTTGAATTATTCCTATTCTTTAGGATTCTGGTAAGAACGAGGTACTTCTGTTACCTTTTATTTTTACTGTGTTTTCAGGGAAAAGCCTCGCTCTCATTGTTCAAAAAAGGAACTCTCAGTTGCCTCTAGGAGATTTTGTGAATTGTGATCTGACCTGAGCACCTTTACATCCACTGAAATTAGAGGGTCTAAGTCCTGGTTAAGGACACTGTGCAAGTTCCACTTTTCTTTCAGCGTTTTTGTTGGCTCCTTTCTTCACTCACCTTCCTGTGTGCAGGCTGGTTTGAATTCTTTTTTAAGCTTGAGCGCCCAGCCTGTCCCATGCTTTGTGACAGAGGGTTGCAGTTTGGGAGTTAGGCAGCAAGAAGTGAAATGTTGCAATGTTCATTATGACAATTATGTCTGCACTGCTTTTGGATGCAGACTTCTCCCTCCCCAAACTCAGTTTTGCTGACTTTCTAAAATTGCATGCAAGAGAGATGAAAGGCCAGTCTCATTAATAAAGTCCAATTGCCAGTCTCATTAATAGAGTCCAATTCTGTAGGGGAAGGTGAAGGAGGCTATAATCTGGACTTCAGCTCATATAAAAAAAAAAAAAAAAAAGGGCAAAAGAAAAAACTCTGTCTAGAGAGAGGAGCAGAACCCTTTCTGGTACCCAGCCCAAGGATGTTTGCAGAAGGGTCCTCACTCAATAGATTCTCTTGAGGAAAGGCTGCTTCTGGGGTAGTTCTCAGGCAAGTTTCTATCCGAAATGTCCTCTCTTATAATATTGTGCTCCTGGCAACCTAAATTGTCCCCATCTCTTGAGGAATGAATGTTGTACCATTAGGGATGCTTCTTGATTCAAAACATTGACTACAGTTTTAAAATGTGTATTTAGATCAGAGAGAATTGGGTTCACAGCTACACCATCAATAAATTTCTTGTTCTATCACTCTATTCCCAATTTTAGCTAAGACATTGGAAAAATCAATCACATACCTGACAAAGACTCTTAATTGTGGAGTGGGATTCTTTTTTTTTTTTTTTTAAGACCTGATTTAAAATACAAGGTATCAGTAAAGTAAAATACAAATGGTTCCTAGGAAGGCAGCAAAGCTGCTTTTCATCATTCGGGCACTGCTGCATGAGTTTAAGTTGCCCAGAGTTTTCCACATCATGTGCACCCATCTGGATTATTCAGGCATGCAACAGGGTTTAAAATAAATGATTGAATGTCTGGGTTGTTCAAAACTGAGTGGTTTGTTACTGTCTAAAATGACCTAAATAGTAATTGCTACTCTTTTGGCTATTGCTTTGATTTGAAACATGGTTCTATGACCTTCAATGGGTTGAACTTTGCAAAGGAACAGCAGAGAGTTGAACTTCTGACAACTCCTGAATCTGCATTTTGTAGAATTGCTGAAACTGCTGTTGTTAACCTTTAAACAAAGTTTAAAGTCTTCTGCTATTGCTGGTTCTTTGGCAAATCTAAGTGTAGCCTTTGTACTAAAACTGTTGATGAGACTTTGTGCTGGTTTTTACCAGCTGATTTTTTTTCCAAGAGAGGCCATCCTCACTTATTCTAAGACCCTCTTTTTCCATCTAGTTAATGTTAGTATTAAACATTAGACCGTGAACTGGCAGATGATTCCACAGATGAGAAAGGGCAAGAAATTTGGGTGTGTTTGGTGCTGGGGCTTCTGACTCAGTTCAGTGTCATTTTCTGATTGAAACCATGAGCTGAAAAAGATAGTCAAAGAATTACTGATTTAAAATAAAGATTTTTTGTAGAAGGTTATTAAAAATACAGAGTTGAGAGTTTCTGTTTAGTTAATCAAAGAGCTTAGTTATAGCCATCAGTGAATTACACTGTGCTTTCTAGTGTTTATTTTCTAGTTTATAGTTTTTATTTCCTCATTACTGGGGCTGGGAAGGCGTTGGGAAGAGAGATGAGGAGGAAGCAGCAGGGAGATTTGGAGAGAGAGGCTAGAGGAGAGGCTGGCAGTGAAATTTGCTTTAGAGTGCTTGGGAAGTGCAGTCTCACACACGTGTCCTCTCTGATACGTCGTCTGTTTCACCACATCTAATTGCCTCCAATCTACAGAACCAGGTTTTCAGCTCAGCTTTTGGTGCCAAGCACATGGCAAGCCATGGCTATTTCTTTAGCTTGATGGTTATATGTTTATGGAAAACTTTATGAACACAGGATTGCAGTTGTGATTCTGAAAATAGGCATTGTTATATAGGAAGAGCCGCATTGGGAAATGGGTGGATAATCAAACCTCTGTATCAGTGTTGGGGAGCTAAACGGAGCCAAAAAATGTTCTTGGTCACGGGAATGTGGTCCCCTGTATTGTTAACTTGCTGGAGCACAGCACGGAGCTGTTTTGCCCAGGGCAGCAGATGCTCACCCAGACAATCCAGCAGCACAAGGGAGGATTTAGTTGCCGTGCTCCATTGGGCAGTTTGGGTACAGCTGCCCTAGTATGGAAACTGAAAGGGTTTAATAATATGAATGTGCCAGAGAGCATAGTCCGTTCTTTATTGTGGGTTTAGTTTATTAGTGTGGATTATTACCAGCTTCAGGGTTTGCACACCTAAGTGGTTCTATTGAATACTTTTCTAATTAATCTGTCATTTAAAACACAGAAAATACGTATTATTTCCTTCCTTACCGTATATTTTCCATGATAGATGTTAACTGCGTTATGATGTTGTCTTTTATCCTTTCCAGTACTGCTGATCCTCCCGTGTGAACATGCCCTCAAAGTTACTATGGTTTATTACAGTAACTCAGGGTTTTGTAAAATTAATGTCATTTCCCAAATCCTCTGTTAATGGAGTCGTTTGAGGAAGAGCATTGTTTCAAAATCAGATTGGGTAATTTTGCTGCTTACCTTTCCACCTTAAAATATACAGTGCTGTTAATTCAAAGTTTTGTCCTGTTTCACAGGTGGTCTCTCCTCTGTTGGTACTTGCTGAATAGCAACAGGTGTGGGAACAACAAATTCAGATGCTTATATATAGGCAGTTAAGCGTTAGGTAGTTGTTGAAGTTTGCCTTCATTAGTTGACTGTAACAAAGCAAACGTTTTTATTTGTTCTAGAGGATTTGTGTATTTACTTTCCAGTCCCTCTGCAAACTTTCTACTTATCTCAGGGTTCAGGTGGATTTATTTTAATTCGATTAAACCCAAATGTCCTCTGTGTTTCTTCTTTACACAACTCCATTATGGTTATATGGGTAATGAGAAATTAAATCTTGGGCACGCTTAAGGTATGTGGAGAGTTATATCACTGAAGATAGCAGAGTTACACACTTGACAAAGCTTTGTAGTTAAAATAATTAAATCTTAGATAGTTTTATTACAGTGCTTTTATTATTGAGTAGTTGAATGGATTATGCAAACAACAGCACTCCTCTAAAATTGTATGTGAAAATTAAGATGACAGGCAAAATACTGTTGCAGCAGCTTAAATTGAGGATGTTGTACCTATTTCTTGTAGTTTTATAGTCTCACTGTTTAAATAGAAAATGAAATAATAAAAAAAAAGCCAGTTTATGATGATGACTGTATGGCTGTTGGAAAATATATTGATGAAACCATTTTTGTACACAGTCACCATTTCTGCTTTATAGTGGACATTTTGTTTTGTAAGAGGATCCCTTCAAAATACATAGGCATTTTATTGGCTTATGTTTTTGCTTTATGGGATTTATTTCCCGTTTCAGCATTTGCAAACTGGGGCTGTTAAGTCATGAGTACCATCATACAGACTTTTTAATACAATAGGTGAGGATTTTATTCTAAAAATATTTTGCTGGAAAACTTGTAATTTTTCAAGTCAGGAATTCACAGTTATTCACCATTATAACTGACCTATGACTCAGAGTCCCGAGACTGGCAAACTCAGTGACCTTTTCTACTTCATTGCAAGTTTTTTGTGTCTTCAAACTGTATTATTCCAGTGTCTGAACTTTTACTCTCCCTTGTAGGTGTGACATCTGTTCCTTCTCTGTGGGCACTGGTGGTCTCTCCCTGTCCAGAGTCTTTATGATTTTTATTTTAAATTTCTTTAGAACAGTGTTGTTCCTACATATATTCTTAAAGTACAAGTCAGTTAGGTCAAGTGCATCATTTAGAATAAGATGATTTTGCCTACTTCAGTAGTTGTCACCTAAAGTTTTAATCCCTTTTGGTGTGAGATCTGACCTTTTGCAGGCTGGACACCTGTCACACACACACACACCATCCCATTCAGGATTAGAGGCTATATATGATCCTTTATTAAGATCATTAATATTAATTTTTTTTTTTTCTGATTCTTCTAAACAGACACAGTGAGTTCAAGCATGATCTTTTGTTGTAGCACGTGCCAAGGGTCTTCCATTGATGTATGTTTTCCATTTTCCTGCCAGGTTGTTTTTTTTGCTGCTAACCTAACAGCAGTAACCCTTTTTGCTAGATTTACAAGGAAAAGGAGAGACCAGAGCATGTGCTGCTACCTCCGTCTGGCTTCCATGGGGAACAGCAGCGAGAAAGGCATGGGAACAGGACTTTTACCTGATGCTGGCAATCAGAGTGGTTGTGTGTTGTCTTTGGCATGTTTTTACTCTGCTAGTACATAATATGGCCACCCTGGTTGCTCTCTTACCCCTGCTACTTACCCAAGTAGGCCATGGTAGCTCTTTCAACCATCATCTTGTTTTGTTTTGTTTTGTTTTGTTTTGTTTTGTTTTTTCTTGTACAGACACGGGAGGACTGGGAGCTTTCCCAGTTTACAGCAAGTTGGATCTCTCTTGCACCCATTTTCTTGGTCTGTGATGTAGGCGTTCAATCTCTTGACTCGCCAAAACTGTTAAAATTATCTATGCTTTATGTTTGCCATTCACTGGCATCCCTGCAGATTTAAAGCTAGGCTTCAAGATTTGCATTACACTTGGCTCCTGAAGATCCTGAACTTAAGCAAAATGCTACCAAATGCTGTTGAAGGAGCATGGGAGTGCAGACCTTTTGTGCTCAGACCTTCTGTGACAGTTTATACTGATTCAGGAGACTGAGCTGGACCCTCTGCTTTCTGCTGCAAGAGTTTTCTGCCAGGGTAGTAAGTTTTTATCAGCACGTGTAGTTCAAGGAGCAGACCAAGTAAAGAGGGGATCAAGGCAGGATGTAGAAGTGGTAAGTCTTCTATTTTCTATAGAACCACCTTCACCAGGGTAGGCTAAATGAAATGAAGCGGTACTAAATTCAACCACGGACCATCTGCAGTGAAGGCAGATCCTTATTGTTTAGATTTGTTATTACTAAAGGACTCATTGTTGTGGACAGAGATATCATAAATATATAAAAGCAATTCACAGACCACCCAGTAGTATATATGCTAATCAGACTGAAAAGAAAGAAAAGAGCTTCTGTTTATGGACTGCTTTATTACATGTTCATTAGATAGCTTTAAACAGATTAACATAAGCTATCCTAAGCAGTTTTTAATCTTTCTTAATGAAATTGATAGTTTAATTATAAAAATATTGAAACTTGGACTTCTCTACAAATAATATGCCAATAGGAAAGCATTCACAGAACAACTTACCAGCCCTAATGTACAGATTTTAATTTTTTTTTTAGTGGAAAACAAATTTTTGAATAAATGAGTTCACCCTGCTTTCAGGTACTGCTTTGCAAAACCAGCAGTTACCATTTTAGACTAGAAAATGGTTTGTTTCTTCACAATGTACTAATGTTCATGGCAGCCTGTCTTTAATGGTATAGTACTAAGGAAGAGAAAAGAAACCTAAGGATGATCTCCTATTTAGATGCTCTGCACGAGAACTCTGTTTTCCAAATCCATTCTGTTACTTTTTGCATTTCCATAATCTGCGTTCACTCTTGTGCCAAAGAAAAACTCAAGGTCACTAGGGAAAAATTACAGCAGACATGCCTGCTGAGAAATGTTTTTGATTAAAATAATTCTACTAATCCACAGGCATCTGCACATTGTGGTGCTTTATCCTGTTTTGTGCCTGTGCAAGTACTTACAGAAAACAAGAATATGGAATAAAAGGACAAGGATATTCAGCTAGAAGCAAGAGTTTAATTCTCTCCTTCTTACGCAGCACTTTCCATCTCTCACCATTACTTTCGTGAAATAATAACTTGTGTCGTGCCGTATCAGCAGTACTTAGAGCACAGGTTCATAGTCAGGAGGTCCAGGTTCTGCTCAACTCATTTCTGACTTAACTTGGCTCAAGACCACAGGTAATGTTATTTAATAGTCTGTTTCGTGAACTGTGTGTGGGGAGAAGGATGCTCCTTAGCAGTGCTGAAAAGCTGGTAACACCTCTGAGTGTCTTTGCAATAAATTGCCAAAGGAAGTAGTGTTAGATTTTACTGCTTTAATGCCAGTTATCTAGAATTATGATACAAATACTTTCATGCTTCAAGACTAGCTTACTAAATGATACATTACTACAGCCCCTTATTTTCTTGAAGTCTGTAAGATTTATTGTTTCACTGTAGGGAATATAGTGAAGACGTTAATAAAAGCTGTCATACAATAATGAACTTAACAGTGAGGGAAATGGGAATGGAGGGACAGGCAAAAGGTTAGTTTCCTCTCCTGTACCGCATTTATTAGCCTTCTAGTACCCTGGGAAGCTTTAGCACCTTCCCTAACTTGACGGTGAAACTTTTAAGATCTGATGGTAGTTGAATTGTGGCTGTATTTAATGTAAGTTGGAGCAGCAGTGCTGATGCTCCTTGTATACTTGCTTGATTCTTATTTATTTGAGTTAATTACTGCAAATTTTAATACATGAACAGACCTTTGGAACAATATATTTTTCTTGAGGTCTCTTGTACCAAAGAAAAACTTAAGGTCACTAGGGAAAAATTACATAGTGAAAGAGCAAGAATGTGTATCCAATAGTCTGATCTAATAATATTAAGTACATTTATCATGTTCATTTTAATCATTGAAACACATATTTGGCAGCTATTTCTATGCAGTAGTGGATCAACTCCTTAACAGGTCAAACCCTATAGAGTAAATAGCTTTTAAATATTCATAACATTCACCAAAGACAATTGGCATATTCTTCTTTTGCACCTCACAATACCATTTTAATATATCAAATTTAAATTGTGCAATAACTTACCTCAGTAACTCATATTCCATGAAATATACACCTGATGGGAAAGAAGAGAGGGTGCTGTGGGAATCTTTGTTGTGCCCAAGGATTCAGAGCTGCTGGTCGGGGCCAGTGTTGGATGAACGGAACTTTGTAACTCCTGACAGAAAGGGGTAAATCCAACTCATTCTCAGTAAGGTCAGTGCTGGTCATAAGAGTCTTAATTTTTGTTAGTGGAAACTGGATTTATTTCATAATTTATTGTGGTTTCACATCTTCATACAGAAAGAGCTCTGCACCGGATGGAGAGAGTTAGAGAAGACCCCAGCCTTGTGATGATTATGTTTTTAACAGTATCATTTTCTGGCAATATTTCAGTATATTTTCTGTCACCCAAGCATTCAGAATGATTTATGGTTTTACCAAGTAGCTAAGGGGGGTTAGCTATTGCAATAAAAGCTGCCAGAGAATTTGTATTGATTTGGGAGTCTTTGAAATGACCTTGCAGGTGATGACTTAGAGTAGAAACTGGGAATTTTATGCCTGTCTTAAAAAGATTCATTGAGCTTTTAAGCTCTTAATACAGTTTACCAGGAAAAAGCAAAAACAATCCTACCTGCAGCCTGTGCTGGCACTTCATGATTATGCAGAATTTAGCAATATCTGTAGAAACACAGCTTGGTTTTACGTAACTGCTATCTACACGGCAAAGGCAAACACTTCTGCTTTGCCAGTACAACTTGGAGTTTCTCCTGGTATCAGGAAAACTAAGGGAGCGGATCATGGAGATATCTGTGTCGTTATAATTCTCATGTGACTTTTCATCAAATCGATTTGGCTTTTGTAAAATTCAATAATAAGATCTGTTCTATAGAATTGGAGATTATTTGTTGAAGGAAAAGCTTGCATCTGGTGGAAAACGAGTCCATCTAATTTAATACTTTTGTTTTTCCATTCTTCTATTGCAAATGATAGAAGCTAAGCATAAAAGTAATACATAAACATCCTAAATATTTTGGTTTGGGTTTTTTTTTTTGTTTGATGAAAACAAACTCCTTGGGTTTTTAATAGAAACTGATTATTTAACTTAAAGAAATTTTGTATAATGACCAGTAAATGTGTGAAATTAAGGATGTTTTTATTGAGTGGCACTGAATTAAGATTTTCGGCTAGATTTTTAACAAACTTATTTAGCAACACTATCTGAGATAATGGCATTTTCATCATTCATCTGTTAATCCTGCTGTGATTGTGAAAGACAGCCCTTCATTATTATTTATTTAATCCATCCTGGGTTCTCAAAGTTTGATGTACTAATAGTAGGTTACTTGGGTTTCTTCATTACCACGTGCTGAGTAGAACGTACTTACCAAATCCCCTTTAAACATTGCTTATTTTCATTTATACAGCAGTTTTTGTGAATTCTTGCTACCTTATCTTTATAGCTTTACAATCCTGTCTGGTGCACGGTGCCTTCGTGCTTATGCGTACACAGTTCCTATTGATGTGATGAGCATGTGTAACGTTGGGAAGAGTTTGAGCAATCTGAATGCCATTGGTGGTTCTGTAATGTATGTGTGGTACACCATAAAATAATATGTGGCCACTAGACTTTTCATTGTAATCAAATCACAATAATAATAAAACTCACAAAAGTCCTAAATTGGAATCTTACTCGTGCTTTTACATAAGCATAAAAATACTATGTCTGGGTAAATGCAGGGAAGACAAGTTTTTCCCTGAATAATTCCCACTCTAACAGCAAGCCTGGCTGATAAGTGATTCAAGGCAGAGTAATTTTTATGCAGTTCTCATTCTGCTTACAAAGTTGATTTCATGGTTCTGAAGAGGGATGTTACAAAGGTTTATAAACTCCTACTTGTACAACTGAGCTGATTATCTCAGTTTCAAGAACAGACTATTCTGATTGTTTTCTTATTTATTTGGGGCAGGGGGTGTAGAAATGTTGTTCTACAGTATCTATTTGTATTTGTTTCTTTCTTCCTGTTGCTTAAAGCAGGTGATTTTGGGCTTTAAGTTACGATAAACAGGAAGACTTAAGCCTTTATTTCTGTAGAAGTTTGTTGGGTTTTTTACTTATTTACTTGTCCAAAGACTTCCAAGTTTTTCCACTTGAAGTAGTGAAGGATCATAATTACATTTGAGAGATGGACAAAGCTTCTCCACATTTCATGAATGGTCTCTTCTTTTTTCCCATTAAGTTCATGTTGTTTTTTTTTTTTTCTGATGGAGATGCTTTACATGATTACTTTCTTTCTTTTTGGGATTGCTTTTCTGTTCTCCATCACATAAGTATCATCAAATTGATCAAAATGTCTCAGACAACTTCGTGGTGTTCTTTACTGAAGGTGAAAAATGTTCATCTCTGACAGCATATACTGCGTGTATCAGGTATCCTCATAATGATGACGTTTTTCTTACTAAAACACAAAAAATGCCATGTCATTGGTATTTTTATAGGTGTGGCTTACTTGAATTACTGATTTGAATTACACATGTTATTTGGAGGCTTTTTTGTGTTTGTGGGTTTTTTTTTTCCTTTTAAATTGGCTACTGAATATGTTTCTGAAATTTCTCTAAGAAAGTTAAAGTTCATGTATCTTGTGCTGTGCAGGGACTGCCCTTCTTTCATTAGAAGTTGAAGTGAACTTGGTCATACTGAAGTAATTTTTAATTTTCTGGGCTTTAGGTCCCATAAATGCACAACTGTGTCAGTTCAGTGACCTTCATTGTAGTTCTTTAACCATCCCTGAACTACCATTAGGAGGTCTGATTGTGTGCTCCTAACGTGGCAAATGGTTGCATTATATAATCTTTGGTTTGTTGAAACACGGACTTAGAGAAACAATATTTATTAAAAGAAATTGTTGGGTTTGTGTTCCTAATTTTTGTTTTGTTTTTCTATGCCAGAGAAGTTAACTGGATTTTATTAAATATTTCTTCTGTTACTGTTCTTTATAGAAGCTCTTCGGGCATCTCTTGAAACTATTTCTTTCTCCTTCCCTTTAGGGCAATATTTTCAGCAAACAGTAATTCATAATTGAAATAGAGCACACTTTAGATTAGTATATTATTATTTATTATAGCTACTTTTTAATAAATTTCTGTACTTCAATTGCATCTGCCTCATCCTCAGATATTTGTACGTGTATATTATGTACCTCTACTTCATAATCAGATACTCGTACTTTTACAAAGATGTAATGTATAAATGCCTGGTAGAAATATGCACAGAAACAGTTCTGTCAACATTTAACTGTGTTCTTGCTTTTTCACTTGCATCAATACCTACCTCATTAAAACCCATGAGGATGTCTGACATCATCCACATTCTGGATGGATACTTCACCCTTTAATGCTCAGTTCTCCAAGTTGTTCAGTATTTTTTCTCTGTTTTTTGTTTGTTTGTTTGTTTTTCACCATAAGCATAACCACTTTTCATCTTGCAGCTTATAGAGACATTATGAAATCAGAGGAATTCTAAATTGCAAATTTTCATGTATTTTTTTTTCTCCCACAGAGGTTTTGAAGATGTCAGCAGATATACCATTAAATATTAATATCAAGGAGCCCCGATGGGATCAAAGCACTTTTGTTGGACGAGCCAGTCACTTCTTTACTGTAACAGACCCCCGGAATATTTTGTTATCTAATGGCCAGCTGGAAAATGCAAGAAAAATTGTGCATGATTACAGGTATGGCATTGATCACTTTTACTGCCAGCCTAAAAAAGTCCATGTCAATGATAAGTACATGGTTATATATTTAAAAGAGGTATTTAAGACACTGTATTCATTTCACCACTCATTCTTCTTATTTTAGAGCTTGAAACACTTTTTTTAAAATAACACATTTGCTAATGAATGGGGAAACTATGTCATCTGAAAACCTCTATTAAGTATTCTGAAAATAGTTAGTATGACAACAGAAAACTTCCTCTTACACGTTATATTGTTTGGAGCAAGTACTTTCTTAAATTCTTCCAAAGTAAATTTTCAAATTTTCGTTCTAATGACTCCAGAGATTTTTAGCTCTAAAATCTAGTAATGGTTTGAGTAAATAAAAATTCAGTGCTGGATATATCAACTCAGCCAACATAACCACTGCTGGGAGTTTTGATTCTTTTAATTTCACCAATCCATTTAAAAGCTGAAGATCTACAATCTTCTATGAGGCAAAATTAACTTATTGTGAACATCCCCAAATCTTCTGATGCTAATTTGTCACTGGAGGTTGCAGCATTTCCTAACAGTTGTGCTTCTTTGTCTGGTTTTGTTTTTTAACCTGTCTCAAGGCAAGGTATTGTGGCACCTGGCTTGACAGTAGATGATTTGTGGAGAGCAAAATATATCTATGATTCAGCGTTTCACCCAGACACTGGTGAAAAGATGGTCTTGATTGGCCGAATGTCAGCTCAGGTACCCATGAACATGACTATCACAGGTTGTATGATGACCTTTTATAGGTAAGTGGTGGCAATATAGCACATAAAACATTTGCTTACAAATTAGATCAGTAAAAATCAATGTCAGGTGGGCATTTCTAAAGATTTCTAATGATTTTTTTCAAATGTAAAATCTTGCTTCCTTTTCTCTCTCTGCATTCCCTCACACTGATTAATGGCTTCCTCTAGAAGTAGTTGTGAGAGAGACCCTCTCCTGCACCATCCCACTTTTCCTTAGATTGGGAAAGTTGAATGTTCCCAAATCCCATCCTTGTAGGAGAGTTGTGTGGAGGACAAAGAGGAGATACCTGGGAATTTCTAACCGTAGAGGTCTCGCATGTAGGATATTCTGTCTGCCAAGTGAGTACCCGGTGTGCTTCAGTCCATCAGTCATCGAGTGTCTCCGGCTCCTGTTTGATCCTTCCATTTCCTCAGTAATTCTTGAATCACCAGTACAGTGAAGTAAAGTCCACAGCCGAAGCCAGTATCACTTGTTAGCAGAGCCATGTTAGAAATGTTTTTGTGACACAATGCTTTGTTAGGAAGAACTGGTGGGAGGTTCAGAGGAAACAACAATAGCAGTTTTGATGCTGAGATTTTACAAATTCTTGACTCACACTCCAGAATGGCACAGCCATTTTGAATGGTGCATATATACCTGTGTGGTTAAAAGACAGTTAAGAATATTAATAAAACCATCAGTACAGCTGCCCATTCACAACTACTGCTTCCTCTTAACTGTGGTTATTCTTTTTATGCATGTTCTGTTATTCTCTATGATACTTAAGCAGCAATAATTATATCTGCAGTTTAACAGGGACCACATTAGCTTGTTAAATAGGGACTCTGCAACTGTACAGAATATATTTTTTTCACTGCCCACTACCCAAGCTCAGAAGTTAGCACCTTTTTGTCCTAAGGCATCTGCATACTGGCACTGACATCACTTATGAGGATTCCTTGGGGCTCTTGTTTTTTTGGCTTTGTTTTGTTGGGGTTTTTTTGATGGCTGGTCATCTGGTTCATGCTATACTGAACCAGGTTAATTTCTGTGTTGTACTACTTAAACACACAGAGATTTTCATGAAAATAATTTTTCATTTTGAGGTTAAGTGTCTTTTTATCTGATTCTACATTTGGCTGAATGCTTTAATATCACAGATTTATTAAAACAATGTCATCATATTAGCTTTTTGAAGACTAAGAAGATAAGCCCTGTCCTGTAAAATCCACCTCTCAGTCACTTCTGGAGCTTCCAAAGAGAACTAGCAGACTGTATAATAGTAATGGCTTGGAAAAGTGTTCCAGAAATGAGAAAAATACTTCTCTGTGGTTTGTGTTTTTTGGGTTTTTTTATAGAGGTTTGCTATAAAGCTTTTGTTATTACAACCAACCTTTGTCCCAAGTGAACCTTGCTATTTAATTCCAATGCTTTTATATTCTATGCTTAGAAGTAACTTGTACTTTCTTTATTAAGACAGTATATCTCATTGACTGTATTGTTTTGTCCAGATAAACAGGAATAAACCTGCATGGTTACTGCTGGCACCACCATTTCTTGCACTGCCATCATTTTTCTGTGCTGTTGATTGCTGTATTTTTAATAACGATTATTATTTCTCTTTTCAAGAACAACACCAGCGGTGGTTTTCTGGCAGTGGATTAACCAGTCCTTCAATGCTATAGTGAATTACACAAACAGGAGCGGTGATGCCCCGATTACTGTCAGGTCAGACACAGAACCAGATACTTCTAATGTGTTTATAAGCTGTTTTCTGATGTACTGAAACATGGCTGGGCTTTAAAGTTTGATGTGATAGAGGGCTAAGTTTTTCATCTCTGCTTATTCATTTGATATGCGCAGACGAGAAGTCTGAGAATGATGGGAAACTTTCAAATGATTGACTGGGCAATGTCAATTGCCTATTAGGTCCTATGTTGTTAAGCGCTTATCATCACGGTGCTCAGGCTTATCTTTAACAGCAGAAATGGAGTTCTCTGCTGTATCAGTTTGGTGTGATTCAATTATATTTCTAAGTTGATAATTTGTATGGGCTTCCAGGTATCCTTCTGTGTCCCCTTGCTCTCTGTGCCCTGCAGTGGAGTATACAGCACGCTGTGTGCTTATTTACAGAGAGGACCCTTCAAGGAACTGATCTGCAAAGTACTTGTCTCTACTTGAGGGCAAAGAGAGAGATTGAATAGATGCAGAAAGCTAGAAATCATGAATAGGAAAGTGGAATTGCAGTGTTTGACTTCCCGGTTATGAAGCTGGCTTGCAGATGTCAGGCAGAAAGCAGTGGATTCAAGGATACAAGGACACGTTCTAGCTGGGAAGTCTGCAAAGCATGATTTAGGGTAGTTTGAGTTGGATTTGAGTGTTCACAGTATAGCTGGTCTGCATGAATGGGCTTCAGTACAGTTGAATTTAATTACTACTGTAGACATGGGCTTAGAAATCCAAACTGATCTGATTAGTTTAAGCCAATTAGGAAATTAAATGCAGAATTAAATCCTTCAAGGTGTTCATTCAGACACCTTGAGAAAGTGCTGAACAGATAGCAGTTTGGAACCAGCAGAACCTGATTCAATGTTAAAATGTTGCTTGCATATGATTTTTACTGCTAGTGAAAGAAAAGGTGTTTAACTTAGTGTCGCGTTTGAATCTTCCATCCACATCCTCCTGCACTGTCACAGAAAGGTCAGCCTCATAACTTATGGTGGGAGGGAGCATAACTACATATGTAAAATGTAATTATTTTTAAAAGTGACAAAAATGTAGTTGTTGTGCATGTGCAAATGCCTGTATTTTTGTTTTAGCCAGCTGGGAACAGCCTATGTTTCTGCTACCACGGGTGCTGTCGCAACGGCTTTAGGACTTAATGCCCTAACAAAGGTATTGCTGCCTCTTTTTCCCATTTTTAACTAAACTTTGGTGTTCTGTGTGATGCTCATGGCTCATTTCTCCTCCTGTGTATCTGTGTCATGTTATGCACAGCTCCCAGCGTGGAGTTTAATGGCCATTGGCAACTCCCTTCTTTAGATCCCAAGCTTGGTTTTGCCCCATGGAGCTGGTTTTGTATGTATTTCAAACAGTCTGACCTCCTTAGGCATACATCAGACAGCCTTGGCTTTGTTAATATAAACTGTATATAATAAGGTACCTTTTTTGCAGGTTTTTTTAACATGTCAAAGTATCTAATAGCATTTGAAAGTTAATTGGAGTGGGTGTGTAATTACAACAATGTGGACTCGTTATACCAAAAACTGTGTAAGGTGTGTTTTTAGGGTGCAGTATCACTTCTGCAAACATGGACACCTACTCCAGGCTGGCTGAAGAACCGGTAAAGAGGTGCTGCTTGTAATTGCAGAAAACTCAAATTCTTTAAATAAGTGCACAACACAACCAAGAAAAAAAGGCTCCTTAACCAAAACAAAACAAAACCAGTAACTGTGTATTTTGTACCCCTTTGCTTATGCTTTGTGTACTGGGAGTGTTAGGGCACTGACAAGGTGTTTGAGAGACTGTGCTAAGCAGAGTAATTCAATTTAGGCAAGACAGTGACGAGATGAATCGCTTCGTAGTGGGTGCCCTTAGATGCCAGGTGGCTGGTGATGGTGCTGCTGGGTGTCACCTTGCCAGTGGAGACTGGGAAGTTAAGGGCTATTAATGTTTCAGTTGGGCTGACAGGCACTGCAGTGGTACTGCTAAATTAAAATCTTTTTTGCCAATCTCCTGCCACTGCTTGCTCTGAAAGAAGAGTTATGACTTACGTCACGTTTATTTGTTATTTTACCTCTGCCCCAATTGTGAGTTTGCACTGAATTTTAATTTAAAGGAAGTAAGTCTGGTCTGCTGTTAGCACATGAAGCATTTTTATGTGACCCTTTGGGAAAGAAAATTGTTATGTAATTTATTTTTTTTTCCCTTTTTCCCTCTCTGTTTTTTACAGCATGTCTCACCTCTTATAGGACGGTTTGTTCCTTTTGCTGCTGTTGCTGCTGCTAACTGCATTAATATTCCACTAATGAGACAGAGGTAGGGAAAAGAACAAAGATCACTCATTCTAGAAGGAAGGATTCTGGATTGGCAAGTTACTAAATAAGCACAGTATAGGTCTTTATCTTGGTTCAGAACCTTGCAAAAACTTCATACTTGGTCTTTTTTTTAATTGATTAATTGATTGTGACAAGTAGAAAATAGAACATCCTCATTCTCTTCAGGTAAATATCAATAGAGTTCTTCAGTCTTAAGTCTCAGAAACTACCAGTCCTTGAAGACTTGATCACGTGGACACCCTTTAAAAGCAAACTCCACTTTGGAAGAATACAGTTGTGTCAAAAATGGTGCTTCAAATCCCACATACAGAAGTTAGTCATAAAAGTCAGGCTCTGCAGTTCAGTTTAATCATCTGAGATTACAAAAATACACACTTCCTGAGAAACAAAATTTCATATATATTCTGATTTGATTAGGACTAAGAATAGAAATGGGGAAAAAACATGTTAAAAGCATCGTCTTTATAAACACAAGGTTTTGGGCAAAAAAGAGAATATTTAAAGTTTATATTCACGATGAGGTTTAATCCGCTGTACTATTTTCTCTCTTCTAAAATACGGGCAGTCCTCAATATATCTGCCTTTCTGTCTGGTTCTCACTCCCTTAGACCATTTCCCAGGTATGTGAGTTTAACACCTAATCCCGCACTTGACTGAAGTAGTAAGAAATCACAGAAATGTAGTTTGCTTTGTGCATTACTCGTATACTTCTAAATGTGTTTCTAGTGGTTAAAATGAGAACTCAGACTAGAATGCCAAAGGGGGTTTTGCACAAAGTCTCATGTTTTAGTTCAGTGAAACAAATCTCCCTGTGTTGCATACGTTATCTGTCAGAAAAGACAGACTAATTGCCGAGCAGTCCAGAAAATTCCACTTTTCTGAATTGCTTTTTGGAAGGATCTTCTTCCTTCTCTGGACTACAGAAATAACAGACCTCCTTTCTTCCTCCTTGGAACACGAGACCAGGCTCAAGCATATTTCTGTTACAAATTTTCAGTTGTTTACTTTTTAGCATATTTTACCCCAGGTCTTTCTCTGCCTTTTGAAATTTTTGTGCCAAAAAGATTAACAAACAGGCTAACTTGGAAAACAAAATAAAAGGCTTAATTCTAATAACTGACAATTTTAAGGGGACAAATACAAGGTGACAAAAAAAGGTGAATAAATGCATGTCAGTCACTGCTTTATTTTTATCCCTTATTCAACAGGGAACTCAAGTTTGGAATCCCCGTCACGGATGAGAATGGGAACAGACTGGGTGAATCAACAAAAGCAGCTCAGCAGGCAATTACCCAGGTGGTTATATCAAGGATTCTCATGGCTGCTCCTGGCATGGGTAAGAATAACTCAGTCATGTGCAGCCCCTCATTTTCAACTCCTAATGTGAGAGAGAGCTTGAATTCTATGTAAGTGATTTTTCTCAGAGGCCATGTTATCCTACAGTTAATCTGGCAGTATTTATGCTTCTGTGAAGAAGTTCCAGGAAGAAATGTACATTTCTTACTGTGAAAACATCCACAGTGTTACACTGAAGTGCAGCAGAAAAGCTCCTGGGATGCCTTTACAGAAAAGACACAGATAGCAAAGGAACAGTGGCAAATTCTGCTTGAGGGGAATTAGTTTAGTGAAGAGTAGGTGCTCTGCCCGGTGCTGAGTTACTGATCTCAGGTTTAGTTATGTGTGAAATTAGAAATTTTACTCATTGGGAGAATTTACCTCTGTAAATTCAATCCAGTTTCTTGAATTGGCAATGTGAAATGAAAGCTCGTTTAATGACAAATGGCTGTGAAAATTGTATTATGGTATTACTTTACCTTAACACAAATTTAAAACAAGGTGCCTTTTTCTCTGAAGTTAATGCTTTTTCATTATTATTATTTTCTCATTTGCAGCAATTCCTCCCTTCATAATGAATACATTGGAAAAGAAAGCCTTTTTAAAGGTTCGTTTTAGATAATATATGTACATATATTTTGTATCCTAAGTTAATATTTTCATGAATTGAGAATTCTTTCTGAGTCTTCATATTTGCCTTCCAAACTCTGGAAGGATATCACTGCAGAGCTTGCTTTACAGCTGTTGCTTTATTTCTGCCTTTCTTTGACAGAGATTGGTTCTTTTTATCACAGTAAAATAACATTAAGAAAACACAGATTTGTTATTTTCATAATTGTTCTTGAAATGCAGAGTTCCTCCTAGTAAATAACCCTTCCTCGTACTGACACTTAGAATACAGTTTATTAGAAATATATTGAAAATTTTAATAATGATTTTTTCTCAAGTTCTTGATAAAGAGGCTTTGCTGAGCTGCTGTAGTAGCAATTTGACTTTGGAAACAGCAGTGGTTGTATGTAAATAAAATGTATGTAAAATGACCCTTTAAAATTTACTGGATGAGCAAGTGCAGGAGAGATATAGACTGGGCGCACTTCATCAAAGATTACAGATTTGCTATATTCTGTTTATGCTAAACTAGTGGGAAGTCAAACATGTAGTTTTAGTAAATACATAAATTAAATCAACATTATGTACCGTGCTTACATGGGAGGGTAAAGAGCAGTAATGAAATTCATTACAGGGTTGTCTAACAAACAATTTACAGATAAGGAACTATAACTTCTTTACCAGTAAAGGGAGTTCCATCTTTGCCAGTTGATATCACTGATTTACTTACTTGTATAGCTCCAGGCAAAGTCTCTGCCTGTGAAACCAGATAAGCTGGGAACAGCAGCTTCAGAGAATCCGTCTCCTTCCTGTTAGGAAGAGAAAGCGAGGTCTGAGTCTCCAGACCCTCCCTTGGAGAAGAGGTTTGGGTGGGGACTGGGAGGGCAAGCCAGAAAGTTGCCTAGTTTTGTTTGTCTATGATAAAGTCTTCTAAAATACTTAAATTCTGTTTCTTATTATTTGCGCCTTTCATTTTTTTCTTGTTCAGTTAGACTACCCAGTTGCAAGCGTTGTTTCCAAGTGCTTTAGTATATAAAAGATGCTTTGGGAAGAGGTCCCAGTTGTCTTCCAATTTTAACAACTTTGTCTTGAAGTGCTTTGCTTTTTTCCTCCTCTTGTTAAGTGAAAACAGTATGGCTTAGAATGTAAAAGTAGGAAATGTGATGTTTGAGTTTCAGAGTGAAAGTCAGCGTGTACTGCTTATTTCTTGCAAGTGACATTGCAATGCATCCAAGTAAACTACCTGCAGCATTAATAGCCCTGGACTGATTTGGCTAATTCTTAATTGCTGTTGTCTTTTGAACCATAACTTGTTTGCACAGTGGCTTTAAGCAGATTATCATGCTGTTATGGTTTTGATAGTCTATTACCTGGAACATTAACTCTTGATTATAAAAAAAAGAAATGGACTTGTACGTTTCGAACAAATACAATATTATATGTGTTTGACATGGGAGAAGTGTCGCAAATGCTATCAACTGGCAAATACCTGATATTTGTGAAGAAGTTGCAGCAATTCTCAGGGTTTGGAGACAAACATCTACTGTTTTTGTGTGGTATAATGAATGTAAGGGTGTTGTGAATTTTTCAGATCAGCAAAAATGAGCGATTTCTTCAGTGACTACTCAGTGGTCTTTGGTACCATCATGACCGTTTATGCTCACCTGTTCCTCCCCCTCAGCCTCAAAGACTGTGAGTTGAGGTGAAGCACTGCTGTGCAGGTAGTCAGTGGTAACACGTGGTAGAGATTAGTATTAAAACCATTAAGGAATGAGCTGCAATTTTAACAAGCAGCTTCTGCATGTTCTCTTGAGGTTTCAGAAGCACCATCCCATTTGTGGTACTCCAACACCATCCACACAACGCTTTACTAACCCGTCTTTCTTAGCCTTTGCTTTGCACACCATCACTCTTGAAAATAATTCTTGTACGCTTGCCAAAGCCTATTAAGCAACACACGGGGCCAGAAAATAGTGAAATGGTTGAGAAATAATGAAGAACGTAGCATTATGTTCTGCAGTAAAATAGCAAGAAAGAAATGCTTCTGGAATGCTGGCCTCAGCGACAGCAGATTATTATCCTCTGATACTCGAAATGAGATGTCTGTTATATGGCGGTATTCATCCCCCGTGTTCTGACATCATTTTACATGAGGGCATTTTGATGGTAGCATTAGTATCAATCAACAATATTCCCAAAAGGTATTGTTAGAAAATGACTCAAGAATGTTTTAGAACACAAGCACATACTTGCTTCTTCAATAAGAATCCAATTATTTATTGACTTTTTTATATACATATGCATGCAGGTTTCAGCCATGTCTTTGGCAGCCTCTTCTGTGGTTCCACAGTGTAGTAGTTCTTGATTGGGCTGGATAATGTCTACATTTGTTATTTCTGCTGAGGTACACTTGACTAGTTCTGTGTAGAACCAAGCTGTTTTATCTGCTACAGCAGCAGGACCCATAAACAGCCTTGCTCAGAGGCACAGCGTTATTTATTTTAGTTACAGGTAACTTCTCCTAAGGAAATAAATTGGATTTTTCAATAGAAACTTCTGAAAATTCCAATCAGCACTGAAGTTTTAATTTATATCCTTACATCTTCAGCTACTGTTACTGTCCTTTTCTACGCACTGTATTAACGTTCTAGTTGATTCCAGAAATTTTGTCATATATCCTTAAAACAATCTCTTAGCCTGCTACTAAAATACACCTTCAACACTGTTACAAAACCAGAATAGAGAGGCTTGGTTGGTTTTTTTAAAGCATCATTCTTGAATGCCTTATGTCCTCCATGCATTCTTAATTTAACTGTGGTTTCATTTATTCATTTTTTTGGACACAGGCATAGCTCGCCTAGGAAAGCTGGCAGATTTTGAGATCTGGCAATGAAAGGAAGCAGTTAGAAAAAAGCTGATCCTCCATATGGTTTTTGTTTGCTTAATTATCATTTCTCCATTTTCTCTGCACTAACCACTAAGGATGCCATAAAGACATGTGGAAGTTAAATCCTAATTCATTGGGGTCTGCTTTCTTCCAGAGTTAAATGGTAGATCTCTAACACAGTAAATTCTTCTGCTGTCTTGTACTTTTCCATTTCATCTATCTGCAGGGATGCACTGCCTGTATTTGAGTTTTGTTTCATTGTTTTACATTGTTCCTTGGGCAATTCCAGTCCCTCATACTGACCTCATAGTGTTAAGAGTTTTACCTCACTGTCTTTCTTGATTAGTGCATCCTGGGAACGTTCTTGAAAAATAAAGGCTGTAACTCAGATCAAGTACCTTGGCAAAAACTGTTCCACCACATGAAGTAGATGTTGTTTATATTGTCTGTACTTGTAGACACTTCTTTCTCTCTCAGATTAATGACCAACTCACATAAAGGCATGAATCTATCACTCTCATGGTAGCCTCCAACAGTCTTTTCAGTCATAAAATCATATTTGGGGCTTTTCTGTTACATATCTCAGGTCCCACTGCGGTAGCATCCCTCTCCCTAAATTCTTATCAGAGACAGGAATCATTTGCAGAGTCTGACTTGAGTTCCCAAATATATGTAATATTTACCCCTATATCTTTGCCACAGTCCTGCATCCCTTCCACTGTCAGTCACACCAGCTCTTGTCATGAACTCTCCCCCTGTATAGGATTTAAAGCTTTTTGAGTGAACTTAGCTCAGGTAGGGGTCAAATGAAGGTGCGTTTAGTGGAATGCCAGAACAGCGAACAGCAAAGCACTGCTGCATTCACTCTTTATCCTTCTTGCTATTGCTCTCTTGTTTTATTTCTTATCTGTTGTTGCAGGTGATTGCTGAACTGCACAGTTCTTTCTACATTCATTTCTGTATTGCAGATTGACTTCAAGAAAAGGAAAAAAAAAACCAAAAACATAGAGAAGCAATCTTCTACGTGATTTCTTCCCCTTCAGGCTCTGGAGAAAGTTTAATCTACACAAGCTTGTTTTCCATGGTTCTCACGCTGCTGTGACCTTCCTTAGCACCCAGCTTTGTCCTACTGAGCTTCCTAAATTTCTTTTTATCGTTTCTCCTCTCAAATACTGACAGTCTTGTGTTCACTAGTTTCCCCTCTAACTTCTGTCTTGAGAAATGCTTCTTGCAGAAAAGCATCATCTTTGTTGAAAACATCATCCACTGTAACATGTGATTTTTAACTCATTAGCTGTTTTGTTTTAAAATCAACTTATTAGCATAGCAGTTGTGTATGTCCTGTTTATTGGAGACACTGATTTTATTGTAGCAAAAGAAAGTCAGTGCAGCAATGTCATTTAAACAGGTCTGGTTTTATCTCATGAGTAATTAATTTCAACTAAAATTCTAACATGGGGGTGAGTGGATTCCTAAGTCATTTAAACTATTATATTTTTGGCACATGTTCAGGTTCTGCAAAAGTTGTGGTAATGAGAAATATGCTAAAAATGCATCCAAAGGTGATGTGTTGCTTTCTCAGCTTTTTATCCATGCTTTGTCCAGCCTTTTTTTCCTTTAATTAAAGGTAAACTCTTGTGGAACTGGAGTGTACTAGATGGTGCTGCAGGGGCAAGTTTCTACACATCAAAGCAAATATAATGCAGGAGAAAGGGCCGAGAGAGGCAGATGTACATTTTTCCATGACACCCCCTTTATTTATGGGTGGTGGTTGCAGTTGCTGGGGCTCACAAAATAGATATCCAGCTGTAAGTTAAAAGCTTTTGATGTCACCAGAGGCAGGAGCTGTAACCAGACCTGGCTCGTTTTAGGGATGCCTGGGCAAAATTCACTGTGCCCTTAAGAGGTGTGGCAGCACCTCACACCTGCAGCATCGCTCCAGACCTTGGCTGTGTTGCTACTGGGGCTTGCTTGTGACTGAAACAGCCCCAAGACTCAGCATCAGGACATAAGCGAAACAGTCAAGCACCTGTTGTAATTTCTAAGGGACACCCAGTCAGGTTAACAGTCTACATTGATATAATTGGAAATTTTCCTACTAGCTTTCAAAAATTGAAGCTCAGATTTGAGGTGTGCTGGTACTTGTTTTGCCTTCATCGTATCGAAGTCTTTTAGGTGCAATCTGTCTCTTACAATACAAGAATTCCAGGAAGGCAGGAAGAGGGCAGAAGAAAAGATCCCATACTCACAACATGCTGTTTGTTTTTAACAGAGATACCCTTGGATGAGTGCTCCAATTCAAGTTGGATTAGTTGGATTCTGGTAAGTGATTTCTCTGGGTTGCGTCTCTTTTAAGAGATACTTCAAGGTTTTTTGGAAGAAGTAACAATATTTGTACTTTGTTTGAAGAAAAACAAAAAGTTGAGAGGGTTAATGAGGCTACAGCACTTACTTCACTATCTGCAATTGGTAATACCATATTAAAAAAAAAA
>VZRU01014080.1:0-10434 GCA_013398155.1 Pedionomus torquatus | reverse complement strand
GGCAAAAAAAAAAAAAAAAAAGGCATGTAGCAGCTTGATAGAAGAGGTGCTTTGGCTGCTATCTCCATAAAGAGTAATTGGAAGCTAATCCTGTAGGTTGATGAATTCTTGAACTGCTTGGTTAACAGAGTTTTGTTTGCTGCTGTCTCACACTTTATGTTGTCACGCACACCAATGCAAAACACTGATAGGACAACAAATGATAATTTTATACACATTTGCAAGCATGGTAGTGATGCATTTAGTACTACATAGTAGGTAAATGATTTCATAAGGTATAATGAAGTGAGAAACAGGGGTTACATAGCACTTCATGGAACTTTACTTCACTGTATACAAAAATAAGAAGCTTTCTGCTGAGAAAACTATGTCTAAGAGCTTTGAATTTTCTTTTAGCACCCTAATACTGTAAATCCATTTTTGTCTCCTCTAGTCTTGTATTTGCAACACCCCTGTGTTGTGCACTGTTTCCTCAAAAGAGGTATGTATTCCCGTTATATTATTCTTACTTTGCATGCATCAGGGAATGAACATTAAACTGCTGCAAAAAGACAGAGACAAGTGGTCATCGTTCCCATATAACAAGTGTGATAAACATGAGAATACTCAAAAAAGCAGAAACAATGGTACCCATTAGCAATATAAAATAGTTTCCAAACTCCTAGCAGCTTGAGATGCAGTCCACAGGAGTAGCAGACAAGAGGTTTGGGTGAGAAGCTTGATAATACAGCATTAAGAATCGCTGAAATAATTCACAGAAAAAAGCTCTAACATAGTCCAAACAATACATTCACATTCAGTAATGTCATGGCTTCATTAAATACAGTCAGATCCCATTTTATTTTCAGTTGGAAACTCCTCTGGTTATACAGAGCAGCACTTGAATATCCGATTAATATTTTTCCAGAAAGTCTGCAGTCTAGTGCTATCTGTACTGCTGAAGAATTCTGTCTTAGAAACAGTAATCTTTATAGTTTAAGTTATAATGAAACTGGATGGGTTACATACAAATAAAGTTAACTCCATTTTCAGTATGCAGTATAAACATGACCTTCAACCAAGCTATCCCCCTCATAGTGTTAGTGGTTATCTGAACTTGACAAGCTGCGTTTGGCAAGCTGGAGCTGAATACATTAAAACATTGTGCAACTGAAGTAGCTTCTGACTTCCAGAAAACAACATCTAATCGTCATCCAATGCAATTGTTTGAGTACAACAAAGCAGTCGTGACACTATCTGTTTCCCTGCCTGGCAGAGAGTGGAGAATTGCAGTGGATAGTCACTAGGCTACCCAGCAATAACTTTACAGACTGACATCACAAGTGTGGTTCAGGTCTTCATTTTAGTCAAAGCTAGAATACATCACAGGAAGTTTAGACCTTAAACTGTACTTAAGAAAGTGCAGCTGTTGAAGTGACCTGGCAGCTTAATTCCTACCTTCATGGTAGCAGCAGCAGCTCTTTCTTGACTCTGCAGACTTAACTGCCTTTTAAGCAAGGATTCATTTGCCCCTGGTCTGTGAGCACAACTCCTTCACAAGTTAAAAAAAAGAATCTGAAAACACTTTTCACAAGCCAGGTAGTTTGATAGGATGCATTGTCCATCTTATTTTACGTTCAAGTGCTTGTATATATAACCATTTTACTGTTTCTTTTGCTTAGTTCTATGTCTGTAACACGCTTGGAGCCAGAACTGCAAGCCAAGATCCAGGAGAACAGCCCTGACCTAGAACGAGTATACTTTAACAAAGGATTATAATTCAAGGAAGGGAAAGTATCTTTTGAGGAAGATCTTGCAAACTTATTTTTAATTATGTGCCAACATAGTTGAAGATGTTAAACAACTTTGTCATCAGCATTATTTTATATTTAAGAGTTTCCTCACTGTATTGTTAAAATTACAAAAGGTCACTTTGTTGACTTTGGTATCAATTAAAAGTTTAAACATACATATCCAAAAATGTTTACATAAGCTCTCAAGCAGCTACAATAACAATAAACAAGCACACAGAGGAAAATGGATGCTTTTATATTGGATTTGCCACCTGTTCCCAGGAATAGCAGGACAGAGATCTCTCTGAAAAGTCATTGAGCAACTGAACGCAGTTGCCACCCTCTACCAGCAGCAGGACGAGTAGCTGAACATGACAGAAGGTTGTGCAGGAAGGGCTTTTTACCAGGAGGCTGATTGGGTTGAAGGTTTTCTCTGTTGGCACAGAACCGTTTCTTTAAGGTAGATGTTGGAGCTGCCTGGAGCTTCTGCACGGTGTGGTACTGTTCAGCAATACAAGCAGCTTTCTTCCGCAAGTCTAGTTTTACCAGCATCATGTTGTTCTGTAGTTCTGCCAGCGTTTGGTCCTGAGAAAGGGAAGGCAACATGTATATAAAGATATGACAAGTTGCCTAACTCTCTGGTTGCTGTGAACTGAAGAGAATAAACTGCCTTTGCCAAAATTCATTAACTGGTGTGTTAAAGAAAACCATGCATAACAGCTTCTACTGTCAAGTGTAGTGGTTCAATAACAAAACAGAGACAGTAAGGCTAGGAAAAAAAGCCAAATCCATCATGCTGCAAACATGCTTCCATAGCAACTGTGATAGTGAGGTGGATACGGAAATGAGAACTCCGGATTCTCCTCCTTTAGGTGCAGAATTTCATTTAATTGCACAGGAACCGTTTGAGTCTCCTTTGGGGAGTTAAATACGCGGTCTGACTCAGCCACTGAAAAAATTAGCAATGTATCTCCCTTAATGTAACAGAGGATACGTGTTTAGAGAATAAGTCATTTTTACTTGCAGCTGCAAGAACCTAAGTTATTCTGCTGATGCAGAACTGCATAGACTAAATCCCTCTGCAACCCACAACAAAACAGATACATTACTTGTCTAGTCAGAATGTCATCACAGGTACAGAGGACTTCTCGAAGTTTCCCAGCACTTGTACTGTGGCAGCATGCTCTCTCTGCAGACTGAAGAGACTCCCCAAGTTTTTGCAGTTCTGAACGCAGCAGCCTGACATTCTACAGGAGAGAGAGATTTAGTACAACAGCTTGCTTTGACATTGCTCTGCAAAGTCACTCCAGGGTGATTCAGACACACAGTACCAAGGGAGGATCCCCTCTGAGTGAGGTACACTGCAATCACAGAGACCAACACCTTCCACATCTCTAAGTAAGGGTTTGTTTTCAGCAGACCCATTTCAACTTAAACAAATGGTTCAACAACCTGAAGCCACTCTAAACACTGTTGAAACTGGCAACTGTTTTGCCCTGCAAGCCTTCCTTTCTGTAATACAGAGCTAGAGTTACCTTCTGTCCATCCTCCAGCTTCCTGTCTACATCTGTAGTAATGGGTTTGGCAGAGGGAGGTGGCTCCAGTAATTTTTGGTACTTGCACAACTCTAGGAAGAAAGAAAAAGCCGTGAGCGACAGTACATTCATAAGCTTCCAGTTTTTCTAAAGTCAGGACTTCCCTTGAAACAAACCGCCACAGACAAGATGAGAAAAGTTTTGAGTTTGTGCAGACACACACTAGCAATTCCAGGCGTCTTCCCTTCCAGTTGCACAAAAACTTTAGGATTTGAACAGGGAGATGAATCCTGCTCTAAAATCCATTTTCACACAAAAATGAATTGAAACCCTGTCCACCCAGCACATTACTCCTATCATCTACAGCTCAGAATTGTGATTTCAGGATGTCTGAATCCAGTGTACCCTACTGAAAAAAAAAGTATTGCTGACCCTCTGCAAGGATTTCTCAGATATAGTTGAGAGCTAGTACAGCATTACTGCCTTACCTGCATTTGCGGTGCTTAACTCTGTTTGACATTGCTCCAGTTTGGCTTTAGTGTCTGCCAGCTCCTGTTGCAGAGCACAGGAGGTGGCTACTCGCTTGGATCGACGCAAGCCTTGTCCCAAGTCTTGACCTTTTTGCTTAGTGTCCAGGCTCTCCAATTTTTGTTTTGCCTCCTGCAGAGCAGCTTGGAGCTCCTCAATCTTCTCATCACGCTCCTTAAAAAAGGCAAGTCAGTTCAAGTATTCAGAAAGGCTGTGTTAAGAAAATCTTTTCTGGAACTTTCAGTGTGTCTTCTGGGAGACTCTCATAATCACACGTTTCACACACTGGACCCAGTCTTTAACATCCTTTAACTGAAAACAGTGAACCCATTGCCTGGAGACTAAATCACTTCTTTCCAGCTGCTGTTGACAGATTTTTTGAAAGTTAGCTCTTCTGAGAGGTCAGCAATAAGACCCAAAGGCCACTCAAATGCCATAGCATGAAAAGGCCTATACCCATCATAACTAAAGAAGATATATTCACAGAACTTGCGTTAATCTGAAGAGTGCAAAGCAAGCCATTAGTGAAGAACAAAACGAGAGAGAATCATCCTGAACAAATGCAAGAGTCAGAACGGCTGCACATCAGCCTCTACATTAAGGGCTGAAAATTAGAAAGCCTAGTGAGTTACATAAAGTAGTAGATAAGAAGCTGAAATTGCAGGTCACACCATCAAATATCATCCCAAAAAGTACCAAAATAAGAAAAAGTTTTCCTTCTCAGTTTGCAGTCACTTTCCCCAGCTCAAGTACCCTGAGTCTCCTTCCCAACCTTGCCACTTTAGTGATGTCATTCCATTACACTAAACAAACCTGTATCTCTTCCTGGTAGTAGTCGGTTAGTGACTCCTTCAGGTTATTCAGTTTATCCTCATACAGTTCCTCCAGCATCCGCTCCTGGGAGTCCACATACTGGCTGTAAAGAGAGCAAACACCCACGTGTCAGGGTCTGGCAGTTCTTGGTCCGGTAGCTTACCCTGAGCAGAGAACGATGAGCGTAACCTGTACCTGCACCACTGCTCCTTCCATTGCATGCGCTCCCACATCTCATTGCAGATCTCCTCACGGAGGCGCATTTCTAGTTGCAGCTTGTCCCGCCGCTCTTGCACCAGCAGCTCTCGTGCAGCTTCCACTACTCGCAGTAAGTCCTGCAAGAAGGACATAAACCCCATTGCCCACACTTTACAACAGAATTAGGAATAGAAGCAGCTATCTGATGCCATATCAGTAGGCTGGGATGATCTAAGCTTAAGAGTCTTAGGTAGGTATATGACTTCCATCTTGTTCTTTCAGCTGCCAATTTGAGTATCTAGTAAGTTTGATTATTTTTCCTCAATTTCACCATTTGTTTTTATTTTTTCCTGCAAGATTTCCCTGGCAGAGTAGGGATTATAGATTGGCAACTGAGCTCTTACTGTCCCTATTCCACAGATGACAGTGTGGTTTTAAAGTAGGCTTGTGCTTCAGATTTAGACCAACTGTGAAATGGTTTCCTCATGGATTCCTAATTTCCTGGGTCCCATATCTTTCTGAGGATCTCCATCATCGCTTGGTCCAGTGCTGAGCTCCAGCTCCACTCCCAGGTCAAAGCTAACAGTCCTGTTCTTGCCCCTCTATCCACAAAGGCTGCAAAACAAATCACAACCCACCTCCTTCTCATACATGGTGGCATCTGCTTCATCCTCACTATCCTCTTCTGATTCTGCTTCTTCCTTTGCTGCTGCCTCTAGACCCTGGCTGGTTCGCCTGTTGTGTTCTTTGATGATTGACTGAATGGATGGAAGTCTCAGCTTTGAGGGAGGTGCCTGAACAAGCTGTAGAGGAAAAGGCCATCAGTACTAGTTAGTCCATAAAACCTGGAAGTTGTATAATGTTTAAACACAGTACTTCTCTGCAATCCAACCAACCCTTCCAGTTTAGCAGAATCTGGGGATAACTGTAAAGGTAATAATTCACTGGAGAAGCAGAAGGAAGGCTTGCAAGCATTCCCCTCTCTTGCAAAGGAAAGGGCCCTATTCTGACAGAAGCAGGGTATATCCTGAGCATGCCATGATCCCACAGTGCATGCTACTTACCTGGCTGGCAATGGCTGAGAACTTGGCTACATACAGAGTTTCATCATATGTGGATGCACACTGATTGATGTTGACAATCATGCAAGAGCGCCCGCGTCCAGTGAAGAAACCCTGGAACACACGGGTTAGCTTGCTGTCCCGGAAGGGAACCACAGTCTGCTTCGCTCTGGGGGGAGAGACAAAAGTGAGCCCATGGGAAAGCAAAACAGTCTCCCTACATCTCTCCATACACTCCCTATGAAGTTCTGGATACTCACTTGGACTGCTGGTTCTGGCGCAGGGCGGTGATGCAGCGACCCAGTGTGTGGAGGGAGGTATTGATGTTGTTCGCTTCTTTCATTCGGTCCCCACATTTCTGGTCTTTGCAGCGCTCTGACCCAGCAAGGTCACACAGGGATAACCTGAATAAAACGCAGGCAATACTCACATAACCTGTTATGTTTATCCTGTTCTACCCAAGCTTACAACTCAGACACCCTGCGATCACCTATCCTGCTTACCCTCCCACCTTCTGCATAAGGGTACAGAAAGCTCTTTTGGGGTATATGGATTATTGCTGGACAGAAAGGTCTACCCTAAACATAGTAGTTACACAAAATAACACCAGTATGAGCTTTGCAGTATCAGTTTAACAATCTTTTATCAGTCCTTAGGAAAGTCACTTTCCAAGTGCTGAGCCAACCCATTTCCAAATAACTACATCCTAGGAAGAGGCATTGGCAGCACTTAAAAAAAAAAAGTTAAGCCCACAGAGAACACCCCTGAATCCTAAAGAAAATGAAACTTACTCGCTGATTTTTGGAACAACTTCACTACCACCTCTTTGCAAGTGCAGAATCCGAATGGAGAAGACACTGTGACTGTAAAGAAACGGGCAGATATTTTAAAAGGGAAATGCAACCTTTAAAAGCCCCTCAGAATTGTAGTTCTGCCTAAGCAACCCCTCTCCTCCTTCAGACCTGCGACTGGAGTTCTGGTTCATGTAGGTGGTAGCAAAACTCTGATTTTTCCGACCCAGTTTCAGAAGTTTCCAAGCCTCATCAGCATCAGAGACATTAATCCAGTTCAGATCTGGAAAAGCAGGCACACATTGGGCAAGGCAGTTAGGAGACTGAGAAAAGTAATTATCTCACCATTGCTTTCCTTGACATTAAGAAACTTAACATTCCCATAATCCAGACCTCAGAGACCTCTGAGGGGCCATCATGCTCCTCAACACATCTCTGTTAAGCTACCCGACCCACCTCAAGTCTCCCTCAGGTACAGTCCACCTAGCAGAGCACTAAAAAACTAGAATTTCTGGGCAAATCTACCTTTCACATAGGGGTTGCCAGTCTGGTCTTCACAGAGCCGCAGTGTCTGTCTCTTGCGGTTCTGACCAGGTAGAGGTTGTTCTAACAGGTCATAGATTAGCTCATTGTAAATCTCAAAGAAGGAGACCCAGATAGAGAACTGCATATCTCCTGCGTTGGTGAGTGAAATACGATCCAAGTCAGCCCAGCGAGGGCCCAGTTCTGGGGAAAAGAAAGAAAAAGTCATGATTGCAGCTTTTCACAGGTCCAACCTGAATAACTTAGGTATCTCTTCAGTAGGCACACTACCCCAGAGTCAAATCTGTTCTATATACCTCCTGTCATTTGGACCTACACTAATGCCTGACCCTAGCCAGACAACCTGAGGTTTCCTTTAACAGTATCCTCCTTTGTGTAAGGACTTTTTATATATAGGATATTTTTATATAGGATATTTCAACCAGGAGCTCACCCCAGTATAAGTTTTAGTCCTTGTTACCTCAGTCACTCCATTCTTGTGGATACCCTAATCAGCTAGTAGTTCCTAGGTTTGAAAGCTTGAGGACAAGTGCTCAATACAACACAGCCCTTGAGCACCCTGCATTCCAGCTGTCCCCATCGCATGGCATTCAACTGGTCAGTAACCACATCCCATGTATGAACTACGTGGGTATCAAGTAGCTTTTCATTTCAGAAGGCATGAATTTTTATGCAGCAGCAAGTTCTTTGTATGTTGGCAAGACAGAATTGTGAGACTACAGCACCTTTGCTCCCTTACCCACAACACAGTATCTAAATAGCCATTGCACTTTTTGCCCTCGTCCTCCAACGAGCAGAAGATAGAACATGACAGGCTTCTAGACATACCTTCTGCCTGGCTGATGTCTGAATGGTTGGTGAGTTGGCTTGATGAAGAGAGGCCAGCAACTCCACTGTCAAAACTACCACTGGCCTGGAGCTGAGATTCAGCACTATGACTCCTCTTCATTGGTGTTAACAGCTCCTCCTGGAAGGAAACACGAGCATGTTGTATGGCACCATTTTTCCTGTGTTATTATTAAACCTCCAAAAAGCTGCATGCTTACCTCCCACTGACCCCCTCGTAGCATGGTCTGCTTCTTGGCCTCTTCCTGCCGCACTTGCCTGCTGTCCAGCCAGATCACCTCATTGGAGAAGGAAGGCTTTAAATCCATAGCTTGGTACAGCCGGTCCCCCACGCTGTTGAAGATGACCGCTAAGGAACGAGGCAGAATCCCCCCATCTTTGTTGCTACCTGAAGCAAGAACAGCAGCAAGCTGAAGATTCATGTACAGCAGCAGATAACTCGCTCAACAGGCTACTAACGCCTAGTGCTTTCCTCACCTTGAATTGTGTGAGTCTTCCCCGAATTGGTGATGCCATAGGTGTACACCAGCCAGTTCTGTCCATTCAGTACATCCTTTACGACTTGCTTCATTGTCTCATCAAAGAACAGTTTCTGCCCCACTTCTGGTCCAAAGATCTGCAGACAAGACACATGAAAAGTAGCCTCATGTAGATCTTTCCTATCTTTTGATTGCTGGTGGTTGTTCCTGTGATGCTACACAGTCCTTTATTCCTTCCACTACCTCCACATTCATAAGCAACAGATCCACCAGTAAATCCAGTCCAAGTCCACTACAAAGCCAAGCTGTTCACTTGCTTAATCAAATAACCTGTGATATTCTACAGCCTCTAGTGCGTTCAGAGCTTCATGAATTAAAACAAAAAAAGTTGTCAGAATCAGCTTAAAAAAAAAACAAAACTAAGGTAACAGCAACAGAAAAATTGTATTTGAAAAGATTGTACAGTACTACATAGTTCACACAGAGTATTGAGATTAGTGTGTATCAGTAATCAGTGTGTATTACAGATTTTCAAGATGTAAGGCTGGTTTAAGCTTGAAAGTCTTCCAGACAGATTGAGTGTCCCAGTTACCTACCTTGGTGAAAGAGAATCTGTGTGCTGCTTGTCCCACTCCACGTTCTGTGCTCCGCATGGCAAAAGAGTCCTTCGGGGCTTTTAGAAGAAGAGTCTCCGAATCCTCAATGCAGACACAGCCCTAAAGAACAAATAAAACCCCATCACCACAATGGCTTGCAAGAGGTCACAGCACAGACAACAAAGGGTAACAGCATCTCCCAACAGGCACACAGCAACTGTCTCAGAGACAGCTTCATTCAGTGTCTCACCTGGTCTTCCCCCTTTTCCAGTTCTGCAGGTTTCAGGGGTCGAACTCTCAGATACACCTTTAGCTTTCCGTTGTCTTCAGCTACAGCCTGCAAAATCAGCACAGGTTAAACATGGGAGCCAGAAAGGCAGTACACAACCGTTTGTCAGAACTCTAGCAGGTACCAGAGCATGAAACACACACACATGGCCACCCTGATAACTAATGGACACTTCTCTGATCCCAAAATCCCCATCAATACCAGAAGGTTTCTTAGGCATTTCTAGGCACATGGTCATTTCTTTTGTTTATCTAGTGAATCAGACCAGCAACCTGAAGACACTGACAACAAAAACAGTCCCCAAACCAAGTGCCATCGAAGAGGCACTTATTGACTGTGTTCTTTGTAGTACACTGCTCATAACAAGAGCTCGTCCCCTCAACACAACATTTTATTCTAGCCTCTTCTGAAAAGCCTTTGTTGGTTCCGCATCGTATCACCTTTGCATAGAAACACAGCAGTCAACTCAAAACACTGCCCAGTTTCTGACAGAACAGCTCCAATCTCACCTGCTGAGATCCCTCCACATTCGGAGAGATGGCTGAGAACTCTGACAGCAGATCTTTGCACACATCAGGCCCAAAGCCTGTTGCTGTGGATTCAAGAACAGGGGAGGCTGCAACATCATCATCAGAGAACAATCCTGGTGAGGCAAGTGCTTGCGCCATGACGCCTGACACAGCTCCTGGAGATAAAGGGGCACAGGGAGAACAGGGCAATGTTAGAGCAGTCTGACGGAGGTCCCAGCTTTATATATAAGCATATATAAATGCATATATACCACTATGCATATACTCCCCATGCATACACCCCACTATGGCCTGCCACCACTACCATGTCCGTCTGTTCCCCACAAAAACGGACACAAACCACCACTGGGAAGCCTCCCTACAGGCTCACTCACACACACACAGGGTGCTGCTGCAAACGCACGCACATCCCCACCAACACACACGGACCAGCGTGCTGAACCTGTCCGGTGC
>VZRU01014079.1:19039-71892 GCA_013398155.1 Pedionomus torquatus | reverse complement strand
CTTCCCCAGCCCCTCGCTGCCAGGCGGGGAGCGGCAGGGAGGGGAGGAGGAGAAGAAGAAGGAGGAGGAGGAGGAGGAGGGATCCAAGCAGCGACGCGATCGCAGGTCGCAATCCCCGCACACGCATCCTCCCGCCGCCGCCAGCCGGGCAGCCTCCCCGCTTGCCCCAGCCGGGCGGCTGCACCGCGGGCTGCGCACCGGCTGCTCCCGGCAAACCTACGGGCGAGGGGACGCGGTGGCTGCTGACACACGCACACACACGCACACCCTCGGGCTGAGCTGGGCTGGTCTCCCACCGCCCGAGCGGCGGGCAGGGCGGGGAGCGGAGGACACCCCCTCCCCGAGCCGCCTGGATGAGAGGAAGGGAGGAGAAACCGCCGTCCCCCTCCCCAGGGCGGTGGCGATGCGGGGTTGCGGGTTTTTCCTGCCTGCGCCCCCCTTCCGCCGGCTGTCAGACCCCCAGATATCGGGGGCTGGCTACGGGAGTGGGCACTCGGGTGGCTCGGGTGGCCACGAGTGACACCCTGAGGGCGTGGACCGCCTTTGAACGCCAGATACAGAGAGGGAAGACTATGAATCCGTGCTGCATTCTGGGTTTCCCCGAGCTGAACTGCTCTTTATAGTCCCAAATCCGAACTTCACAGTTTGCATTTAGATATGCAGCGTTTCAGGCTCGGAAGCCACGCCAGGAAGATTGAGTCTTTCAGATACTAGTTCCGAGAGGCAGCTGAGCCCTCTGCTTTGCACCCTCGTTCATAGTAGAGTCACTCTATAAATACACTATATCATTTATACACACATAGTCTAATAGTGCACCTGATCACCATAGATTAATATACAACACATATGTTGCAACTGTGCAATTTGAGATCCATTTGATGGTGTACATGATACTTGCTTATAAAAATTGTCACAGCAAGGTTCCCGGAGTTAAAATAGCTTCCCAGCCTCAAGGCATCCAGATATTAATTTTTGTCATGTAGTACTGGTAAGTGCTTAGCATTTATTGAGCACTTTTAAATTGTTTATGTTAAGGGCACAGATTTAGGCTTTTTATGTTTCATCAGGATAAAATCATAAACTTTAGTTTTGACATGCCTACATATACCTAGAGGTCTCAAGCCTTTTTAAGAAGAGGTAGCTATTAACAGTATTTTTTAAAGGTAGGCAATGTGCTCACTGAGTCCAAACCTGGGAAAAAAGACTGAGGAAAGAAAAGAAATTTATGCTAACAATAATAACAATAAATGCAAAACCTCAGAGATGACCCATAGAAAATAAAAAGGAAATCAAAAGCAGACTTTTTCCTCTTTCAGCGTCATTTATATTAAATGCCCTAGAGGGGTTTTTAGTTATAAACTGCAAAAGCAAAATTACATATTCCTGTAACTGCTATTGTTTGGATAAGAACTCAAAACAAACCAAACACCAACATTTACAATTGTTTATAACAAGCAAGATTTAGGTCCCAGAGTCCTGGGAGCTGTACTTGGAGGTGTACAATTTGCTAGGCCAGCTACCGTCTAAGCACGAATGGGTGGAACTAAAGAGCTGTCACAATCCAGCTCCAGAGGTGAGAGAAGCAAAGGCATATATATTTATTTAAAGGATACAGATCAGATAATAACTGGATTAAGAAGAGAAGAAAGAAGGAAAGAAGCCTCTTTCCCTGCTCACACGGTTTATCTGCCAGGAACACTTCACCGCTTCCCTACAGCCATCCATGAAACCTGATGCCAGGAACAGGCTCCTCTCCCGCTGTGGTGCTGGGAATATCCGAGTTCCCAGGGCCACAGAGAGGTGGAGGAGACAAGGAAAAAACCTCTTTCTAAAATTCAGGATAAAAATAGCATTAGAAAGAAAATGACCTTGCTTGGGTTAAGGACGAGATCCTGTCTTTGAGAGCTTGCCCTGGCCAGTCCAGATATATGATTCCCTTGATACCCTGTTAACCTCCGTGTAGCTAATATTGGAGGCGGCAGGACTGTGGTCCAAGCTGCGCTCTCTGCCAGGCCCAGATTCTCACCATTGCACAGGAGGAGAGGATCAGCCGACCCCACTTTCCCTTCTCTCCAGAGCCCCCAGGAATTTGAGGACATTTCATAGATAGCACACCCTCCCCCATGTCTTGATAACATCATCAGAATGAATGAAAAGCAACTGCTGACTATTTTACCTTATTATTTATGGAGTTGAAGCCGTGAATGAAAAGCCACCTGAGAAAACTGGATTGGGTCTGAAGAATTCACCTAGCTGATAGCCAAACAATGTATAGGGCTTCAGCAGAGCAATTATTGCATACTAGCTCCCTGGGCGAAATCAAAGGGATGTCTGAGCATGCAGTATTTATGAGACTGTAACATCTTCTCTTGTCTCGGTGGAGTGAAATATGATTTGGAAATACAGTTTAAGCTAAATCAACTTCTTAATAAGAAATAGAAATACACACGGTAAATCTTTACACTAACTCAGTAATTGCTTAAGCCTTGTAGGGCAAGATGTTTGGTTTATTGAAGGCTGAGCCCTGCTTACCTTAAATGTCCCCATTGACACCCACAGGAGTATAGAGAAAAGGATTATGCCCTCAAATAAGGCAAATTTTAGGAAAAGAATCAATTTCTGGAATGACAGAGAAAACACATAGGATAAAGACTTGTTATCAAAGCAAGGGGAGAGAATGAGCTACAGAGAAGGGTGGATGGGAGACAGCGTGGCAGGCTGGGGTGTAACTCTGATGGTGGGGTAGGGGAATGAGGATTTTCTTTGCCTTTAGACTTTCATTCAGAAAATGATTTTTTAATGGATCATATCCTGTTGGCATGCAAAGGTAAATAGACTGTATGAAACTCTCCTGCTCTGGTTGAGGATACCACACTCTTAAATTGCAAAGGAGTATTTTTGTTTGAGAAGTGGTTTTGATGGGTTGTGGGTGCTAAACATTTGGGATTCTGCTCACCAGGACCACAACGAGAACTTTTGCTGATGAGTAAGGAGGAAAAAAATAATAGAAAAAGATGCAATAATAAAACATCTAAGAAGTGTGTGGTTATGGAAGAATCTGCTCCACCTGCTTCCAAAAATACTGGAAGTTACAGTAGTCAGGGAGCAGCTGGAGAAAGCAACAGACAGCACAAGCACGTGGGAAACAATGGGAGATGAAACATGAAGTGGATGAATTAAAATCCAGTGAAAAGCAAAGAGGCCAACGCCACTAAAGCCATCAGTTTGGAGTCATTATTTTGGATTTGTCCTTCTATTTGGCTATTTTTGTTATTTATCCCTAGCCAGGGTCCAGACATTCAGGTCTACTTATTTGTTTAATCTGCCTTAGCTTTCCTGTTGGTATTCCTGAATAAGACATGTACGGGGATGAGACAGGAGTGGGGGCTGGGATAAACTGCTGTGGTTTGCCTGTAAAATAACAACTTTAATGCCTTGCAGCCAAAAACTAAACTTGGTGTCAGGCAAACTGGATTGAGGAAGACAATGTTCAAGGACAATAACTCATTAACAGGTTAAGCTTAACAATTTCAGGAGAAATCATAACTAGCTTGGCATTGGTCTGCAATTCTGCAGTCTCAGGTACTTTTTCACAAATTAGTGCCAAGTGAAATGGAGAAAGGTTGAAGGGTTAGTGCGGGGATATCTGAGCATGACAGAAATTGTTTGCAGGCTTCCAGTGATTTGTTGCCCATCAGTAATTTCACTTTCCCTAATCAGTGGGAATAGAATTATTAGATTTAGCTACAAGTGGTTGAATACCCCTAGGTACAAACTACAGTCAAGTAATAAAGTATTTTTACCATGTAAATGAAAATAATTAGTGGTAAAAATAGTCCTAATTTTTTTTTAGTTAATAAAGGTTCTGCGAATCATGCTGTCATTAGAATTCGCTTACAAAGCCGTGACTGCAAACAGTAGCTGTGTGAGTGAAGTGATTAGTATCTTGCCTGTGCTCCTTATTTGACAGAACCAAAAATACACACTTAAAAATACATTCTTTGAATATAGGTTTCAGTCCTTTAAACTGATGTATAGAAGATGACCCATCCTACATAGATGCTAATTTGAGAGCTGGTTGTTTTTAATTACAGAACCAATATATGTTTTGTTTGGTGGTTCATTTGGTTTTTTTAATAAAAAAAAAACCCACAAGAACATTAGTATCATATTCTGAGGCGTGTTTAGTATGAGGCCTATAAAAGGCATGCTCCAGAGGAAGGAAATTCAAAGTGAAAGGTGGAAATTCTGCCCTAAAGTTTTATCTGTAGAGGGGAAGTTTATGATAGTTATTCTAGCAACCTTCTCACTTGAGAATAACTTGGGAAGAAATATGTTTTTTATGAAAGTCTGGAACTGTGTAACCTTGTCCCAGCAAGGGAGCTGGTGGCCCTGGGTGCTGCAGGAGGAGCTCGCCGGTGGGTTTTCTCTGCAGCAGGAGCCCCTGGTCTCTGGAGGCTGCAGCGAGTGTTGCGGGTGTCGGGCACTAGAGGGCACAGCCACAGCTTCTCAGCCCTACCGGATTCCCNNNTTTTAAATCATAGTCCACTTTATCATCAGAAGGTTTTCTTTAAACACTTGTCCCCCTTTATCTCTGAGGCCCACTATTGGTTTCTAAATAAAATTTTCCTGTGATGGTATATAATTAGTCCTGTTTTCCCTCTGGATTCACTCACGTCATGGGAATAAACTTCAGTGGTTTATGCTGTGGACAGGCACATTGCTGCAGCACTTGAAGGGAAATCCTGTCCTTGTCACTGTGAGGACAGACAGATTAATGAGTCTGCTATGGGATGGCATTTCCTATTTTACTGCCATATGAAATGACTGCATGTAGCCATATTACTACTGATAAAATGTTGGTCACCTCAGTAGAAACAGGGGGTTTGTGGTAAAAAAACCACAATTGAAACATTAAAGGAAGAGACTCTAAGCCTTGAATTTTAATATACATAAAAATCAGAACAAGGTAACATTATGAATTTTATCCAGATGGAATTACGTTCTCAATTTTGAGAAGTACCTGGCCGTTCCTTTTCTCATTTCTATTTCTAAGGATGAAATTTCTAAGCTTTACAAACCAAGCTTCATTGTATCGAGACTAAATAATGCAGCCAAAAGATACAGCTATTCTGTGGTGGTTAGAGTGGTGCTTTATTTCGGTAGCCAAACTGGAAGCATTGACTGGAGAAGAGTTATTATTGTGCCGCCTGGTTTTCTTGCTGCTTTGCTATTGACAAAGCATCATTTATCATGCTTTGCATTCCAATTTTTCTTTGCATGTTTTCCAGCTCATCATAACATAATTATGTTTCTGTTTCTTCCAGCCAGGGGCTGATACTTTCTTTTACTAAGACAACAGCTGCACTGCACAACCTTGATGAATCCCCATAAGGGTAAAATGTGTCTGTGGTGCTTGTTTCTGCCTTGGCAACCCAAATGTTCAAGCTCTTTTTAATGACAAATGCTGTTCTAAAATGCACCCAACCCCGATGCTTTCATAGCATTTCTCAAAATGAGGTTTTATATTGTAATTTAGACTTGAAATATTAAGCATCCTGGCTGGTTTGTAATTTTAAAGGCTTCTTTCATGGCATTTCTTTTTATAGGGTTTATAGGTTCATAAATTCTGAGATGGAATTTTAGAGGACCATAGTTACTGATGTGCAATTTATTTTTTGAATGTAATTGATTTTATGTGTGAAAATCAGCCCAATCTGGAGATCTTCTTTATGCCCCTAAAAGGCACTTAAAAGGAGCTTTTGTGGTTCAGGTGAATCATTTCTGTACTTGGCCTTGGTTGGTCCAGCCACACTGCAACATGAAGGGGCTTGTACCGACCTCCCCTATGAAGTGCATTAACTGCTAGTGATGGAACATGCCATAAAAGACACACAGTATTTTTATTATTGCTTACTGAGATATTTTATTTAACTCTAACTTAACCTGAGATTTCAAAGTACTTTGGAAAGGACAGATAAAATTTTTATTTTATCTGGGGGGAAATCAGGACAGAGAAAAGTAGGGCTCAGTGCCGGAGGCAAACTGAGGGCAGAATCCATTCTTAATGCTCCTGATTTTGTTTGCTCAATTATACCATTACTAACTTGCAGCTCATCTTGAAATCTATCCATCAGAGCACTGTGAACAACTGAAGCTGTAACTTTTCCACTCAATAAAGATTACCTGGATTGCAAGTATGGGGAATATTGTGTCCCAGGCAAAACCACAGCCTGGGTAACTGCATTCTTAAGGCAAATTTTCCCTACAATTTTGCTTTCTATCCTGAGATGGATGTTTTTACTGCTGCTACCATCATCTGAAGATTGGTTGTATTTATAGATACAAATTACAATAATTCTGTACACAGAGGCAAGAGTTTTAAGTCGTATGATCAGTCCTATTTACATGTATGTGCACCGTGATCTAAGGACACTTTGGGATAGCCAACTGTATCCTGGGCTACATCATAAGAAGTGTGACCAGCAGGTCACGGGAGGTGATTCTCCCCCTCTACTCTGTGCTTGCGAGGCCCCACCTGGAGTATTGTGTCCAGCTCTGGAGTCCTCAACAGACAAAGGACATAGAACTGTTGGAATGGGTCCAGCAGAGGGCCACCAAGATGATTAGAGGGTTGGAGCACCTCTCCTATGAAGACAGACTGAGAGAGCTGGGGCTGTTCAGCCTGGAGAAGAGAAGGCTCTGGGGAGACCTTATAGCAGCCTTCCAGTATCTGAAGGGAGCTACAGGAGAGCAGGAGAGGGACTCTTTGTCAGGAAGTGGAGTGATAGGACAAGGGGTAATGGTTTTAAACTGGAAGAGGGGAGATTTAGATTGGATATTAGGAAGAAATTCTTTCCTGTGAGGGTGGTGAGGCACGGGAACAGGTTGCCCAGAGAAGCTGTGGATGCCCCATCCCTGGAGGTGTTCAAGGCCGGGCTGGATGGGGCTTTGAGCAACCTGCTCTAGTGGGAGGTGTCCCTGCCCATGGCAGGAGTGTTGGAACTTGATGATCTCTGAGGTCCCTTCCAACTCTAAACATTCTATGATTCTATGATATTTGAGCATGAGGGTCTACATAGCAATGTTTTAATTCTGACCACCGCATTGTAAGCTGAAAGGCTCTTATATGTTGATGAAAACTGTACCTTGCCAGCCAGGGCTGGCTTCATCTTCTCTCTAAGAATGGTGAGTATAATTCTATAGTCCTAAAAAGGTATCAGGCTTGTTGTTTTGGATATATGATTAATGTATTGGTTCTTGCAAAGAGCTTGCCATGTGCTGTTTCTTCCTTATAACCCCATGGCAAATTCTGGCAGATTCTGCTCAGATATACTTTAGCTTTTTTTCTCATTTATCTGTGGTTTCTTTGCTCAGTCCACTCACACATGTTCAGTGTAAGATGTGCATTTTCTTTTGATTCATGTACAGTAATTACTTCCTAACATCTGCCTAGCAGATTTTATAAGAAAAGTAACTCTGCAAATATTAAGAAAAAAATTAATCTATGAAATCTTTGCAATCTCTATTACTGGGGTTTGTTATCCACAGCTGACTGGATTCATTCCCAGCCAGGAAGCTGGTTCAGCAAAACAGCTGCATTAGTTATTTAACTGGAGGCCTGATTCTGCTCCTGTTCATACTGATGTAAATCAGGAGCAGTTCTTGTGAAAATAACCAATATCCCTAGTGCAAAATGCATGTTGGAGAAGAAGTAAACATTATAGTGTGGAATAACAGGAAAATTCTAGGAGATACTTTGCCGTCCTGGTATAGGTGTTAGGTGGTATCTTCATGTCTTAAAGAAACCTTATACCAAATATGCTGCTTGGTCCTGGGAGCGCTCTCCTGTCTGTAAACTGTGGCAGCACCAAGCGGCCAACAAAATGAAGGCCCAGTTGTTCTCAGAGTTGCACCCTAATACCGTGAATTCACATGGGACTTATACTGACCTGAGCACCATGTTCATTCCTGTTTGCATCTGCTTCATAATTGTTCCCTCTCAGTTATTTACTTTTTACAGTATCTGCTACAATTTACGTTATACCTCCTACTGCAGGAAAACACATAGAATCATAGAATGGTTAGTGCTGGAAGGGTTCTTAAAGGTCCTTTAAAGGTTAAAGGTTAGGACGGTAAAGGTCCTTTAAACCTTAAAGGTTGGGCTGGAAGGGACCTAAAAGAATCCCCATTCACTGGGCTTTACTTCCTGGGCTGAACTCATGTATGTAATAATTAACCAATAAGTACACTTGGAGAAAAGGGATGCCAAATGAGGAGCATTACAGTGAAAAAGGGGACAAAGCATCCATAGGCAAAAGTATTTCCTATGTAAGATAACAATGCTGTATTCAGGACAACAAAGGATTGTTACCAGAACCTCATGTGCTTTGGAGATGGGCATCTTCAGGCCTCAAGGCCATTAACACCCTTCATATGTGATCTTATTGTAAATTAGCAACATGTGCTGTTAATAACATCAAAAGTTACGATATCTGATAGTTCAGCCCCCAACCCTGATCCTGTTTCTATTATATCTATTATATCTTGGCTACAGGCATTGATTCCCATATAGCAAAGGTATCTGTGGCTTTGTTTGTGCTTTGAAGTCATGAGCATCTGCAATTGCTGTGGGCTGCTCATGTTGGTTCAGATTCCTGTTACAGACCTGTCGGTGGGGCTTCCTCAACTCCTGCACACAAGAACCTTCCAGTTCCCAGTACTATGCTTTGATACCAGCATGTGTTGATTATTTTGATTTGTTGACTTTTCCTAGTGACTGAATCTTCTCTGGAGCTACAGTAACTTTTAAAATGGAAATATGAGGTTTGGAAACGCTACCATTTCAGGCACAAGAGGAAACATTCCACTCCTGGATGTAGATATCTGCATGAAATACCATCATTCCCAGACCCTGGGAGGTTTTAAGGAAGAAGACAGCAGAGGGAAGGCTGCAACATTCAGCACCAGAGCCAGAACGCACAACACATCTCTTCCCCTCCTGTGCTGTGAAATGTGTATGAGACACACTGAGCAACACTTGTGTCCTCAGTCCCACCCTGTGGCCTGTGCCCAGCATCTCAGCCCCTGCAGGGATGGGATTTCAGCAGCGTCTATGCTTTGGTTTACAAGAAGGACAAATTCCAAGCCTTTTATGTTGTGCGGCTTGGTCTGAAACAAGACAGGGGTGAAACCAATCCAGCAATGTCTGCTGAAGTCCAAAACCTCCCTCTGCAGACATGTACCCCAGAGTGTGTCCTGGCAGAACAGGTCCCTGCCATGGCTCATCTGCCTCCACCTCTGCCCCCACTTCCAAATCGCTTCAGCAATTTCTTCTACAACAAACAAAGATTTCTGGGGGAACTTCAGTAAGACCAGAAAGATCTCCTGTTGCTGTGAAACCTGTGAGTGTGAAGGATTCATTCAGCACAGCACCCCTTGGCCATTCATACCTATCTGATGATCAAATATATTTTTAATTATCAATCCAAGGTGATTTTTTTTTTTTTCATGAGACAATACCCAACTGTATTGTAAAAGCTGTTGGGAGCGAGCCAGAGAATTTGGCAGAAAGATATAGAACATTTGGGCTTTTGACACTTAGGAACATATGGAAAGAGGTTTGGAAGATTGCCACGTGGGGTGTAACTTGGAAGATGCTATATTTCTTCATCCTTTTTTTTTTGTGTGTGTGGACAGAAGTAAAAGAATTTTCACTTTTTTGAAAGCTCCTAGTTCCTGTTAATTTTCGATGATGTACTGCTGCTCTAGAGTAAAGCACTGGGCTCAGTTGCAAGGTTTGAGCAAAATCAGCTGCATGTTCATGGGCAACTGCAGATGGTAATTAAAAAGTGACAGTATTGCAGATCTTTCCAAGTGTTTACCACCTAATTCAGGAGATCTCTCACAGGTGAACTCACACAGCTAATGACTGGTGACCCATGAAAGAGGATATCTGGTGCCTACCCTGCATCAGGATATGTGCCATTTACTGAACTCTTTGAGGATAAGGCCCTGGTGGATGGTCCGTCCTTGCTCCCTGTGACCATCTATCTCCCCGTTACCTTGACAGCCATTGATGGATAGACAGTTCTGGCTTTCTGTCTGAACAGTTTCATCCTGTGGCTGCAGCTCCAGTGCTACACTAGAAATGCCAGACACGTTTGGGGCAGCAAGGCATGGGAGAGAGGAGCCATCTCCTGCTCAGTGCTCAGGACTGCAGATCTATGATCCAGCATTGCCTTCATACCACTTCAGGGACAGATGCCTATGACCATTATGGGAGAAGTCCATGTCTCTCAGAGATATTGCCTCTGTTTGTCAGAAAAGCAATGCATAATTTGCTTTGTATTTGGTAATTTGTTTACCATAACCACTGTGTAAGGAAGGGCTTTTTAATGCATTTTTGATGGCATAATTGTGCACCAGGTTGGGGGACTACAGCAAATGCAAAATTTATTGGAATACACAAACCTGGACATCTTTCTTAATTTGCACAATTGGCATATGGGTTCTGCAGTGTAGTGAATACTAATTAATCCCTCTGACTGATAGAAAAGCATCATCATCCTGGTTTAGCGATGAGGGACAAAGACAAGACCAAAAAGTGTTCAGGGGCTTGTATTGAGTGACAGATAAAGTCACTGCAGCCAGAATTACGGTTGTCTTTGGTGTCCTGAATAGTAAATCACCCAAGTTTGTCAAGACTCCATCTGAACAGCAGGATGGAGGCCCTTTAGTGTTTTTCCCTCAATCCCTGTCCCTGATAGCTCAGTTCAGGGCAGGCGGCAGTTCACGTCTCACCTGAGCGCTCAGCTTTCCCTTCCTCAAGGAGTAGGAGCGATGGGGAGGAGGTCTACATCAGCTCTGCCTTCACCAAGGAGCTGGAAACCAGCCTGGGCGTGTGTTCTGGGAATTGGGAAGCACTCTCAGACCCTGTGCTCTGGTTACAGAGTGTTTCTTGCCCACAGATTGACTGTGGCTTTTTCACTTGCATTTTCCTGTGACAATTTGTTTCAATACATGCAGCCGAATAATGACTAGACAGGACAAGTTCCCGTTATTTCTTTGCTAACAGCATGCTGGGGGTCACTATAGTATCTCCAGGTTATGAAAGGACTAAGTGCAAACTAAGAAGGTGACGTCCAGACACAAGAATTGAGCATGCAGGAATTGGTGATCAGAGCGGAGGAAGGAGCACCTCCTCCAAAGGAAATCAAAGACCTGTGGCAATAGCTCTTGAGGACTCACCATGTAGGTCAGCAGAGCAAAAAAAAAGATAGGCAAATGCCAAGTAATTTGAATGGAATTTATTTTAGAATGAAACCTCTGCCTTTCTGAATAAAAGCTGGGTGAGTCTGGAGCAGTTTTTAGCCCTATATTCTGTGGCTGCGGCATTTCTGAGCCAGCTAAAATCTAGATAGAATGTTTTTAATATTTTGCTTCTTCTCACAGCTTATACCCTGAGAAACATTTTAGGTATTTCTACTTTCTGTGACCATAACGGCCCCAAGTTCTGCTATTCTGAGTATGCACTTCCTTTCCTGAGTTTCAGTTTTGGTGTCCATTTAGAAATCTTCTTGACCCTAACACAGTCATAACCATAATTCTCTTAGAGAGATTAAAAAGCAGTAAAGCTGATGTACAGAACAGCATTTCCACAAACCCCATCCAGTTACATGCTTCTTTGCATCTCCATGCCGATCTCTACTGATCTAAAGGGAGAAAAAAATGCTCCCCTATCAGCCCATTCCTTCTGTCTGATTAACTGACGGCTATCATGGCTCTTCCTTCGCGCTATTACAGTTTCATTTCCAGAGAAAAAAACCTGATGGATGTTGAGCTCCTGGGTTGTGCTATTACTGAAAAAAAGTATATATATAAAGACCCAAGGTTTCTGTTTATACTAAAGGGCCAGCAGTACCTCCTTAATCAGGCTAGCCGTTCATTAGCAATCAGCAGATATTTTGCCTAAAAGCATTTGTCAATGCAGTATAACTCAGTAACAACTGCTTCTCAGGTGATCAGGGTGGGGGGAACCCCAGAAAACAGACTGCAGGTCCAGTTAGAAACACTGGTGAGTAGTTTACTTTGGGGGCTTTCTTTTGCATTTTGTTGTTGTTTTGTTGGATTTTTTTTTTATTTTTTTTTAAGATTGCCTGCATTTGATGGAAGCTTTTTCATTTGAAAGACCTACAAATTAAGCAACATCTAGCTCCTAATGTGTGAAACTGCAATTTGCATACATCATGGCAGCTGCTGAGTTGGTCCTTATTACCTCTGCTGGAGTGTTAATTTAGCCACAACTTTCTCATTTATTTAAATGAAAAAGCAGCGGGTGGCTGGCATGCCACATTATCTGTCAGGCAACCTGGGAATCAGGTTGACAGACCCAGGAAGAGATTTCAATTCAGAGGGACTGCAGGGGCACTGCCCCCTGGACCGGTGGTCACAGGCGAGATCAGGATTGCCCGTGGTCTGCTCTAAAGGTCAACACTTACCCTAAGAAAGAAAAAATAAATAAAAAAATCAGTGCTGTATTTGGACTTACATAAGATAATAGATAATGGGATTAAACTGGAAGTCGCTCTGTTTCTGGTTTTTCTCTATGTATTGTAAATGGGCACTGTGTATATGAATATGAGAACAAAAATGGTTCTAACATAATACAAATAAAATAACCAGCATTTGTTGAGCACTGTACTAGTGTACTGTGGTCCAAACCCACCGTAAGGGCCTGAAGCAGAAAATGCCAAAGCTACCCAGGAGGGACGTGCTGGGAGGAGGGAGATGCTGCAGCAGCGAGTGGTGTCGGTACCGTCACGGCTGTGGCCAGCCCTGTGGCCATCCACTGGTAATGCCCAGTGACTGAACAGACATCACTGAATTGCTCACATGCGGGAGGTAAAGCAAATGTGAGTCCCCAAAACAGAAGGCGCCTCACTGTCTGGGAAAAGGGGATGAGGAGCCCCAGGGAATTGCTGAGCTGGGAAGAGCGAAGAGCAGTGGCCACACTGGGGAGTCACCCCTGGGTACGGAGATGAGTGTGAGGCCCAAGCTACAATGTTGTGCCACCATTTAATGACATGCCTGTATAAAACTACATGTTTGTCAGCAGAGAATGCACCAGAGCAAAACTGCAAAACCACAGCAAGAGGAGATGGGTTTAGTTCAGCACATTGGCTGCAACGTTTCAGTGGGAGCAAAGAAAAACCACATCCTGAGAGCCACCACATGCCACCCAGAGCTTATCTGACCCAACAGAGGTCTCTTCTGAAGCTCAGCTATATATATACTGGACTGTGGCTTGTGGGTCTGCTCATTGCAAGCTTTGGCCTATCTTCGCCTGTGGACAATTTGCATGCAGGTGTTCTGCTTTCGGATGAACTATAAATGTTATGTAGCTGTTCCCAAGGTCTGTACTCTTGGAAACTGGTCCAACTTTTCCCTAAAAAGGGAAAGTTTTTCCAGTAGGTGAATCACTAGCAGTTGAGATTTAGAGGTAATTTCTTCATTCACGCAATGCCAGAAGGCACTGTCTGATCGGTGCCATGCAAAAATTGTTATAAAAAATTAAATTCAACACATATTTCATAAACACTGAAATATTCACATCAAACATGTTCTCTTCTGTCTCTGACACCTACTCCTTACCATTGTTTTAAAATAACATTGTGTTAAAAGATCGGGCGTTTGTTGTGTTACCACAGATATTTTTTCCTTTGTCATTAACTTTGCGAAGTTCAGCACAAACTTTTGTCTTCGCCCACTTCTCAGCCATTCATTTTTATAATTAAAATCACCATGACAACTGATCATGATATCAGAAGGAAAGGATTATGACTTAATTACATGAAGAAGGTGAAAACAGGCTTGGCTTACAGGAGAGAAAGCTTTTAATTCTGACAAAAACGTTGGGGACTGATTCAGGGCTGTGTTACTCTGTGTAATTACAAGGTGCTGCTGAGAGCCGCCCAGCGGTCGCCCCGCTGCCAGACAGGGCATCCCAGTAAATCTGGTGACGTGCTAGAGAAATATTCAGAATTTTGTGCACAATGAAGTTGATTTTGTCTTAAAAGCACTAGATAGTGTTTTTGTGAAACAGGCTCATTATAGAAATTAGCTGAAGAAACACATCCATAAAGGAAACCTAGTTATTATTATGGTAGCGGAGTGATTTTGTATAAATAAAATTCATTACATAACTACTCCGTGTTAACTACCACAAGACTACAAATTGTTCCACATAACAAGAGAGCCAGGCAATTTGGGGGTATAGTCCATTTTTATCACAGCTGTGGCATTTCATCAGGTCACTGTTCCAGCTTGGCTTCTGTGAAAACTATAGTATTAGATTGGGTATTTTTGTTTCTAAGATAAAGCTACACTTTTAATAAGAACAATTTGGGAGTTCAGACAATATATTTCTTTGTAATCTGATCTAATGGATTTTCTGACATGAGTAAACTTTACTCACTGATATTTTTTTCCTAGGTTTTTTTTTCACAAATTATATGAAATATACTTTTAAAAATTACATACATCTTAATTTTTCCCCTAAAAACACCAAACTGCCATTAATAGTTGAACATTCCTGAACACTCCCTCTGTGGCTTTTGGAAAAAATCTGTAATAAAACCATCAGACTAAAAATCTAGATAAGGAAATGCATTTCATTTTCAATTTTCTTAGAAGCTATTATGATCAATCAACCAATTAGTACAGTGAATAAATAAATTAATGCCATTTAAAAAAGAACATTCCGAAGACCCCTTAATGTCTTTCTCAACTAAAAGTATAGGCTTGACATTAATCAATTTTATAACCCTAATTTTTGCTTAATCTTTTTTCCATCTTCACTTAACCATATGGAGATATATATAGTGTATTATGGCCCTTTCTATTCTCCTTTAATTTGCAGAGTACAAGATCTGCAGCTGATGTAAATCAGTGCGGCCTCACTATTCCAAACCAATTTAGTGTATCTGTTTCTGATTTACATCAACACAAACAAGAAGATAGTGGGTCCTCGTGGCTGATTAAAAATATGCAGATAACACTTAGATTTGGTCAGGAATCCTTATTTTATGCACAGCTTCAGCTCTTAGTGATCTGGCAAGGGCAGGAGAAACGGCTTGGGGCAATTCCTCTCAGCTGTAGAGGCAGTGGCCTTGATTTTGACAGTGACTTGGATAAGGTCAAGGAGAACCAGCGTCTCCTCTGATGTGGTGCCCTAGGCTCAGTGGTAGGTGGGAGTCAGTCGGGTCATCACCTATGCTGGAACCCCTCCAACCACCCAGAAACAACAGTGAGATGGAGTTGTGCCTGTGGCAAGGTTTGGAAAGGGGTGGGAGGGTGTGTAGCTTCTTTAGGTGGGCCACCAACACAAGAGGTGACTGTGCCGTCCCACCGAGGAGCCCACTGGCTTTTAGCACTGAGTCTGGCCAGGCAGCATGTGGGGTGGGGGGAGGAGCGCAGGACCGCTGCTGGTCAGCTGAGTCCTAATATACCCCTGAGCATGACATTAAAGCAGCTCCTCGTCCCAGCCAGGAGCCCAGCGTGGGCTATTTATAGTCCTGGCACCTCACTGCTCACTAGAAGCTCTGTGCTGCTGGAGGAGAACTCTGGTTCCCTCTCCCGTGAGCTCTCACAGGCACCTGCCGCTCCTGGTGTTGGAAAGGTAGGTTGAAATCCCTTCCCTGCTCAGAGCAGGAAAGAGAAGGGCGTTTGGTGCTGAGAGGGAAGGACAATGTGGGCACGCCGGGGCCAGGCTGCTCCAGGTGCAGGGGATGTTTGTGGCAGCGGTACTTGAATGTATGTCCTGGGGAACCCGTAAAGGTGCTGGAGAGGAGCCTATACGTGGTGATGTGGGGTCAGACAAGGCAGCCACATGGCTAGGGGGGTGTAGGACCCATTGTTGGTGCCAAAATGGAAGCTCTCTCGGTTCCTGACTGTTTGCTGTCCAGTTCATGAAGCAAAAGTAAGAGATTAATTACAAAGTGAGGAACCTCTGAACAGTATCAAACTTGGAGTCTACTTGCAGCTATCTGGCATCTGCCAGCAGTGTGGAAATAGGATCAGCCTGCAGGTGCAGAAATTCCAGTGTCTGGGGTCTGTGCACACCCTGCAAGCCCGCAGACACCCAGGATTGCTCCCAGCTAGGAAGCTTGGGGAAACTCTTGCTTTTCCCTTCAAGGTTTCTATATGTGACTGGGACTGATCCTTGCCGTCAAGGGGCTGAGCATGTCAAATACAAGGGTCTAGCGGGAGTTGCCTGTAGGTATGGAATACGTGTGTTAGTGCAGGGCCCATTTTGGAGGTGGTGCTGTGTTGCTGCCATGTGTTGCTATGAACTTTATTTTCCACAGGTATGGACATACCCATGTATTTCCTTGGTAGCGACTGAATTTGTAACTAGAGAAACGTATGTGGAAGGCTGGATTTGAACAGTAACTAATGGAATGCTGATGTCAAGTTATTAGGGTTTACAACTTGCAATTTCTTTTAATTTCACTGCTGACGGGGATTATTAAAGCTTTTAAATCCTAGCATTTGCTCATCAAATGGAGGCATACTTCAGTTTTATGTAAATATTAGTAATTAGAGTTCATAATCTTTTCTATTGTAGAAAGGCAAATGGAGCCTAGTTTGCACCAAGTTATTAAATTGTGTTTCTTTTAATTGTGACACGGTCCAGTTTATACAGTATGATAGAATTGTTCCAGAAAATAAGCCTTTTCTGTACTCACCAGTATGTTTAGATAAATGCAAAAAGATAAACCTCTTAAGGCCTTTGCCACACTCCTTAAAGAGCTCCTGAAATACGTTTTAGAAATACATTTTCCTTCTGCTGGCATCTATTGTTGGATATGCAAAAAAACTTCTGCATCCTCCTTCTGTGAATGAAAAACTTTGCCATTTCGATTAGTTTTGATATGAGAAAATGATCTGCACATGTGAACTGTAAAAGAAATAGGCTCTTGTATGTATATATTTAGCTTCAGTTCTTCTCATGCAATTAATGCACATAATTGGCTCAGACTGGAGTTTGTTTATAGGCACTTGTTTGTGAGCAGAACCCCATCCATTTTCTACTTAAATCATGGGACTCTTTTGACTGACTTCACTGATCTTTGAATCAGAGTAAGATTAAGGTCAGGTGAAGGCATATTTGAAAAGATGGCCCACAGGATCTCTCATTTTCAGCTTCTTTGATTTTTTTATTTTATTTTTTATTTTTTTTCCCCATGAATCTGTAACAGTTTAAAGAAAAAAAGTATGCCTGGTATATGCTGAGATAGGATCAATATTAATCCAATCCCACATCTAGGTCTCTGTCTTGGCAGTAAATGGAGCTCAAACTGTCAAATCTTTCCAGAATCATAAACTACCTAAAGGCTTTGAAAACTGATCAAAGCCTCTTCAGGTCTCCAATGGTCAAACGTGCTCTCAAACGTGGTTTCTGAAGCTTTGCAGGCTGTTTAAAATCCCTCTATTACATGTCAAGCTTCTCCTAGCCCAAAGAGCCTTGTTAAGACCCATTTTATTTTAAATTAACAACAACAAAATGAGAAGGAAAACAAATAAGCTCCTGCAGAAAGGCCAGGCTGTGTCTGTAGCAGTCTGAGTGGAGATGGCCCTGCTGGCAGTGGGATGCTTGCAGCGGTGGGGGTGCGGTGATGAGTGCAGGGAAGCACAATGCTGATTAAACCCTCTGCATCTACAGCAGCAACCTGTAGGTCGGCAGCTTGTCTTTCTGCACCGAAAGCTTCCTTCTGCACCTCTTGTAGACTGTAACCTGCTAAGGAAGCTCCCATGAGCACGCCTATCAGCACGTGTCCCAGCAGGAGCTGGCACACTCTCAGACAGTGGGAGACCCTCAGACCACCTTGACCCAGGCTCCTGAATGTCAGATGGCATGTGAAAATAAACAAGGTGCCACAGGAGCTGAGGGAGAAAAGCCATTAAAATCCCTCTCAGAAGGACTGTCATACTTCATCTTATATAGGCTAATGACATAATTGGATTTGTAGTGTTCACAGTTTCAGAAGTTTACAATTCCTCCTTCCCTTCCAGCAATAAATCAGATCACCTGAAATGTACCTGCTGCGGGGCTGATCCTGGGAGATTGATAGGGCTGAGCAAGGACTTTAATGGAAAGGAGATCATGTCATCTGGCAAACCTTTTAAAACTGCCTATGCAATTTAAGGCTGACGTTTTACCTTTGAAAGTGATGCAGACACTTCAGTTCCTAAACTGCATTATGAGCTTCTATAGGACTTGGACTTTTAACTTAATTAGATGCCTTTAAAAACTTGAAAATCCTAACTCTCCTAACTAGCAACTGACAGAATACAGAAAACTTCTGAAAAGATATCCTGGCTGCTAGTAGCTATGATGATACTTGAGGCATTTCCAAATGCTAAATGTCTAATTGTCAGAGAGAAGCATTTATAAGAGATGCTTACCTGCATGGCCTCTCAAACCATATCAACATGAATTTCCTAAAAAGAATTGGATGTTCTCCCACTTAAATGTTTTGCCATGAGTTTGCATATTTTATCTGGATAGAATGGATGACATTCTTTCAAGAAATATTATCTAAGTCAAAGCAAGACAGTAAGTGTTCCCTGAAACTGAGTGACCTTTTCAGCACAGATCTCTCATCACAGGCTAGAAATGCTTCCCAGTCTGACCACTGATAACCATTCTTTGAATGCGCTTTTTCAGCCATTTGAGCATCTAACTTAGGTTGATTTAGTCAGTTGATTTCATCCCAATTTGTTTCTAATGATATCATTTGGGCCCATATCAGTAACTTCACTCAAGACAAAGTATCTAATTTATCCTCTATTATCCCTGAAAAAAATGAAGAAAATTAGATTGGATTGACACAATTTTTTCTTGATAAATGGGTGCTATAGCTGTTTTTATCACCTTATTGCCCTCTAAATCCTTATAATTCAGTTGTGTAATCATCTGATTACATTTATTCAGGCATCTTTCCAGGTATCAGAATTAGGATAATAGGAACTATTATCCTATAGATATAGGAACATCTATAATTCCCTCAAAGCTTCCTTTCTATACCTCATTCTTATTATAAGATATATCCCCAATATCAAGATTAACATTGTTATTTGCCCTTCTCGAGCACTGTGGGATCTTTTCCACAGTTTAAAATCTTGATCTTAAATGCCAGCACAGCCTTCATAATTAAACCCAAGATTATAACATTATTATCATCTGGGTACTGATTTTTGCCTCGCTGTGGCTGTCAGCCAAATGTCATAATGCATACAATTAACAGATTTGCTTCTCAGCTTACTGATAACAAAGAATGTGCAAATAATTCATGGGCAGAGGCACCGGTTCTTTGATGTGGCTGAACTCTGATCTTTTCTGCACCTGAAGGGAGGCAGGCTGAAGACAGGGCAACCTCATTAAGGCAAAGAAGAGGGGGGGGCGGGGAAACCAGAGGAAGAGGAGGATGCAGGAGGTGCCCCCTGCACCGCAGCCCCTTGCCCCATGCTGGGTGCTGTGACCTCTCCTGGCCTAGGTCCTGCAGCTCCCACCCTCCCACCACGGCACGGGAAAGAGCAAATTCCTTGGGACTAGGGGGAAAAGACAAGAAAAATCGATGTCCCAGACAAAAATACAGACAAAATAATGTCTCTAATTACAAGGTAGATTTTTTTCTTCTTTTTTTTTTTTTTTTTTTTTTTTTTCCCAGAGGTTAAGGGAAATTCCTGATGAGATACTTCCATCTGGTTTACAGTCCCTTTGCGCTGGGCCAGTTCAAAGAGGCTGCAGTGTAACTGAGAATTGAGGACAGCATTTATTTATAGTTTGATAACCTCATAAAAGCTGTAGAGCTGAGCTCACAGCAGTGCGCTTATTTATGTTTTAAGCTGCTCATGCAGCACCCTACTGCTTTGCAAAACGTATGATGTAGCTCCTGCATAAAATTATATATGACTCGTCCTAAGGTTCATGACACAGAGGTAAAAAAAAAAAAGTGAAATTAGACTAACAAAACAGCTGAGATAAAAAGAAAAGTAGCAGCCAAAACTGGAGGAAAATTAACAGCACGGCTCTGAAATAAAAGAACATCAAATGAGAATTCGCACCTGAATCTTTTTTTCACAACAGAATTAAAAAAATATCCCAAAACTCTGAATAAGGCCATGGCTCTGATTTCAGCTCCTGGTGATATTATAAAGGATTTGAGCCTCACACTGGAGGTTTTATAATGACAACCCAGCCTCTGGCACAATCTCAGTGTAGTGTCTCACTGCAAATTATATTTGTATCACATTTATCTGTTCTTTTAATATCGATGTACCATCTTTTTCCTCTGTAACCCAGAGGGGAAAGCAAAGCAGCACCGTTTCATTATTACCCTTTAATAGTCTTTCTAGTGATATAAAGCAGAATATTAATATCCTTCCAATGACCTCACCTAAACACTGCTAAAAGCCAGAAATGGAATGACAAGTTTGTAGCTAATGCACAGGGATGAATTTCTGAAGTTAATGAAAGGATTTCACCCCTGGGCTTTAATCCTGGTTCTTTTTAACCTTTTAGCTTCATTTTCCTCAGCTGTGGGATGGAGAAAGTAGACTTGCACACAAGTCAACAGCACAGTATTTATTGAGTACAGTTCAGTCAGGAGCTTGGTGTGATATCAAGGAGATGAAGAAGGTGCATTCTTACGAGGAAAGGCAACTACTGTCTTCTTGAAAGAGAATGGTAATCGAGCCCTGCTAGAGCTCTGGCTGGGGAAGCAGCGTTGTTCTGCAGAGCTCCACGACGGGGGTAAAGAGAAGGTTGGAGGGTTGCAGGTGATCCTGACTGCAAGATGGAGACTCTTGCACAATTCAGCCCGAGGATGAGGTGATGGTTGGGTGTAGAGCAGCTCCAGGATCAGGAAGGCCACGCCATCTGCCACTCGTGGTCTGTACATAGCTCTGCTGCTGCTCCCAGGGAGGATGCCCAGAGCCACCCCACCAGATTTTTGGGTGGTAGAGAAAACCACCCCATATGGGGTGTAGATAGGCACTGCCCTTCATCTGCATAGCGGGTGCAGGATTTAACCATCAGATAATTTGTGCCTAAAGTAGTACGTAAATGGCATGAGCTACGCTGTGTTTTAGGATTCCTATTGCTAATGTCTTAATGATGAAAGAGAGGAGAAAACGGCTATGAGGATGTTGTGCCAGATATCCTAATCACTGTTAAATGAACACATAAAATTCTTTTATTTGCTGAATGGTATAATCAAAGACAGTGTTGCTCTTGAGAAAGTGAAATTAACAGTGAAAGAAAACTTAAAGGTGACCAGGAAAGGAAGTGAAATCATAACTCAGTTTTACATACTTCTTTTCCTGAGCTGTACAGAAGTCTGGGAAAGATGGTGACTCTTAATCATCTCACTTGTTCTTCACATTAAAAATGCACATTTTGCCCATAGTGGAAAAGCTGGAGGATGTGTGAAGCTCTAACATCACAAAAGAGAAAGATGTTGATCAACAAGCTGAGAGAACTGGGGTTGTTCAGCCTGAAGAAGAAAAGGCTCTGGGGAGGCCTTATAACAGCCTTCCAGTGTCTGAAGGGGGCCTACAGGAGAGATGGGAAGGGAGTTTTTATCAGAGAATACAGTTATAGGATGAGGGGTAATGTTTTTAAATTGAAAGAGGGGAGATTTAGATTACATACTAGGAAGAAACTCTTTACTGTGAGAGTCATGAGATGCTGGAACAGGTTGCCCAAAGAAGTTGTGGAAGTGCCATCCCTGGAGGTGTTCAAGACCTACATTTTCTCAAATGAAGTATTTCAGGGGAGATTTAGATTACATACTAGGAAGAAACTCTTTACTGTGAGAGTCATGAGATGCTGGAACAGGTTGCCCAAAGAAGTTGTGGAAGTGCCATCCCTGGAGGTGTTCAAGACCTACATTTTCTCAAATGAAGTATTTCATGTCAATGCAGTCAGGAAAAAAAAAAAAAAAGAAAAAAAAATATTTCTAGATTCTGGAAATATCATAACTTTTTTTTTTTTTTTTTTTTTTACTAAATGTACTGCCTTTGATCGATTTTTAAAAAGTACCATAAGAAGAACTTAGAGCTTGGCCCACATCCAGACTACGGAGTTAATGTTTTGTCTTCCAAATCCATTTTTAAAATCTGATAATAACCCAGATTAATTTCTCGGATAACTTGTTTCTAGTTTCAGATTTGGAATACAGAATGAATTGATAAAATCAAGGAAATGCTAGTCTTCAAGCACGCCTGGCTTTTAATTTAGCATTCAAATTGAGGAATCGATGTAATTTGCTTAAACAGCATGATGAGTACTTTCAAAAACAACTGAACAGCTAAAAGAGTAGGTCTGAGATTCATGATGTAGCTGTAGATTTCCTGTCCAACTGGGAAATAACTGTAATACTTTTTTTAAAAGTCCATATATCTAAATCTATAGGGAAATGTGGACTGTTTGTGAAAATACCTCTAGGAGGATTTCAAAGAATTTTGTATACTCATTTTTTATGTTGGTACGTATTTCTTTAATGAAATTAAGACTGCTCTTTGTGCTCCCAGGCTTTGAGAAAACCAGTTCAATCTGCTGTACCAGGCTCTGATCCTGCATGTATTTAAGCTGTTGAAGAATGTTTCTCATATGAATAGACCCGTTAAGCAATTGTGGCATGTTTACAACGCGTTTCAAACATGGTCATACCATGACTTCAGGACTTGTCTGTGTATTGGTGATTCATGATGTGAGTCCTTAATGCATTTCCATAAAAGAACTGTCTCAGTACCACACTGGAGACAAAAATGTTGTTAAGGGCTGGTATCCCAAAGTAAATGTCTTTATCCTATCGACAGCTCTAGCACTGTACCTCGGGCTCTGCTGCTTGCTGATCTGAAAGCCCAAGAGGTTTAGGCACCCCCCGAAAAAAAAACAGAAATAGGACCATGAAGTTCCTTCTACTTCCCCCAGTAAATAAAAGCAGAGGGAGTATGTGAATAATTACAATTTAATTAAAAATCCCATTTGAGGTTACAGTAAGTAGAACCAAAACTCTATGAATCTGCAGTGCTTAAGCATCCCAGTGAGAAGCAGGACAGCTCAAAGGCTGGCCCCTATTTACTAATCCCTTATTTCTCCCAAAGCAAACCAGTAGACCTATGTTTTGGTGTTAAAGAGTAAAGAATCTGGCCAATTGGACTGAGTTGTTTCCTACCAGTTCTGCCCAGCATACTTCAGGGGTTGAAGCTCTCTCTGCCCACAATAGTGTCCTGACTCTCTCAGCTCAAAGTCTGGGGACAGAGATACTGGTACAGTGGGGCAGAGACAAACCCACTGGTAGAGTAACGAGGTGCCAGCTTCCTACCTGCTTTGTAAGGGGGTAAGCATGGGGCTTTTGAATCAAGACTGTTCTGCAAATGGGTAGCCAGGTCTGGTGGTAAGGCAGAGCAGTGAACATCTACATATGGCCATATGACAGTGCTGGGTTGTACTGGTGAGTTTATTTCCCGCTTGGTTTGCAGAGGTGTATGTCACTATAAAAAGTAATGAGAGAATCAAGTCCAATGTTCCCCCCCCTTTTCTTTTTAGTCCTGTAAAATCGTTTTTTGAAGTTTCCACTTAGCCATACCTCCTAGTTTGAGAAGAGCTGTGAGCAATGGAAAGACATGGCTCTGTTGTAGCTGTCTAACCTAAGGGGCTGTTGAAAATATAAGGTACTATCAGCATCTAAGCAAGGGCTAATGTCCTTCAGGTACATGTGAGGGGCAAAACTTGAACAACCAAGGGACTAAGAGCCTGACCTAGAGTTTATTAAAGTCAGTAGAAATCTTTCCTTCAACTTTAATAGGAGTAGGGTCAGGGAAAGGAGAGAGAAGGCAGCTAGAACAGACTCTGTAATTTTCTTTAAATAATCACAAGAATTGTGGGGAGGCTGATGATCATCTGAAATATTGATTTCTATTTTATTTTGTCTTGGAGATTTTGAACCTGAGAATTCACCATTTTACATACTTCTTATGCGTTACTGATTTATATCGCACCCTATAGAATGACTATCTTTAGATACTAACAGAAATATTAATTTGCCCAATAATTTGTCCTTATTGGACAATGTTATGTTTCTACCTCTAGAAACATTCCAATGGAGACCTTGCATTCTGAGGAGATTTAAGAACAGGAAGTTTGGAGTCAACCATGGATCATAAGGCTGAGGAGAAAAGAAAGCAGAGCCATAGCTGGACTTTGTTGGAACAAGTGAAGAGAATGAAAGAATCAACAGAGATAATCGATGTTGTCCTAGTTGCAGAAGGTGAGAAATTCCCCTGCCATAAGGTGGTGCTGGCTGCCTTCAGTCCCTATTTCAAAGCCATGTTCACCTGTGGCTTGGTTGAATGCACGCAAAGAGAAGTGGTGCTGTACGACATCTCCGCAGAGAGCGTGTCCGTAATCCTCAATTACATGTACAGTGCAGATTTGCACCTCACTAATCAGAACGTGCAGACTGTTGCGGTTGCCGCCTATTTCATGCAGATGGAAGATGTTTGCAGTATGTGTCAGAAGTACATGATGGACCATATGGATGCTTCCAACTGTGTAGGCATCTACTACTTTGCAAACCACATTGGGGCAGAAGATTTATCTGATCAAGCGAGGAAATACTTATATCAGCATTTTGCTGAGGTGAGCTTACAGGAAGAAATATTAGAGATTGAATTCCAGCAGCTATTGACTCTCATAAAATCAGATGATCTGAATATTTCCAGGGAGGAGAGCATTCTGGACCTCGTCATTAGATGGGTCAAGCACAGCAAAAAGTCACGTACAGAGCACCTTATTGAGCTCCTGAAGCAAGTGAGGCTGGTACTCATCAGCCCTTCCTTTCTTGTGGAAGCCCAGAAAAGGAACACAATGATCCTGTGCAATGCAGAATGTAACGATATGTTTGAGGAAGCACTGAAAGCCATCAAGCTCTCCAGCCACCCTTCTTTCAGCCTGAGATACGGCATGGAGACTACTGATCTCTTGCTCTGCATCGGCAACAATTCTCTCGGCATTAGGTCAAGACATGGTAGCTATGCAGATGCCAGCTTTTGTTACGCTCCTGCAACACAAAAGACTTACTTCATTTCCTCTCCAAAGTATGGAGAGGGGTTAGGATGTGTTTGCACTGGTGTTGTCACTGAGAATAACGATATCATTGTGGCAGGAGAGGCAAGTGCTGCCAAAATGTCTAGACAAAAGACCAGGAACATCGAAATTTATAGGTGTGTACCCTCTGTCAGAAAATTCCTAATTATTTAAAAATTTGAAATCCAAATTATGTTTTTGGGGACAAAAGAAAAGACCGTTAGACAAAGCTTTCTTTACTTGAAAGCTTTCCCAGAGATTTTGATTACTCTAATCAATTTGTCACAATTTGTCTTCATAGCACTGAATTATATACATACAATCAAATCTTGATAACTTTTCTCCTGAAAGAAGGAGAATCCAGTGGCATCTCTGTGTAAATAAGCTTGGTTAGATCTTACATCAATGTATGTAAATTTTATATTCTCCTTACTCAAATCTAGGATACTATTTTCTAGATCGTTAACAGGGGGAAATGAGTCAAGTGAATGACCCGAGGAGTCCAGTAAGACAGAGAAAACACACATCTCTGTTGATGATAGTATTTCACAGATTAAAAAGATAATGACTGATAGCTTTAAACATTCTGCTTTTACTCATGTCTCTTTCAGATGCGCTCATTTTAAAGAAAATCAGACATTTTCTGGATTAAAAATGGTGACAGCATTTACAAATACAGATGCCTAAATTTAAGGAAGTAAATCCATGCTGATGCAGGTGAAGCGGCCTTATTTTCAGCAGTGTTGAGCTCTCACTCTTCCCACTAACTTTGTTGGAAACTGACTGAGCAGCACATGTGGAAATAAGGGACTTCTTCCCTTAATTAGGGTTGAATATCTTTGAAAGGATGTCTAGGATTCCTCATAGTAAAAATGCCTGATCTTGCAAACATTGGGCTCAATTTTATAACTTCTCTGTGAAGGAGAAAGTTCCTCCTGCCATTGTGCCGTTGTCTGAATAAACATTGAAAATGAAGGGAGCAATGTTTCAAAACAAGGCAGTGAGATCCTAGCGAGCCAGGGCATTTACAACTTTGGCTTTTTCTACAGGTACCACCAGCGAGGAAACCAGTTTTGGCACAGCCTGTGCAGCACTCAGCTCCGGGAACTCTATGCATTGGGCACCATTCATAACGATCTCTATGTAATTGGAGGGCAAATGAAAGTGAAAAATCAGTATCTGGTCACAAACTGTGTGGAGAAGTATTCCATGGAGCAAGGCAGCTGGAGAAGCACAGCACCTCTTCCGGTACCATTAGCCTGCCATGCGGTGGTGACAGTGAAGAATAAGCTCTACGTCCTGGGTGGCTGGACCCCACAGGTTAAGAAATGTGCCAGTTGTTTTGTTTTGCTTATCTACCAACAAGTAGAGCTAGGCTTGGTTTATATGATGTGTAATTCTATGGTGCTTCTTGCACAGGAAAAGTACATCGGTGGTAACAGAAGAATAAATCGCTCACCTTCCTCTGACTAAACACCTTTTGTAGGAAAACCAAACAAGGTGAAGAATAATAATATCCATTTTATGCCATCCTCACTGTAAATACCAACTTCAGGAAGGGCAGCTATTTCATAGAGATGTGCACAGTTAGCAAGAGTTTAAACTACATCTCCTGTGTCGACTCAGGTTCCATTTTAAATAGCTACTGGGTTAAACACCTGATTTTGGGGGGAGGAAAACCAAACAAAAAAGAAAACACAAAACCCACACCCCTTCGAATAGCTAGGATGTTAATTAGTACTTATTTGGTGCTTTCTTGCCATGACAGGCTGTGAAAAATGGGTTAACTTCAGCCTTTCCTTATATGCCATCTTTATTTTTCTAGGTATCAATAGGTATCAATTCTAGGTATCAACCAATTGTATTTACATCATGCGGGGACCCTTAACTGAGGTCAGTCTTCAAAAAGTATGCACACAGGTAAATTTCAGACAGATTTATATGTGAAACTTAAAGTTCACCTCAATTTCTCAGGAAACTTTCTTGGTTAACTAAAGTTCACTTATTTATTTTCATTATATCATATTTTAAATGAGAATTCAAAGCATTCTCTGGAAAAGAGACTCCTTTAATCAATCTGTTTATTTGTTTCAGTTGCACTGCTTGGGCATGTAAATTTTACTGGGAATTTTCAGCAGGGCCACAGATACCATATTCAGTAGTAAAGAATGTGTAGAACTGTGCTAGAAGGAAGACAGATGTCAGGAACAGTGCTCACTCTCTCCAGTTGCTCACAGTGTGAAAGGGTTTTTTTTGAAGAACATAGCACATTCCTATTTACCGCTCGGTGCAGTTTAAATTTGAACATCCCCAATAAAGGCCCACATTCAGTTGACAATGAAGTAGAGCATCTGTAATCCTCATTGCTGACAGCAATATGTTCATACTGTCATTGCATCTCATTGCTTTGTGTTCTCTTGAAATAAATTACTGTTTAAAGTATTTAAAAGTGGGATGCATTCAGCAAATAAGATTTCCACCTCTTTGGATGTTCTGAGTGCAGAAGAGTCACCAACAGAGACAGCAAAGGATCAGAGAATATTTCTGGTACTGAAACAACAGAGCAAAGCTACCTTGCTATTTAAAGAATCAAAATACAAAAACACTTAATGTAGAAACAACCTGTCTGTTAAAAAACTTGAACCGAAAGATATGGTATGTCACAAAGACAGATGCTGAAGTCAAGCAAACAGCTTGAAAAGTGGCTTAGAAGCACAAGTCAGAAATACTGAGCCAAGGATAGTTTGAAAAAAAATAATGCAGGCACCTGTAAAACACCCAAAGTGGATGCCTGCTGGCCAGTACTATTAGTAACTATACATGGGAGTCTGAGTTTATATATAAATAAGCTTAAGACAAGAAGATTAACAATAATTGATTAAAAACCACAGCTGCTTAAGATTAGGGTGCACCCAAATGGATTAGAACAAATTAGCTAAAGCTCTTGACAAAGCACTTTAAGGCCGATGCCGCAGAGTGCTAGGTTCTTCTGGTGCCATGTATCTCCCACACTCACCTGTCGGATGCAGTGACTGTGTACGTGGGGCTACCACAGCTGCACTGTGAAAGCAAATCAGTTCGTCAAGCCAGGAGCTCTCCCTATGGCCAACCAGTACTGAATGTTCTGTCAGTCCTGAACAAGCACTAACGATGCAGCATTGATGGAGTGCTCTAAATGCATGTGTCCGTTACAGGGCAGAGATAAATACATGTTCCCTTCCCACTCAGGCTTTGCAATTGAAAGAAGACAAGACAAAGTCAAGCCAGGACATAAAATGACAGCTTAGGGGGGTCAGGGCTTGACTCACTGCAGTGTTGCTCCAGCTCAGCATTGGTCCAGCCTGACTGTTGCCAACGAATAGTTAAAAACCCAAGTCTATAACTCTGGCCTTCTTAACTGGGGACTCTTAACATGGAAGAAAGCATTTGGTGAAGTTGAGAAGAAGGTTTCAGACCCTCCAGACAGAGAGAAAGGCTTCTGGATGTTGTTTTCTGTATATAAAGAGCACAGGGTGCACTCTGAGATGAACGTTACCACAAAAATGAATGTGAGTTTCAAAAAGGATGTGAATTTACAATGTCAAATGGTGCCTGCTCCTAAGTACATGTTTACTCTGTGTTGAAAATACCAGCTTACCCCTCTTTCAGTGAATAAATTAGTGTTTCACACTCACCATGGAGAAAGAGCATGCCCCTGGGCACTAACAGGGAGTAACCAAGGGGTTATATATTTACTATCTAGTTTGTGTCCTACTATCTTGTCCCTGGCATTAGTGTTGGAAAGGTCTTTTGGGAAAGATAAACAAGCAAAGCAAGAACACATTTAACACCATCACAAGGAAGCGAAGTTGTTCTCTCCTTCTCACTCTCTCAATGTGAAACCTTTCATCCCAAAATATTTCAGGATCCTCCCCCTGCAGCCTACTACTTACATCCAAGGGTTTGTACCCAGAAAGTGTAAGCTGAGTTCCCTGCATCATAGAAGACAGGCAGAGAAAGAGGAAGAAGATTAGAGAGAACAGGGGGAGTAGGAGTATATATAAAAGGAGTATTATGGCACCAAAGATACAGCGGGGAGTTAGGAGCTTATTATGAAAACTATTGAAGGAGAAGTTACAGCAGTTGAACAACATTTCTTGGGTGAGGTTGACTAAATAAGCATGCAAATGACTTGAGATTGTCATGTGTATATATATGGGCCTGAAAAAAGTGAGCAAAATACCTCACTGAGACTCATGGTATGGTCTGAGCCACAGTGGGAATAGACTTGAACTTTTAGCAGCAAGAAAAAATGTCAGGTAGACTGGTTTTTCCTCTGTTATGGCTAGGACTTTACAGAGATACATTCTGCTAGAGCTGGGCAGCAAATGTGTTGTTATTACCCAAATCCTCAGCTTTATTGCTGCAGGATACGGATGCTCCCTTATTCATGTGCCTTCTACAGCACACCCCCAGCCACAAGTCATGGGTGCTGTTAAACCCTGGGGAGTATGAATCACTTTGCAGCTATAATTGATGTGTTTATGTTATTTATCTGCTCAGCTGTCTGCCATGATTAATTGCATGCAGGCATGTGCAGAGGGCTCCAAATGTTGTATTATTATATGGCTGTCATATTTCATGCAGATGGATCTGCCTGACGATGAGCCGGATCGATTAAGTAACAGAACGTTTCGGTACGACCCGGGCCAAGACAAATGGACAGAAGGCGCACCAATGAAGTACTCCAAATACCGCTTCAGCACAGCCGTAGTCAACAGCGAGATTTATGTCTTGGGTAAGAGGAAACAGATTTTTAACAGATAGCACCACGACTTTTTCTTCTTTCCAACAATTTGCCTCTGCAAAGTGAAATATATCACCCTTTGCTATGTACCACAGGACAAAGTACGTTCGACTAAATGGATAGTATTTTTCTAGAGCCATTTTTCCCCACATCATTTCCTCCTTCCTGTAGATTAAACTAATTGAATGTTTAGTGATTTGGGTTAAAGTAAAAAAGATACTTTGCTTTTAAAACTATTTTTCTTCAGAGTATTAGTGTGTGCTGTAAATAATAATGAATTTTAAAAGGTGGGTAGAGAAGCCTTGTTAGCACCATTTCACAGGTGAGCAGTGAAAAGCTAAGGAACAGACCCAGTACCATGAAGGAATGGCATAAGGAAAAAGAGAATTTGGATCTCCCAGTCAAAACCAGCATCGTTTGTGGATTCTGATAAAATTCAACGAACCATTCTCTTCCACCCACCTCAACACAGTGAATTTTTCAGAATATCTAAATCTTTCATTTTGTTGTTTTTTCTAATTGAATCTGTAATTTTTTGTTTCAAAACAGTATTTTGGCCAACAGTTCTAAGACTTGTGTGAAAAAGTTCAATAATCTCTTACCCCAAAATCTTTTGTTCCAAAATTATCCCCATCCATATCCTGACTTCTACACCTCATCCATAACATGACTCCATCCTCAAAGACCATCAGTCATGGCCCCATCCCTCTGCCCAAGCCAACAGAAAGAACACCACCTGTTTCTAAATGTTAGCAAACACCTCAGAGGGTAGCAAGCAAAGGATTTTTCTGAAGAGAAAATGATGATGTAATGCACGGAAAGCCAAACGGAAAAGAAAGGCACTGGGGGCATTGGGAATGACATGGGCAGAAAGCTGAAGGGGAACAGGAGTCAGAAAAGCAACCAAATGAAGCAGAGAGGGATTAGAGATAGCTCTATAACTGAAAATTTCATACAGTCAATTAATCCACAGGTGGGTTGTGGCTTATTCATGCCCTTCCATGTTCCCAGGGTTCTGTGGGCAACATCAGACATGAAGAAGGTAGCAATCACATCAGCACCTCAGGACCTTTCAGTCCCTTCTACTTCAAACTATGCCAGCTCAGAAGCTTATCAAAGCGAACACAATAAATGCAGTCTTATCAACTTAATACACCTCCTGTATAAGGGGTCTTCTGTTTTTGTCTGAGTTGTTATATACCATGGATAAAAGAGAGTTTGTTCCTGGCATGTAATACAGAAAGCATTTTGCAGGGAGTGTATCTAAGAAAGGTATCTTTGAAGCAGAAGAGGAAAATGGTTTTAACATTGCATTGTCTTCTTTTAAAGAAACTTCTTTCTCTTAAGTAGCTTGAAATAGGTCCATGGGCACAACCAGGAGAAAGGGTGAAAGAAGCCTGTATGGAAAAGAGAGTTTTGTAAACAGAAAATCGTTTAATTATTGTCAAAGTTCAGTGACAGAGAATGTCAGTATGCTGTTAAATAACGAGAGTGTTGGCTGCTCAGGTTCAAAGGTCCTTCAAAAATGTGGAAACTCCATCCTTTGTAAAAGGTTAAATATATATAATTATTTATACTGACACTGGTGCTGTAATGGGGCAGCAGAAGCAGCTGTAATAGTTGGGAAGAGAAAGGCTGCATTCAGGCAGCTCAGTAAGAAGTGCTCTGAGATCAAGACCACAAATGCTGTGATGACACAAGAGAGGCAGGCAGAAAAAAAAGGAGCCACCTTGGGATGCATGTGATAAAATAAATTGACAGTCTTCTTCACAGCAAGCCTGACACTGAGACAAGGAAAAGGAGTGGCTAATAAGGAAAAGTGCATCCATTTTCTCCCCTCAAAAATCTCACAAAGCAAGAGGCATATCTGAGCGATTACAGTAATGAAATGTACAGATTGAACACAAAGCACAGTATTAAATCTGAGAAGTGCCTGTTTAAATGGCACTGAGCAAAGTTCATGGTCTCACAGGCCTTCACAAGCATTTTGCTAACGTAAAAAAATAAAAAGTATTGTCTTTCTTCACATAACTGCCAGTGCTGCAGTATTCAGGGAGCTGATCAACTTGAATTCTTTCTTACATACTAGCAAGTACCAATCATTTTTTGGTGAGAAAAATCTTTGTTAACAATTGGATCAGCACATGGGCCAGAACAGGCTCTTTTTTTTGTCTCCATCAATTTGTTGGTTCACACACCTTCCCATCAGCAGTCCTTATTCAAGCAATCCTAAGGGAACCAACTCACTTAATCCTGAGATTAACCATTTGCTGCATTGAAGCCTTCACTCTTGCCACTAAATGTAACTCAATATAAGTAAAGACATTATTTGCTCTTGGTTTTGGCAACGTAAATCTGGGGTAATTTCACTGTGAAGGACAAACTTGCATGTGATTAATACCAAAGGTAACCGAGCTCGCACACTGCACTGGGGAGCAGATCTCTGAGAAAGATTGTGCTGGTTTTACCATCGTGGTTCTGAGCCTGCCTCTGTTCTGCAGTTCCCTCCACTTAAGCAGTAACTGCAGCAAGTGTGGACACAAACGAGTTACCATCAGGGAGCATGAATATCGATTGCAGGGAAGACATTTTGACCTAGGTCTGGGCTGTTTTCACAAACTCCTGATTGCCTATTTTTACAAACCTGGTGAGGACTTTAATGTCCATAAATACAACAAATTTGGTTGCAACTGGCCAGCAGGCACAAAAGCTCTAAGTGGCAAACATAATAACGTAAACACAGATACAGAACCCACATGTAGTGAGGGTAATTGCATAAGTCTTGTTTCCTTCGGAAATCAAATAATATTAGAAGTAATTTTTAAATTGAAAGACAAACCTGACACTGAGCCAAAAATAATTTCTCAACAAATTTTACCTTTGAATATGTCAGTTTAAAACTACCTTTAACAGTATGGGTGGAAATGAAGGTTTATCCGTTAAAATTGAGAAGATTGTGGTTGGTAAATTTTAACCACTGCGATCTGAAAACTCCATGGAAGAGATTAATGCATTTTCCAAGCCCTCTCAAAATGATGAAGCAATTTCCAAACAAATTCTGTTTGGAAACAGTGATACAGTCACTGATATTGGCATCTTATTCTGCTAATATCACACATGGCCTCATCTCCAGCTGTAAACTCACACTCGCCAGCGTAATTAAAACCTCACACATTAAAGCTACATTCCACAGTTTATTCGTGGAGAAAAGTTCTTGTTACCTTGTGTGATCTCAGGCTGTTGGGCTGCAAGGTGAGTACAGTTTTCCTTTGGAAACAATTGCGATGGTAACACCAGCCGCGTGAACAGGCTTTTCATGGCATTGAAAGGAACACAATGAAAGCGTTCTTAATCTGGCTGATGTGGTACTTGATCACGCAGATGACATTCAGGAGAGAATGGGAATGGAAGGAATGGAGGTTGATGCTGACAGACCAAAGAATTGCAACTGTCATGAGGATGGTAAAACCATCCCAGGCTGTTCAAAGCTGTGGACCCCTTGAACAACACTCTGCTTCATAAGGAATGTCAGGCATGGTGGGAGTCTAGAAAGATGCTGTCAAGGGCTATTTGTGCAAAAAGGCACATTCCGAAGAGGATCACAGCTCACAGGTTTTCCTCACATTGTGACCTCAGAGACGTCTATGCTCAGGCACAATGACTAACTTTTGCGCTATAGATGAGACAGACTGTGGAGTCTCTACCATGGCCATTTATACCCCTCCTCACTCCAAACGAGGGTTCCTGTGGTGAAGTGTGTATGCACAGAATTTGAACATCTAACAGGTTCCCATGTAGCCCCAGTCATGGGACACCCAGTGAAGGAGCAATAAGGAAGCTGCTCAGTGGCATTGCTTGGATTCCCACAAGCATCACCCACTTTCCATATCATATTTGTTCCTTTTCTGGTGCACTGTCTCCATGGGCTTCCTACAGCCTGCACCCCTCTAAGGAGACCCCCTGGGGGCAGAAGAAGGAAAAGGAAGAAGGCAAGGTGGAGGCAGGTAAATGCAATATATCTTCTGTATTCCATATGCAACAAGGACCAAGCCCCATTTCCCAGAAATAAAAACATGAGATAAAGAAATAAACAGCTCTAGCTGGACACATTAAGTGGTATTGCAGAGAGATGAGACTTGTTCCAAGCAACTCTTGAAAACAAAGTCCGTGCACAAAGTAAATTTGTCAGCTTTTTGAGGCAGGATCTCTGTCTTCCTATACAGTTCATACAGGTGTCAGCACATTCAGGATTAGGTGAGACTCTAGAGCATAAATGAAAAATCACTGCACTAAAAATTGATCCTCTCTCATCTCTCTGATGTATGAATGCAATTTCTAATGTAAATATGGAGCAAAACGCATAGGTGGGGCACTAGCTTAGAATAAGATGCAGGGTCTTTGATATGCAAGCCTAATTTTTGCTGTCATCCATATAGGTATAAATCTGTAATAAGTAGCCTGCTGATCTCAGTTGTGTTGTGTCCGGCTCATTTTGTTCTAACCCAGCTCAGAATCCGATGCTTAGCCTTTGAAGTGTTAATTTCTGAAAAGTCCTATTGGTGCAGAACAGAGAGTACACAGTCACTGTCCAAAAACCCAGCCTAATTGCCTGCTCCAGTGTGTAAAACCCTAATCACTTAAACAGAATTATTCTAGGGACACACTGATGGAAGGAAAATGAGAAATAGATTAGAGTTTTTGGTCTGAGTAACAGCATTGTTCAGGAACCTGTTCCACGTCTCTTAATCAGCAGTCCAGCAATATAATTGTCTGTTGTGTAATATTCCTAGAGAATCTTATGCTATTTATACAGTGTACATAATCCTCATAAGTAAATGAACAGCATTTCCTGAGGCTCAAAATCCTTTCTCCTATTCATTCCATTTGACTGGTCTTAGCTCTTTCTCTCCATATTTTCCCAGGAACATAACTATATTCGTTGGAAAGCCCAAGAAAGAGCAGTATTGTATTCTTAATGACAGAGGCAATTGAGACACTTTTGGAGGAAAACCAGATGGGAAGGCTCTATTTAAGGTCATGCATTTTAATCTCTTGCTTAAAAAAATATCCTTTCCAGCCAAGTCTCTGAAAACTCATTACAGCCAACGGACAAATTAGGAAAATTTATCCAAATGTATTCATTAGCTTATGTTAAAACACATTCAGTAGAACTACTGCCTCTGAAATAGAGGTCACTGGTAAAAAATGTTGTATCACCATGACAGCTTTAACCATGTGTTGCTTTTCTGTTATATAACTCCTGCTTTATAAATAAGAGCATATAGAAGAACTTAAATGATAAATCCTATTAGGGGAGATTTAGGAATCAAAGAATTTTTGTTTATCCTCCTTAGCCTGGCATCCAACCTCTTACAACTTGTTTTTTTTTTTTTTCCCCCTGAGTTCTTGCTGAGAGCTTCTTTTAAAAGTTTTAAGCAGTTAAATGAGGTCCAATTAAATACTGAATGTCTCAGCCATAAAATACTTATTTGAATAAATACTTTGGGGTCCCTCTGGAAAGGAAAGCGTGTGTAGGAGGGGCTGGATGGAGGCATTTTAGCTTTCATGCTTGAGTATTAACTGTGTTTTTGAATGACACCTTCTTCTAAAATAAACATGTCTATTTATAAATACGCTTTGGACTTCTGACAAGTAACAGTTTATGGGCCTGATTCTGCACTGTTGTACCTGTGCAACAGCCTCCAGAGTGGCTGTGTCCAGGGAGGAACACAAAAGGCAAACATTCGGTCTGATAGATGAGATCAGAAATGTTTTCTGCTCACTTAAGGAATATCAAAGGAAATGAGAACAAGGCATTACAGGAGAAAAGAAGGAGCTGGAACCAAAGTGCTGGCCATGTTTAGGAAGACAATCATCTGCTTTTTGAGCCCAGCTTCTAATCAATCTTTTGATCTCATGTCTTCAAGCTGCATTACCTCATCTGCTTTGCTCTGTTAGTAACAAACGACAGTGCTTCTTGGTTTCATCTTTGGAAGTGCCTGCCAGGGCGAGCTTTATTGCACCCTTATTTCCCCGAGAAACTAGCTATGCCGCCCTGCTTGGCTGAGAGCGAGAGAGCAATGTAAGTGCCAAGACTCTCAGCTTGAGTGATGTTAGGGAGTAATGAAGGGAAATGTTACATAAGAGATTAGAGCTATTAAATCCATTGTGCATTCCAGAGATCAATTTAATAGTGAATTATTTTACAGGAGGCAAAGCTTAGATTTCACTTGCTTGTTGGAGAATTACTTCTCTTTTTCTCACCTATTTCCTAGCTTCCTTTGATAAAAATTTCAAAGAGACACTAGTAAGAATACACGTTGCTTGATATGGTGATCTGAGAATGTAATTATATGATAAAGAATTACAGTGTCAGTGCCCGGGGGCCACTAATAGGTCTTGATCATCCTGAGCAGCATCACCTGGGGCCTCCACCCACACCCTCTGCTCACAGGTCCAGGAGCATCCTTTAAACACAGCCCTGGAGACTTAGCTCTTTCTTGTTACTTTGCCTCTGCCTGGCAGTTGCTGGTAGGACCTTCTACAATGCCTGCCTCTGGATCTGCAGAGCTGTGCCTCAATGGTGAGTTTCAGTAATTTTTCCTTTGGGACCAGTTCTGCTCTTGTTGTTCCCTGGTATACTGTCCTGGCTGAGAGACTGTCTAATTTCAGGTGCCTGTTAGTGGGGGAACCAAATTAAGTGGTATGAAGTCTGATGTTCAGAGATCCTCATCACCCTGCCCCTCTCAGTGGAGTACGTAAATTCTTTTCAGTCCTATCTGGACCACCAGCCACCTTGTAGGTGTCATTTTGGTCATCCATCCTGTCTGTGCAAGGAGAAATCTAGACAGGTGGTCTTCCTGGGGCAAAAAAAAATATTGTCCATGTTGGACTCAGCTGCCTGGCAGATTTAGCTGCATAAGAGCTTGGTGTGGATGACACTCGGAAGTACAATTGCTCTGCACCAGTACCTGTTCTTACCAGTATCAGTGACAGGGGTGAAGTCATGGGTACATGCAGGCAGGAATGTTCCCTATCTCTTGAAACTCAACTACGGGTCAGTCTCACCTCTATAGGTATATATGTATGTAAGGCACATGTTTCCTTTGTACCCACTGATCTAGTTATTACTAGTGACTCTTTACCACTTTGCTGCTGTTACAGATGCTCCCCTTCACGTGCTGGAAGGGTGTTCTGTTATAAGAACTGATGTGACTCAATTTGCATTCAGTCCCTCCCGATGAGCATGGGGTAAGGGGAGGCAGCTGACCTCAGCTCAAGCAATGTGCTTTGCCTTCCACCAGCCACGAGCAGGGTGTGGGTATAGCAAGGCACGGATCCCTTCCTCATTGAAATTCTGAAGACGTGCTAATCGCATTACCTACCCTGCTTTGCCTTCTTGCATCAAAGGCTTGTCTTCTTTATCCTGATTTCTTAATAAAGATCATGTATTTTATTTATATATTTATTTTACTAATGGAGCTTCATGTTAAATTTAAAGTCCATTAGAACCACTGCTTACAGAGAGTCCTTGAAAGTATGTTTGATTGCAGAATCATCCAAGCGTGATATGGAAAGCTCTCAAACATTAATAGGTTTGGGAACACATAGGTGGTTTCACTGGCTTTTTTTAGCCCTTCAGTGGCATCTGAAATATCTCCTAGGGAAAGCACATAATGTAAAAAGCCTAATGTGTTGAAAGGGTGTATTTGTAAGGGGATGGGGGAAGACTGGTTTCTGGGATTAAATCCTCATGTGTGATGAATGTGAAAATGACAGAAATGTTCAAAACTCCCAGTGAGAAATCAGTTTCCCTTGCACAAAGGACATATAATTGGGCTTTATGCAGAGAACCAAACCAAGTAGTGTTGAATTTGCTGGCTCTGTTTGAGATGAGATAGCTGAGTGTGGCTTAATGAAGGACCCTCCCCAGCATCCATCCCAGCCCAGGCATGGAATGGACAATGGCTGTCTTTGGCACGACTGGCAGGGCTACCCGGAGGCTTGACCGCGGCATGTGTGTTTTAATGACCCCTTCTATAGTGCTGGGTGGTTTAAGGTACGATCACAAGTTCAGATCCATGCGCTGCTGGCAGGCCACTTGGCACAAGAGTCTCCCCCAAGTAACCTGCAACCCCCTACCCTCTGTACTGCACTCCACCTTAGCCTCTTCAAGCTTACCCCCATCTTAAGGAGAGGCTTCTGTAGGAGCAGAGCATGGACTCAGTTGTTCAGCTGCTCTACCCAGAAAATGTGAAATAAATACAGGCTTCGTGGTCTGTAATTCCATATGTCTCCACTTGGACTCCTAATGGTTCCATACGTCTGAATGAAGAAGGCAGTGGGACAGGATGATGGGAAGCCGTGAGTGGCAGAGCACAAAGCAGCCTGAATTGTCTGACACAGCAAGTTTCTTTTCTTTTTTCTGCCAATTTTAAGTCTAGCGTGGTATATATTTTCTAGATGATGGATAGTCTGGTGAGATGCCTCCACTCAGTTGCAGATGTGAATTGATTTACATTTCAGAATTATATTTTTAATTTTTTTTTCTTGCTGATTTGTGTATTCAGCTCTTTGGAAAGAGGCCTGAGACATCAGTCTCCATAGAGGGAAATAAAAAAAAGTATTGTCTCACATGAGTATATCTAAACCATCGCATCTGGGAACATCGCAAAGTGCTGTTGGTAGAGTGTAATATCATCAGATTCCTTTGTTAGCAATATTTCAGTGTTAGCATTGCTTTAGAAGAGGAGATTGAAATTCTTGATTTCTTGTTTCCAGAATACTATTTTCCTAAGCTTGAAAATTAAGCTTTACTCCCCTCTGATTTTTAATTCTTTCTGTTTGATAAGAACTTGGCTTTGCCCTTGTTGTAAATTGAACATTAACTTGGTTTTATCTGAAACTGTTATGGAAACCATAAATAAAATGGACTGCCTCTGATAATGACAGGATTAAAGGACATCAAAAAATTCTGTGATTCTGTAAATTTAAGTTGCTTGAACTATCCAATGAAGGCTACATAAATGCTTGAAAATACATGGTAGCTCTTAAACTTTTGAAAAGATGCTCCAATAGGTCAGGAAAAGTTACTTTTCTAATAACAGTACAGGAAAAATGGTGGTGGATACCTGGCAGGTGAATGTCTTCATTAACTGGTAATGGCTGTGGGGTTTTTTGCAAAAAGTCACTAACTGTGCTGTATCAGTTTTGTATGTGATTATTTCTGTTCCTTCTGAAGTTACCGTGCCCCACAATTACTCAATTTAGAAAATGACAATAAAAATGCATTAAGAAATAAACAGCAGTTACATTTCTAGAAGAGTTCTGGGGCATTTTGTCCACTGCCCTCCCTTGAAATATTAAGGCAATGAGCAGTTACTTTTGTTTGACTCTGACAAGCCACGTGCATTCCCTTACTGGTACCATTCATTCCTCTGATTGAACAAGATGCTGTTTCATTCTTCATATGAAGATTTTTCCTAGGGAGGAGTGCATGTTCTTCAGTGATACACAGTAACACCGGGGCTGATGTCAAGAAAGCTGACTTGATAGCCAGGAGCAGTCTGTCTTTGACACGACAAAGCTGTCTTTTGAACAGATCAAATTAGTCTATGGGAACCTTTAATATTATTGGTTCCCAGTTAAAACTGCTTTGAGTATCTTCCTGCACTCTGTGGACTGTACATACCCTGGTAGCAAATTGTCTTGTGTGCTGTGCTCTGTGATTCTACCAAAGGATGCTATAAATCGGACAGACTAGTTGATCAGCAATCAATTAAATAGCCTTCTCAGTTTTAAAAAAAAATAAATTAACCCTTAAAACTTTTCTTGATAAATTTAGGGGAATAGTCTCCTGTCCTTACAGTGGTACCTCTCACAAGCCATTAAGGAGTAGTGGGGAATACTGCATAGCAGAAGATGATAAAGAGCAATACAATAAGGAAATGCTTGAATTCTGAAAATTCTTCTTGTTTGTAAATAGTCCTAAGGCATAGCTCCTGTGACTTCATCATAAGAAAGGCTCAGCATGGTGATGCATGCAATTCCCTTTTTGACATGGAAACAATTAGCAAAATTCTGTGACCCCAACTGATCCCTACTTCAGCTCTCTCAGGTGAGTCAAGCCTCAGAGGAGGAGCACATCAGAGGAAATGCTGCTTAGTTGAGGGTGTTAAGCTAGTAATGAAAGCATTCAGATGCTAGTCTTTTTAAAGCACACACTGAGGGGAACTTAATACAAACTGCTAGGACCTTCCTCATAGGTCTTACAGGCAAGTAGAGACCTGCTATGCATGGAAAAGGAGATGAAAACCAAATCCAGGAAAGGTTTTCAAATTCAAATAATGAACTGAATCAAATGTGGTGAAGTTCAGCTGGAGAAAACCTTTGTGCTGATGATAGTGAACACTGAATTTGATTCTAATTTTGATGCTCTGATTTAGGGATAACGGTTCTGGTCTTTACCTGTCTCTAAAATACAGATCAGGAATGCAGTGGTAGCAAGTTTGGAACATTGTGGTTCCCATTTACATGCCTCTTGCAAATAGCTTTGGAGAATACATGAATGATTAAAAAAAATTAACAATGTCCATGTAAAGAGGTAGATGAAAAACCATATGCAAGTAAAGCTTTGAGCACTAGGGACTCATTGCTCTGACAGGCCAGATTAACAGCACCAGGGGCAATATATTTTAAAAGCAGCAGCACCAGCCTTGCACAGGTTATACTTGCAGTCCTTTCCCTCTGCATATGCAAGGACATAATTATATGCCATATAACGCATTAAGGATTTGCACAACTGAGCAGCCCTACATGTGTATTTGGAACGCTAGCCTTCATGTGGAAATTGCTTGCATATTGCAGTCAATTTATATTTAAAAGTGGCCACATACACACGCATGCACAAAAGAAGTGCTTCGGCATGCCATCAGTGCTCATTACAGGGTATTGTGTCCATTGGCACAGATGGAAAACCTGCCAGGGTACGTCAGCATATTAATTCCCGAGAACTGAAGGCTGTGAATTCAAAATCTGGATTTGATCACTGGAAAGGACTTGGAAAGGCAGTGCTTACTTCATGATGACAGTGTACAGTGTTTGCAGCGTGCACTGAGATCTCGGATATATCTGCATCCTGTTGCACTATGTCCCAAGAAATAAAATCCAGGATCAATTTCAATCCTGCACATTGATTTCAGGCATCCAAATTAACCCTTCAGCAGTAAGGCTTGTCACATTAGCACTCCTGCATATCGGATGGGTTTATTTCTGGAAGTTGATCTCCTTTAAGGAATGGGTGTGATCTTTCCTGTTATTGAAGACAACTAACCAACAAATCTAAATGGTTGTGGAATAACAAGTCTGAGGGTCAAATACAGTAACTGCAGAATAACTTTTGGTCCATTGGAACTTAATGATAAAACAATTTTTCCAGCACACAAACCGAGTAATGAAGACCATTTCCACTATATAGGCCAAAACCAAGACAAATACCTTTGCATTTTGAAGACATGGTGCTTGGCCTTCACTTGATACACGACTTCAGAAAGGATCTTGCTTCAGTGTCGACAGACAACGTGGAGTAGCTTCTGCTGAGTTTACTTTCTAATGAAATTGTGGAGCTGCAAAAGGGAAAAGAAAGGGAAGGACATGAGGACATAGAAACAAAAAACGATGCAGCCAGCAATGCATTTTTCAGCAGAATCTGGGAGCGCTCACTTGACCTACATATCTTTTGCAGGAGGAATTGGATGCCTTGGTCGAGACAGGGGACAGACACGGAAATGTCTTGATGCAGTGGAGATTTATAACCCTGATGGAGACTTCTGGAGGGATGGACCTCCTATGCCTTCTCCCCTCCTCTCCTTGCGAACCAACTCCACCAGCGCAGGCTCCGTGGAAGGGAAGCTGTACCTCTGTGGAGGATTTCACGGAGCAGGTACTGAAATGAGTCTGATGCCCTACGTAGTTGAAATCGGTTTCACTGTGCACAGATTGACCTGGTGACTGATGAACCCTATCAGGTGGCACTGGCATGCCCTGGAAACACACAGCAGATTCAGCTCTTTGGACTGCCGGCTCCTAATGTCAATATAAATTGTGTTCTGTTTGCCCTTTGCTTTTTTTCCGTAACAAAACATGAAAAATTAAGGATGTTTCCAATCTGTGCTAAACCTGTCTAAATCTACAACCCCAGCAGAATTCCACTGGATTTACATCCAGAGCTACTGAGATCAGAAGCTTAGTGTGCTATGGACATTAAGGAATTTGGGCATATTTGTTGAAGATTAAGGCACTATCCAGCTGTCCTTAGCCAAGCTATCTGGTTCTGCCTATTTACTTACGTGCTTTTCATATTCGATGTTGAAAACGCTTGCGTATTTATGGAGTACTCGGGGTAGGAAACTGAGATACAAGAGACAAATTCCAGATCTGGTGATTTTTAAATAATCCTAGCCCCATGGCCACCTTCCTTCTTTTAAATCTTCTTCCTTTTGACTGTGCTTAGCTCTATCTACATCTTCAGTTCTGCTAATCATTATTTTTTCATTATAAATGCAAAGAATCTTGAAACACGCATACTTAAACTATTCTACTACATACAGCTGCTATCCCAACTTCCTTTCTAGGAGAAAGCAGCAATACAGATGCATTATCCACTGCTAATAAATGTCATGTCAGGTGCTCTGTTGCCCAGGAATGGCCACGTGGTACCGCTAGATGATGTGTCCTTCACATTACACTGACTTCAGCTGCGTCAACTTTTACGTGTATAACAAATTCTAAACTTAAAGCTGCTGTTATTTTAGAATGATGATTTTCATCAGCTAGTTCACAACTCACCCTCCCTTCATTTGCTACTGGTAGAGGAAGCTGCCTTGTGAAAACAATTTTACGGTAGCTCTCTCACAGGTACGTTCTCATGTCATCTCTGATGGAAGTTCTGTGACCTCAGTGCAATTGTGGTTCTGATACATCACTGGGTTTCCATAGCAAGCACTGTGCCATCATATTTGTCTCTTTCTCAACAGTATTAGGAAAAAGCCTAAAGTTAGTGGGTACAAATTTAAAAGGCTGATCATTTGCACTGGCAAATGAAGCAATTTCATTCAAGATGACTAACAGATTAGTATGAGGCTTTCTGAATCAGGTAGCTTCAGACCCATAAAAACACTCTCTGTACAATACCACCAGATTCTGTCACTGAGTCATGTAAAAGAGTGGTAGTACCAGGAGAGGCTGAAAGTCCCCCTGTGGGTTTCAAGACAGCCATCTTTTGTATGTTTGTATAATGCCAGCTCAATGGGGTCCTGGCTCCTGACTGTACTATTGCAATCTATATAATTATGTACAGAACTCCCCTGCACTGAAAGTGTTGCTTAGATTGGAAAACAAGAAGTCAGAGTTAGAAAATGCCAGTTTTGTAGTTACCTGTGCAACCTGAATTCTGACCCCCTACGCATGCATTTTGTATACTAGAAAAGAAATAACATGTGATTGTGTTGTTAGACATTGTAATGATGTCTATTAACAAGGGAGCCAAAATAAGATTCTCACTGTCAGCTGTAAATCAGATGTACAGGAATGTTTGAGCAGTTGAGAGGAAGCTGTGCCTTAAAGTTAGGCTTCTTAATGTGACTTTCAAGTTATTAAAGGAAAATTACTTTCTAAATCTTCATAATAATAACAATTCTAGTTACCATCATCAAGAAAAAGATGGATGGAGTCCATATTCTGAACCTGAAGTGGTTATCTAGTTGGCCTTTCTCCTTGGCTCTGTCTTTTCTGCGTGCTGGAAAGAGATCTTGCCTGATCTCTTCAGGGGTGAAGGGTGGAGAGAGTGTTATTTACTGTCATATGGAAACTTGGAGAGGGTGGCTTGATTCTGCTCTTTCAGAATTACAGCTGCTCAGCAGCTTCAAGATATTCACAGAACAGCATGTGCTGCTGCTGCTTTAGTAGCAGATAGGGTTATTTTAGAATGTGTTTGTTTAGTTTTAGTCTTTTGGGTTTCTTGGCATGTCACTTTGGTTTTTGTGAGGGACACAACCAAGAGAGGATATTCCAATTTTACAAAACATTGTAATTTAGCTTCAACCAAGTGGAGATTTTGGAACAAGCTGGAGGCACAGCTGTAGTCTCTGGGTTTTCCGCCTGCTGAGCGCTAATGGGCTGCCGTGAACATTCAAGACTGAGTGATTCTCAAAAAAAAAAAAAAAAGCCAAAAGCACTGCTGCAATGGAAGAAAGTCTTAACAAGTGTATATACCAACTCCCTATATACTACAGATCTGTCCCTAACTCTCCATGCTCAGTCTGCCTCTGCATTTGCTTAAACTCACTCTTGATCCGGTAGTGTGAAAATTGACCTACTAAGGGCATTGTTGCATCTTAATTTTACTCGTATGTGCCATGCTCTGTATGCCTTTCTATGTGAGTATTGACTTAAATGGATAATTAGAGACCAGAGATGCTGCACACAAACACAAAGCTGAAAAGCAGCTGTCAACTGCTCAAAGGGCCTTCAATTTGGATGCAAAGACAAGTACTGCTCAGCTACCATCTCTTCAGAGTCCCATGTGACACTTGAAGTACTGTGATGGCAGAATTCCCATCCCATATATATTGCCTCTCACATATCTTTGTCTGCTTGAAGGAGGACAAGTGGCACAGACCTAACAGCATCCCAGGGAGCAGAGGAAGAGAAATTGCAGCTACTTAGAATCTCTAGAGGAAAGCCAGTTTGGCCAGATGAGTAGCAATACAGAGCACAATCTCTCTAAAGGATGAGTGGACTCCCAAGTGTGTCCAAGCTTCATCAAGGGAGGGCTTCCTCTGAACTGCAAGGAATGCTGTTCAATGTCAAGCTGTGTTGGTAAACACAGCCTGTAAGACTTCCCCTGCTGAGGCTCCCTCAAGTTAAAAGCTTGCTCAATGCCTGGCCATGAAAAGGGTAAGGGGATTAATTCAGCTGAAGTTTAGACACTCATGTGGAGTGCATACACCAAGACCTTAGTGACCCCAGGCTCCCTGCAGCATATGGAGAAGCACAGACACTTCCAGGGCGGAGATTCAGGTCCTTTGTGTTTTACATCTGGTCTGAAAGACCAGAAGGCAATTCAGAACCCTGAGGACTTCTCTTGTCTCTTAATGCTCTATGTTTTGATCAGGATACAAGGGATTCTAACCTGGCTTAGCTAAGGCAAACACATCAGGAGCTTGCTGTCTATGGGTAGATGGTACAAGCAGCTCTCAGACCTCTGTGTTGTATCACCTGCTGACAGACGTTGAACGTTCTTAAGATCATAAGTATCCCCAAAAAATAACTGCTGCTTGTTTTGAATGCGTTTCCCCCTCCTTAGCAAAACTTGCAAAATTTCATCTGTTAGTAGTTCATATAAATAAGCTAATTTTCTGCTATAACTGTTACGGCAAATATGGTCCATTAATCTCCTTGTCTCTGACACTCGGCTCCATCCAAGCTCGTGTAGCCTCATGTTGTGAATGTAGGCGATTATTTGTCAGCAATATTATAGCGTTCCTCAAGATATTCAGAAGTGTTTAAAATGCTTGGTTTTGTCCATTATTTTTTAGTGCTGCACAGAGTGGAAACGTTAGCCGTAGTAGGAATACTCAGAAGGCCCCAACGCGCAGTAGCCAGCCAGCTCTCTACTAATTGATAAAATACGTTGCCGCACTCACTGCTGTAACTATGGACTTCAAACCAGCCTTTGCAGCCTGAGTGTGTAATGTTCTTGTTGACATGTTTTATTTCCTTCGTCTTTACACAGAACTAAAACCTGCCACCTGCGCAGGCTGACAGCGATTAGCGTTAGCCCGTGCACAGCAGAAGCAGCCTCATTAGTGTCTCTCACCGAAGGAGCTGGTAAGCAGCTCTTCAGGTATGCAGCATTACACGCTTGTAAAATGCCTGCCAGATTGGGTTCCCTTTCTTTTTGACTGCTTCTGAGTATTTTAAATATTTTTTTCCTGGTGAAAATAATGAAGGCAGGGGTGCGTGCCTGTTCGCTGGGGCTGTGTCATTTGCTGTCACTGCCAGCTTGAGGACACACATGTTTGTTGACTTAGCTTATTTGCTGCACAAATACAGATCTCGTAGCCTGTTTCTGGGGGGCTGGGGGTTGTAGCTTTAGTTTCAGACTAGAGATGTTGGTCCAACTGCCTGTGTCACAGATTTTAATTGAATTTGAATTCAAATCCAGAGCTGAATTTTTTCTTAACTTGATGATCTTAATTAGATTGCCACCTTTACTGTTATGTCCATGTGACATCAGCTGATGTGAAAGTAAAGGGACAACCACTTCCATGCAAGTAACAAAAGGTTTAACAGGTCTGCTATTAGCAGCACATATCACTTAAGAGACCTTATGATTTCATTACCTAATGGCACTTGCTTTGGAAATGTCTTTCTCTGAAGTGGCAGTTTTGCCGTCTCCCTCCATTGTAGTTTACAGCAGAGAAGATAAATGTTCTGCCTCCCCAATATACACACTGAAAAATTCTGCAATGTGTTTAGCATTGTGTGTGGGACCAGAGCTGCTCAACCCAGTTCTGCTAATTACTTACTGATAGTGAGTAGAAATTAATTTTTCACTTAAGTGGTGTTACAGTCAAAGGAAGAGGAAAGGGAAGACATATCTATGAACTTGGACTGCAAGAGCCTCAGTTTTGTGTTTGCAACTGTTAGTCAAGATAGGTGATAGAGACACTGAGTCTTACTAGCTGTGTAATTCTGATTCTACTAAAAGTCTATCTATATACTTACCCCAGGTTCATTATCTTGCCTCTTCTTCCTCATTTACATAAAAGGCAATCCATACATTAGAATAGAAGCAGCGCTGCTCGCGGCACTGCAGAACCGTGTAGTAATTACTGTATTCCAGCTGAGCTAATGAGTTTGTATCTCCACACCATCCTCTCCTGACAGTGGACTAGCTTAATAGTTATTTATTTTTACTAATCTCCCATAAAGGCTGTTCTCCCTAGTCTCCTCCATTATGTGATTTAGATGGGGAATCATTCTAGTGCTTGTTTTTTATTATAGTGGTTATGGAACATTACTGGAATCAAATTAAATTTAGACATATTAAGGAGTCTGGCACAGTAAATACTGCACTTGTGAAGTTTGGGGGTTGAAGGACTGGAACAAAACCTGTTTCTCCAGCACCTCCCCATGTTCCCAGCTAAATAAAGCAGAGGGGCAAACCCCAGGCTGCCTATCTGCAGCACTGTTTGTTTCCCTTGGTTAGATTTTACCGGGCAGCGATAAATAATTGAAGTCCTCCTGCCCACAGTTGTTACCATTTGAATACATATTCCCAACGACAGAGGGGATTCAGGCTCTCTGTGTTTCACTCTGCATAGAATACGGCTGCCTGCCCTGCTGCAGGCACTGCCACCTCGCTGCAGCCTCCACGCTGAGTCCACCCCGAAAAACGATGCTTGACCACTAACCTCATTCTTCCCCCTGCACTGGCGGGAGCTGGGACAGACATCCCATCCCCAGCTCACTGCCTTCCCAGGGAGAGCTGCCAATGTACCCCCTGGCTCATTAGCTAGAACTGGCTGCCATAAATAAGGCCAGTTCAGGTCAGGGGAATTGCTGGGGAGCAGCACCTGCTTGCTTCAGATCTAAATGGGACCCGGTATCTGACAGCACGGTGTTAATAATTCAGTCATGCTTCTTACTATGACTCACTTATAGTTCATAAAGGGTTAATGAATGATTAATAGATATTTTAATGCATTTTAATTAATTGCTGAAGAGGTCAATAGGTTGTTTAGAAACATGGCTTGAAGCCATGTATGACATCTTCTATTGTGTTCATAACTGCCTGTTATGCATACAGTCTAAACATGCTTTATATCCTCTATTAATAATGTATTAACCCATTGTAAGGCATTTAGAAACAGTATCTCAGGATGGTCTGAGACCAGTAATTCTTATTCTGATCTTGTAGTTTTCACTCTCATGAATGGTGCATTGACTTGAAGAGCACTGATCCTGCTGCCCCTGCAACGCGTGATCCTGCAGCGCAAGCAGGACAGGCGCCTGTAAGATTGTGTCTGGAGAGGCCTTGCCAATAAAAAAAACAGGCAAAATCTGGGAAGATTTTAAAAGCTGGAGTAGCTGAATCAATCCCAAGAAAAGCACTTTAAATAACTGAATTAGAATGTTGGGTTTTTTTTTCCTGTAGACCATCCCATTCTTCATATATATTTTTATTATTATTACTTTTATATATATTGATTTGTGTGTGAATGGGTAGATTGTGAAACTATGGTCCTGGAAAAATCACACAGCAGAGCAAGAGGTTAGAAGTCCTGTCTATGACAGCAAATATCTTACCTTATTCCACGCAGGTGCTCTGAAAACAGTGAGCTGCCACAGTCGTAAATTCAAGCCCCATCCTGCCTCCCAGCTTTCACTGTGTCTGGTGGGGTACACTGCCTTGAGACTTAACATCACGAAGGCTGTCCAGCATGTTAAACAGCCAAGCCAAGTTCCCTCTCCTGTGTATTATCTGCCTGCTTGTGCCTGCAGGCATAGATGATGGATGTACTTGACCCCACCAGGGGTGTTTGCTGTGTTACACCAGCGAGGCTGGTAGAATTAGGGGCAGCTCACATAGGCAAATGGGATTGAAGGCCACAGACTTGATGAACTTATTCTTTTTTCTCCTGCAAATGAGGAGCCAGGACATCTGGTGGTAATGATCTAAATGCACTTTTATCCCATTGCAACATAAACGTGAATTCCCAAGTCACCTAAATCCACATCATGTAATTATGAAAGCAGCTATTAGTGGTGAGGAAGATAAGTAGCGGAGGCTAGTCCCAGATGTTTAAAATCCTTCTCTGGTACTGATAATGGCATGCAAAACCGGGTACAATCAAGCAGTGGAGGCTGAACTGCTTCAAGGCAGCCCTGGGGTGGCTGCTAGGTGACAAGAACTGGGGAAGCCAGTGAAAGGAACACCTGAGTAAATATTCTGGGGACTGTTGGGGAACTGGCAAGCACCTTGTGATGTTCAAGTGCTTTTTTTCCATGGAAAGAGCAGAGCAGGCAGTTAACAGATTAACCACTACAGCTTTGGTGTCTTTTTTTATATATAAACTGATTTATGTCAAGAGAAGATAGAGCACATTAGGAAAGTTCAGACTGCAAGGGAAAATTGCTGTGACAATCTGAGAACCAACATCAGCAGGAGCTCAGGGAAGATGCCTGTGTGAGGATATCCCAGGGCACAGAGCCTGTGGGCAAGGACAGATGTGACAGATAAGACTATCCCCCAGCACCACAATGCGGTTCTCTGCTGGGGAACTTGGCCCTGCTCTGGATAAACTTGCTTAGGAACTTTTGGTCATATAACAGTATGTAAGTATATATGTATATATGCTGCAAAGAGTAGGCAGGTGAACTTGTCCAAAACTTTGGGTATTTTTTCCTGGCACTTATGCAGAGACATCACGGCTCATGACTTGGCACGTTCTCACCATCTTCCTAGCTCTTTTTCCTCACGCATAAGATGCAGGCAAATATACCAGCCAATGCCAATGGGCTTCTATAAGAAATAATGAAATATTGAGCACATTTCAGCAAAACTTGCCATAGGTTTAACTCCAGTGAACTAAAACCCAGCATTACTTTTTTAGTTCATTGCTCTGGACACTGAACAGGCTGTAGTGGAGTGGATTTATTTGTATTGGCTTACAAACATAATAGCTGCATGGCTAATTGTCCTGGATGACCTACAGATTTTCTACCTGTGTTGTTTAATTCTTCACTTTAACTCTCCAAACCCCAAACCTAAGAACGTCCAGTTCCAAATAGGAAAGAAAAAGCAAGGTCGAAAAGGACCAAAAGTGGTAATAAATACTACAGTCACATGAAAAGTTGTTCCTTCCCCCAACCTCCAAATCACAAATGGAATGCAGTTTAAAAAAAAAAAAAAAAAAAAAAGAAAAAAAGAAAAAAAAGGCAAAAAAAATAAGGCAGATCAAATATTTATGTTGCCTGCAGTCATCGTGGGGGTCTTTCCAAGAATGGTTCATCCTGATTTATGGTCAGTCACGATTCAAATGACATGAGAAAACTTACAACATGAAATGAATATCTGGGGAGTGAATCATATTTGAAAATAAACATTTAAAAGAGAAAACAGGATTGTGTATATGCAGTGCAGGCAATTACCGCAAGTTAATGTTTTCATTGTGTTTTCTGCACATTCAAAGAAACATTTCATAGAAAAATGGTGGGAAGGTGTTTTGTTTACAGACCAAGATATAAAAGAGAATTTAAAGATTAGATTCATTTTACTTTCACACTGCTATACTTGCATGTATGAAATACTATTTTAGCATTTATAAATTAAACATTTTCAGGTATAATTCAAGTTCTTTCACTAGGAAAAGATGGGTTTGTAGGCTCAGTGTTAGCCTTCAGTTTGCACTTGTATATCAAAAAGGCATATCTATATCAAGAGCCCTGACTTTCTTTTAACATGCCACGATTTCTCATGGGGATAAGTTTGTTGGAATTAATGCTCCCTACTCTGGTTTAGCCTTTTCCTTTACCAAATAAGAATAAACCATTATGCTATAAACACTGTTTTACTACTTGATAAGGATCTGCATCAGGGTTAGGTTTGTATTACCTGACTAATTCTAATCTAAAATGGTTTAACTCCTGTGCAGAAAAACATAGCCCAAAGAAAGTTTCTTAAAACTTCTCATGGTTAAATGAGAATATGCAGGAAAATATTGTCATGTTTTGTAGAAAAAAAAAAAATGAAAGCATTTGGAAAGGAGTTAAATTATTTCATTAGGTAAGGTGGTTGTCTGGTAAGCGATGCAGAATAATGCCATGCATGACAGGGAGTTCCATGGTGGCTTTTTAAACAGGTAATCTGTGTAATGCAGCCAGTTGCTTTTTGTAGATGTCACATTATTCTCCTGTAAGCAAAACTGGCAGATAAGATACTGCCTTTAAAGAAAAATTGCAATTAAATAAGGTGAACCAATGAGGCAGAATCTGGAATTATTTGCACCTTCAGGGTTAAAGCTGTTTATTGGGATTAAAGCCCAAACCCAACATTACAGCCTGGAATCAAAGGTGCTATTCTCTTTGAAAAACATTACCTTTTCTACTGTCCTAACCAAGAAAAAAAAAAAAAAAAGGCTTAAGAATCGAGGTGTTTTAACTCTTCTCTTTTTAAAAATAAAAATAAATATTTTTTTTCCTGAAGTATGACTGTATTTTGAGCAGTGCTTTTCCTCACATGAACTTTCTTCTCCAGAGGGTACTGCTTCCTTTCATAATAAATAAGGTAAGAATAGAGAAATGATGGCTTCCCTTATTCCAACAACATACTCATTTTATCTCCCAGGGGTTAAGAGTTAACTAACACTCCATGTGCTGGAAAGCAGGATTCGTGGAGTGGAACAAAACCAGTCACAACATCCCACAGAAAAGGGAAACAAGGGACACGAAAGGTTGTGAGTCACCAGGGTCAGGAAAAAACACAGCAAGGCTTGTAAGGAAGGGTTGCTGTATCTGCCTTTGATGTTTTAATTATGAATGTTTTTTTTTCTGAAGTGTTGCAATCACCCACAGAATGTCTCTGTTCCAGTGTTTGATTATTTTTTTTTCCTCCGATTGTCTCATTTTTGTCATCATCCATGCCAAAGAAAATCCAGGCATAAAAATTTATTGCAGAAAGGAGATGATCTAATAATAAATCCAGGGACTGGAGCCCTCCATGTCACAGCTTAGGTCTGTTTGTGTCTCTGCATTTGCCTCTCAGGAAAAACCTGTTCACTCTTGCAGGCTCATACAGAAATGAGATCTTTGCTGGTGCTGGGACCTGTTACTAGTTTGCAGTTTGTCAGTCGTGCCTTCTCTTGTCACATGTAACTGGGGTGTTTAGCAGTTTGCTGTCTCGGATGGGTGCAGCTTTCCCGTGTTATTATTATTTTCCTTTAATACCCAGGTTCAACAAGCAAACCATCATAACTATTGTTTAACCTTCTGTAAATGGCAGAAGGGAATGGAACAAGGATTATTCATATATATCCTGAATCCTGAAATCTTGCCCAAATTTTACTCAATTCTACTCCTAGAGATCTATGAACATCTCAGTGGCCTGGGTTTGGACCGACAAAAATTATGCCAAAATTAATTGTGACACAACAGAGGGGAAAATGAGTTCAGGCTGTGGACTGGGGGATAGAAACATCCTGCTGCACTCCTTTATCAGGTGAGAAAGGGGGCAGAAATGCTGAATGGTTGGTGAGCAGTTTCCTTTAGATAAACATGACAAAAATGTGCAGAAATTTCTTTGAAGCTGAGACATTCACAACTCTTGCATGAGCAGGACCTGCAGTAAAACAGAACTGCCCCAAATCCTCTTGGATGGGAAAGCAATTCTGGGAAGGAAAGAAATCGTGTTTCCATCTGACTATCCCAAATCCTGAAGCAACTTGCGGAGGAGCCTGAGGGGTATTTTAAATCCCCTGCCACTATGTCATCATAACACCAACACCAATTTTGCATGGAACGTAAACCGTGACAGCACTATCTTGGGTGTACTAAACCCCCAGGATTGCTGTCCTCTGGCGGAATGTGTGGTCTGCTTCCAACAGAAGAAACTATCTGCCTCTAGATGCTCTTCTCTTTTTTATTCTTTCTCCCTTCTTCAGTCCTTTGCTGTCGATTCCACAGAAGGGCAGTATCCAAACAATGACATGCACTTGATAAATGTGAAGGATAGTGGTGTTTGTTCTTGGTTGGTTTGGGTGTTGTTTTGATTGTTTCTGCGTGTGGTGTTTGGTGTGTGTGGGGTTTTTTTTGTTTGTTTGTTTGGTGGTTGTTTTTTGGTTTTGG
>VZRU01014079.1:327-19020 GCA_013398155.1 Pedionomus torquatus | reverse complement strand
GGTGGTTGTTGTTGTTTGGGTGTGGTTTTTTTTTTTTAAAAAAAAAAAGAATTTCTAAAACCGTTAGCTGAATGGGAACCTCAGTCTGGACCCTGTAAAGTTTAGCCTGTGACCAGTCTTTTAAGACTCAATAAAACACTGTTGATTATTCAATGTTTCTTGCTATGATGGTCCTTATCCTGGTACCTGTGAAGTGTCTGTGCTTGGAAATGTCTGAGACCTGGTTTCTAATACATCTAGCCACTAATTCACCAGAAAGAAGCTGACAGCAAAGCACATGAGTGTCCTCAGCTCAAAGTAAGAAAGTTTAGATTAAGGTTACTTGCTGTGAGAAAGGAACTTTAAAATGAAAAGAAGAAGTGAGCAGAAACAAAAGACACTTTTTATTTTTAGGAGAGAACTTGGCTTTGAGTAACAATCACTGGAGGGTTCAGGACTTTTGTGTTCTTATAAGAATTTTAATATTGCACTGCTGGTTGACAACTGTGAACTATAGTTCTCTGCTGCATGGTGATTCTTACATTATTTATTTTAGTCTCAGTAAAAGCTTCCTGTCTTGAGATTGGCTGTGATTTAATGGCATTCTTCTAACCTGACTTTTCATGACAAACTCCTCAGCACTTCAGAACAGCTAAAGTACATTTAAAGCCCTGGAGGTTTCTTTCTGTCTTTATTTCTCCCCAAATCACAGAACGTCCAGACTTCACACCCGAGTGAAGCCATAGTTTTGAAGTGCCTACAAGAGCCTGAGAACTACATTTTAGTGGGGGCAAAGAAAAGACAACTTACTATACGTAGGCATACTCATTAACAACAGGCAATACTCCGTCTCTAAAAGATGAGCGTTTGACCAATTGATTGCACAATGAAATGCCATCTGCATACTTGTACGAAGATGGAGCGCTTCATGCTTTTGTCCCTGCAGCTGCACCTGGAGCCCAGAGCAGAAGGGCTGAATGCTCTGAGCAGATCTCCATTTTGCACTGTTTCCATAGGCTGTATGTTGAAACAGCGTAGCTGTTAGTACCACAAAAATTACCTTTTCGTTGCCACCTTATGGAAGGGTCATAATAGTAACTGCACAAACCTCTTTGATCCTGTTTAACTTGACTCTTGATGCCTGCTGTTGTTGCTTCTGTTTTTCAGCTCGTCATGAAGTGATCACCAAGGAGATCCTCGAGCTGGATACATGGGAGAACCAGTGGAACGTGGTGGCCATCAATGTCCTCATGCACGACAGCTACGATGTTTGCCTTGTTGCTAGGCTGAACCCACGGGATCTTATCCCGCCTCCCCCGGATTTAGTGGACCAATAGAAGTTCAGTGACTCTCAGTGCTTCCATATTCTGCAGAAACTGAAGAATTTGGAGAGACAAATGCTGCATTAGGTCTGGATGACAGCTGAGTCCCACAGAGAGGAGCCAGCAACAAATGCTTAAGGACTGAATTACCTTTGAGCTGCACTTATCAGATGATGCTTAATTTGCTAGTACTGGTACTCTGGACTTCTGTGACTGGAAGTCAAGGTTGCCTAGCATTTGTGTGTGGCTCTTTGTCTTCCATCTGGCTGTGCAAGCTCTGGTGTTGGGTGCAGTTTGGGCTTGTGGGACTGGGTTCATAGGCACAGTGGCAGCCCAGGGCTCATTTCACAGCACAGTGTGACATAGGAAGGAAAGCTCTAGCCAGGGAAATCCCTCCTACTGTGCTACCAAGGAGGCTAAGAAATATATTAAGTCAGCTGATGAAAACCAGTCCAGCTGTACGAAAGGGCCAGACTGTACTTGACTGATACAGGAGCAGTGGGTAAACAGAGAAGAGCCTTTGTTTGCTTTAAAGAAAAAGATATTAGCCAAGAACACCAGCTACTGTAAACATTATCTAACCCACAGGACAGTCAAGAGATCTTGTCTTTACCAACAGAGCTGAGCCTGTGCTAGTAGAAAGCTAGTCTTTTGGCAACAAGTCACAAGTGAGTCTTCCAGCAGAGTTAGTAGCAGCCTGTACCAAAGAGAAGAAGAATCCTAAATTTTCACATAGATCCTACCTGCTGCTGTTGTCTGTTGTGACCAGAACCTTAAAGCTTAATTAGAAAACTCTCTTCCTTTGAAAGATGGAGAAGTGGATATAAATTAAAAAGTAATAATGAGACCAGTGTTATCTGCATACCAGCTCCACAGCTACAGGAAAAGCATAGGTGTGCCAAACAATAAATGTTTAAATAACGGTAGCTGGGTTTATAGGTTTAATGAAATACCATAAAGTAAATTCTCTACCATCAGAATTGGCTATAATCACAGAGAAGAGGAATAATTCAAACGGAGCTTCTTAAGGCAGCGTTAGCCTTGACTGGGCTTGAATACGATAAGTTAGGGAGAAAATTGTTACTAATACTGCTATCCCACTTGAATTAACAATAACTATAGTAATTCAGTTGGTAATTGAACTTCTTCAGTTCTCTGGTGCCTATCTTACCATGTATCTGTCTGACACTGCCTGGGCAGTATGGACAAGAGAACTGGAAATCTCAGTTGTGCTCTTGGGCCAAAAACTCAAATGCTAGTATGTTGCAAAGCAGGTTAAGTGTCAGGGGCAAACACGAAAGTAAACTATGATATACTACAAGAAGGATCATTGTCAGCAAGAAGTTGCTTTTGATGGATACAAAAGCAACAACGAAACTAGAATGAAATAATGGCCAAAGAAATGAGGGATTCCATTAGGTAGCTCATCCATAGTCACTTGCAGGATTTGCACTTCACAGCATCTCCATTTTCTTTTTCAAGTGCATTTTAGGCTGCAAAAATGTCAGCTTCTCCCCCAGCCCCGTAATGCTTCTGGCAGAGAGAGATGGAGAAGATGACCCCAAAAGCCCTTTCTCAATTCTGACTCTTCTGATTCATGACCTATTCTCAAAAATATCCAGTATGAATATCAAGCTGTCATATAAGAATAATTAGCAGGAAGGTCATTAAAGTTTACCTGATAACTATAGTAGAACACTGAAGACTGCTCAAACAATAAGGGTGGAGGGGAAACTAAGGAAAACATGTCAAAAAGGAGTCAATCTGTGAGCCTTACAGCTAATCCGTTGTCTCCCTTTATGCTTCCCAGGCAGAATGAGTGTCGGAGTGTAAACACATATTCTGGTGTTTGTATCACTTCTGTATCACCCAGTCATTCTTTTTTCTTTCCATTGTTCACATGTAGGTCATTGTCTGTCTAGAGTTATAACCAGCAGGAATATCAGTGGTAAAAATCAGTGACCAGTTCCTAGAGTCTTAACCACTGTGGTCACTAAACAAAGTTGCAGGTATAAGATCAAGGAGGCCAAATCAGCTTTAATATGTTTCTAAACAAAATCAGTAGATTTTTTTCTGGTTAACCATCCAATATTGGAAACTCTTTTTTTAACTATGGTTGTTTCTGCAAAGTAAAGGGAATCTTGTTCTAATTTCTCTACAGAGCTCTCAAGGCAGCTGGAAGCAATGCTCTTGAGCATCAGTTAAGTGTTCCCTTGTGAAACTCCCAAATTCTGCAACTGTACCTATTGATTTTGCTTCTTTTGCCTTTTTTGTTTTAAGGAAGAATGTTTTAAAGGATTTTTTTTTTTTTTTTGGTCTTTGGTCTCTGCTCTGTGGTCTATTCTTGACAATTCAAATCCTTCTGAGGTTTAAAGCCTAAGTTAATCTACTGGATTTCACTCTCTGAAAGTCTACCTGGGATATTTCAATGGAAGAAGGGAGACTTTTGGAGGTTTTCGTTAGTCCTATTTAAATGCATATTTGGAACACAGCTGACTTCTCTATTAAACTTCTGTTCCAGTAGTGAGCTGGCCTTTTCTTTCCCACTTTGCATGTTTAGCTTTTTAGGTGGATATTAAATGAGCTGGATGGAAGGAAAGTATGTACTCTGAGGAGGTCTGTCTTGACAACCAAGGAGTGTCATTGCATATGTTTTATATACTGGCTTTGCAGTCAGCTGGCTTGGGCTGTACTGGGCAGTTAACAGGTTTTTCTTCGTGCTCCACTGGCAAGTGACCTGGTCTGACTATTAGCAGGGACTCGTGTGTCTGTGTCTCTCCAATTCTAACCAAGTCTGAATGTCTAGCACTACATATCAAGCAGAGAATTGTTTTCTTCTAGATTAAATATTTAGAATGGGGGCACCAATTTCTTAATTTTCTGTGGGCCCCATGTAGTTCATGGGTTGCCCTTGGGGCGACAAAAATTTGTAAACCAATACTTGCAAATGAAAGCTTGACTGAGGAAGGAAGGATGAAAGGGGAAAGCATGCTTATTGAGAGCTATAGAACTTAGCCAAAATCATTCTGAGAGTATATGAGTACTGCATGTCTGATGAGTACTGCAGTCTGTGGGTAGTCTCACACTGCTAGGGAAGTCCTTAAGAGTCTTAATTACTTCTATTACAAATCCTGATTTAAAAAAATAAAGAACAAAAAACCACCAAGAAACCCCCAAAGCCTTCACAATATGCATTCTCCAAGCTTGGGCGTTTCACTGAAATAATAGTTTACTTCAGCCCCTTTCCATCTGAGCAGTAGTTAGCTGAGCGTTTAATCAAGGCTGTCTTAACATCATCCATAATTCTAAAATGCAAACAAAGCAGTGCTGGCAAGCTACCGGCTACTGAAATGAATGGGGGATTATTAAGCAAAGGCACACATTTCAGTTTCACTTGAATTGCTGAAGTACATCACTAGTTGCCAAATACGAAGAAAAATGTTGGAGAGGTAGCTGGTCATGTGGCACACGGAGTAAAGCAAAAAATGAAATGCTATAAAAAGCTAGTTGAAGCTCTCCATTTTTATCCCTGACTGTTTCATTTTGACATTGTCCATGTAGAACTGATTTCATAAGAATCCCTCATCTCTGTTTTCATACATGCGGTCACAGGAGCTGCCCACCTATACAAACCATCACATATCTGACCCCACATACCAGGGCTATGATTGCCTGTGGCTCAGTCCCTGCCCATGCCAGACAGACACGGGCACACATTTTGTATGTGTGCAATGTTGAAATTCGCGGGGCAGTTCCTGTATTGTGTTCCAGCCGCATTGTGCCGCTCAGGAAGCCTTGATTTGCCAACAGAAGATTGCCTTGATCCACACACAGCTGTCAGTTCCTCTACCAGCGCTCCCATATATGCTCCAGGTAAGAGGCTGAGGAAGCATCAAAAGCATGACACTGGCATCAGAGATGAGAGCTGCTCCCATAATGTTGTAACATGCAGCAGAGCCCCAGTGGAACAATCTGCTCCATCTCTTCTTAGGGGAGGGTTCATATCTAAAAGGATTTGGCCCCGAATCTTCATGAAATATTTTTTTATTCCACTTCAAATGTGTAATGAGATCCTTGATCACCAGAAAGCAATGAAAATAAATGCAAAAGTAATATATGAATATTTTTTTCCTCTTAAAATACATTAATGAGGATTTATATTGGTTTTGTGCTGATCTGGAAGACAGTAACGTTCTTTTAATAGCTGTTTACTTAGTGATTGCTACTTAGCTATGGTGATGGTCTCATTCACAGGCTGCTCTCCTAATGGATTATGTGGCTCCTCTGAAAATTTATTTCATGAATCACAATGCTTTGAATCACCAGGTCAGAATTTCAGTTACTCTTTTGCAAATTTCTGTGACTCTCCCTACAGCTTTTCAAGTGGTCGCTAGCTTCAGCTTCAAAGAAAAGCTATTTTACCCCCAGTTGTGCTCAGCTGGAACTAGTACATTTGCAATTTACTATCATTTGACACGTAGAGGTTGAAAGCAAAAGAAATATTGGAAAATGGCTAAAATATATATAGAATATATGTGGAAGCACACTTTCTTCCTATTCTTGGTGAATGTCTGCTGTGTTTACTGCCCTGCCTGGGCATCTGAGGGAACGATTTACTAATAACCTCTGATTGCAGCCACAGTGAAAACCATGCTGGGGCTATGTGTTTGTGCTGCCAGAGCGGAGAGAGCCAGCATGGTGCAGAGCGGTGGTTCCTGACAGCCTGGCTGGCCTTGCCGTAAGAAATTACCTTCAAACTAAAATGCACGTAAGTGTTCCAGGATGCATACTCCTATGTGCTTTATATACATATGTATAACATTATTTTTAGAAGTTCTTTACTGACAGCAGTAGGATCCTTTTCTTAACACACACCTGGCAACTCTGTCTTCTTCATAGCTCATCAAAGTACTTCCAAAAAATTGCTGGTCTTTAAATATATGGAACTATTCCAGGCTTCAAATCAAAAAGAATCTTAAATTCCTTGCTGAGCTAAGGAACAACTGGGTAAATATTTCAGTCCTTGCCTATGTCTCCTTTCTTCTCCAATTTTTTGCTGGCTGTAGTGCTCCCCTCAGAAGCTCAGAGTCCTCTTGAAAGCTTTGTGCAAGCCTGTCTGTTTCTCTTCCCCTAACCCCGTTTTGCCTCAGCCCACTTGCCTGACCAACCCTTAAACTCCTTATTTTTCCCTTCAGTTCCTTAGAAGATGGGAAAAGCTACTCAGGTTGTCCACCAGGCTCCAGGCTTCTCAGAAGCCTTTCACTCCAGTGATACACCACCTTTGAAGGACAGAAGAAAGGCCATACCAGCTCCCTGAATTTGAGGACACTTATCTTTGAGCAGGTTCTAGCCCCAACCCAAAATCTGTGGTTCGGTCTCATCACAAGTGAAACCTGCCTATTTTACAGTGTCGCTGGTCCTCTGGCTACGACCAGGATTGGAAGGCAGGTCACTTGAATTCTAATTAGTCTTACTGCCCTCGCACCACTTGATGTTGGTAAGTTTGACATTAAATGCTTTGCATACTGTGCGTGCCATAGCCATGATTGCAGGCACAAGCCATTGTCATTATCTCTGATTCCTGAACACTGCTGCAAAAACTGTTTGACGCACAGAGGGAGGCATCTTCATTACTGCCTTATAACTCACGTCTTAAAGTCAGATTTTCTCCTGCAGTTTCAGTCAGGCCAGGTTTCACTAAAGAACCTCGTCTCTCATTTATCAGGTTTTAGTATTGGTATTTTTTCTCCACTTTGTCCTTTTCTAGTCATTCTTATAGGAATGCAAGTGACTTCACCAGCTTTTCTATTCAAACTGGCCTCCTGAGGCTGCCGGCTTTTCATTGTCAAGGTTGAAGTACAGCCACTGAAGTGCCAGTCAGCTGCACTACTTTGTTTTCTCATTCAGCAACTTCATAGTAGAGGAAATGTATTTCATCCATACATACAGTAATGTGAGAGGAAACCACTTCCCACATACACAAATTCCTGACTCATTCCTTTTCAACGTGGCTGAAACAACTGCTGAATCCTAACATAAAAAGCTATGATACCCATTCAATAGGCTTTTCCAGGCTTTCCAGTATGCGGGGGAGGATCACAGGGAGATGTCTTGTAACTAGAGCCCACAACAGAAACTTGAATCTCTAGGGTTTATTTCCAGTTCAATTACTCTGTTTACTAGTCTTGGACATTGGGTCTCTGCTCCGAAGTTCACCCATGTAAAATATAGTAATACATCTCTACTCGTTTTGTGGGTCTGCCTTGCAGTAGTTTTAGGGGAGGTGGCTCACAGGTGTCTGGAATGTTATGTGAAGATACGCAGATCAAAGTGTTATATAATGGTAGAATAACAGCATTATTGCACTGCTGTCATCTCCCTAATTCTTGGTAATGCAGTTGTCCGTAGCATTCAGAAACTGAGCCTTCCTGGGAAAGCTGAGACTGGATATTTGCAGCTAACAAGGATATTTTGTTTACTCTGTCACAGAAAAGCAACAGGAGATAACTAATTATGTGATATGTTAAGCCAAAGAAGAGACGTAAGGCTTATTGCATGTGCCTTCATAGCTAGTCACACTTCTAAACAGGCAGCACTAATCTCAGCAAATTGAGAGGTCACTAATTGAGGCTAAATTTGAACAGTAGTAATTAGAAGAATGAGGGATCTGTATTTTTCTCAAAGCAGATTTGATTTAATATATTATGCCGCTTAGCCACACTTGGTATGAAACAAAAAAGGTACTGCTTTACAGAGATGTAGAAGATTTACAGGTAACTGAGAACTGAATGTAGGTGATCTACCACAGCTTTGGTAGGAAAGGTTAAAGTCTCTGGGGATTCCCATAACGAACTTATGATGCATTTAGCCATTAAAAGGCACTGCTGCATCCCAGGAATCACCTACAGAATACGCAGAAGAGGGTTTTAGGATATTGCTGATATTTAGGATGTGTTGTGTTACTGAATTGCTACTAGGGGTTGTGTTGCCTTCCCCATCAGTGCACGTGGTAAATAATCTTAATTGAACCGACAAGTAATTTATAGTACTTACTGACAGGTTATTGGTAATATGTAAGATCTGAGATTCCAAAAATCTTCTAGGCTATGACAAGTTTTTCAGGGCAGAGAATGTTTGTTACTAAGCAGATAGTGAGATATACTGGCATTTCCCTGCAGTTAAAAGCCGCCCAACAAAACACCAAAATAAATAAATGCAATTATTTGCAGGGCAACACTGATCAGAAAGCTGCCTAACTGCTTTGTTTCCTTTTAATACATTAAACTGAAAGCCTGTGCACAACAGTTAGTTGGCAGCCTTTAAGGAAAACAGTTCAAAGAGGTGTTACATTATAAAATAAAAAAAAAAAAACCAGGACAGATCTCTCTCATGCACACTTCTGTAAGTCAAGTAGAACTATTTTTTAAGTCAGTGATGAAACAAAGGTGTGAGAAGATGCTCATACCTAAGACCTACCTCCATTCAGGGGGAGACTCATTGTGTTAGGATTTCACCCTTCTGGTGAGGATGAAAAGGCAACAAAGTGAAAGATGAGATGGAGAGACGGGTAATGGAGACTTACACCTTTCTTTCTAGCCATGAGGTCAGATACAGTGTGAGTCAAGAGCTGCTGAAAGTTACTCCCTCCAGATGGCTCTCTACTGACCACTGCTAAGCATGTTACTATACTGCAATCCCATATCTAGTGGACAGAGAATCAAAATGCTAAAAAAAAAAAAATCCCACCAAACACACAAATTAAAAACTCCATTATCATGGCTGGCCTCCCTACCGGGACCCTGAATAGCAAGGTCAAGGCCTAAATAACCTGTAATATTCATGTTCATCTCCAGATGATTCCTGTTAGCAGTGTTAAAGATACCCAGCAAGGAAATTTTGTGCTAGTTTTGACTACAATCATAAGAGGGAGAGATAGCACAAAGATTTAAGGGAAGTCAAACCATGGCAGTGGTGAGGAGCAGGGGAAGAATTCCCAAAGAATTCCCAGTCTTGTCTTTAAAACCATTTCAGATGTGTCTCTTCCACTTGTTCTTCATTCTGTCCCCACTCTCAGTTCACCACAGCAATAGCTCATTAAAAACAAAGGGAGCTGCTCTTCATTTAAGGTCAGTTCAACTCCTACAGGATGAAAGCCCATATTTAATTTAAGTCCCAAATGCCATATCAGACATTTCAGTGTCTATCATGTGTATATTTTTCTACATGCCCCCAGAATGACAGGCCAGGTGCTCCCACTGCTACCTCTGTAAGCTCCCTCTCAGATAAAAGTGTTCAAATTCTACTCTTGATTACAATGACAGTCACCCAGTATAGAACAACATCTGCCTAACTATGTTCCCCAAAAAAACAGACTGTACTCTGTGACAGCTAGGGGCATGGGCTCTGCCTTCCTTTTGGCCTTTAAGAAGGATCAGAGCAAAGGACTCTACATGAATCATAGAATCATAGAATGTTTAGAGTTGGAAGGGACCTCAGAGATCATGTCCCACAGAACTGTATTAAGCCATATGCTATTCACAGGACAGGTTGTTTCAGATTGCAGTGAAGTCTTAAATTCTAGCTTATATTCAGAGGATACAGATACTCTTTGCAGCATCCTTCAGAAATTATGCCTTTTAGGGTTGTGTTGCCCACTCAACTATTTCAATGGTTTACAACAACATAAAGTGCACAGGAAAATGTAAGATGATTTTTAAAAGTGAAAAGTGGCCTTTAAAGGTGCCTGATAGATTCCAGCTCTTCTCTTTTGTCAGCTGGGACACATGCAGGTGTATTCACTTAGATGTATGGTGAGAGTAAAGCTATATCCATATTGCAGGTGTGATTTTAAGCCGAATAGAAGTCCTCATGCCAGATCTAATGATAAACAATGAAGATTCAGTGGTCCAGGTGTCAGCTGCCCTAGCAACTCAGTGTGATTTCTAGCTGGCTTGGACAGCCCATGCTGAAGCCCAAGCTGTTACATGAACACTGCTCTCATTAATTAAGAGTCACAAAGCTAAGGTATTCACTCATGTTGTAGTGAGAACTCCTAAACAAATACAAAAAAAANCCTATGTTTTAAGGAAAACACAAAAAAAAAAAAAAAAAAAAAAAAAAAAAAAAAAAAAAAAAAAAAAACTGAAAAAGTCTTCTATAGCCAGATCATCTCGTAGTTCATGTTGCCTTGAAGCTACAAAATCGGCTATGCTGGCACAGCACGAAGAGGCACAGAGACAGAACGAGTGCAGTATGGCAGCTGCTTGTGCCAGCACTGAAAATTCACTCGTCAAACTAGGCCTTAATGCATGCCCCAGCATTCACCTCAGCTCTGAAGCTGGCCCACTGTAAAGCCTGCTATTTGAAATGCTCCAAGGGGATAAATAGTCAAAGACTATACAAAGATTGATAATTGCTGCAAAGCCTTGTCATGACTCATGCATTAATAGCTTACTGCTTGACGGCTGCTCGTGCTCTTACACCAAGATGCCAAATAGCACATGAACAAAACCATGGGATAGGAAGTTCACCCTCTTTCCAGCATTCACAGCTGATAAAACCTTTCTAAAGGTTTTCATGAAGTATTTTTTACAATGGATTAAGCCACCCCAGCTGAGCGCTGCAGCGTGGAGCAGTCATCTGATGCACAAAATAACAGCTATCTTGCCAGGAAATTTGCTGCACTAATATTGCTGTCCTAAGCAGCTCAATCTTTAATCTGATTTCTTTGTTTCTTATTTCAGGCTGTTATTTCACAGTAACAGAAATGTTCAGTAAAGACTGCTAAGCTACTTGGCATGTCTATAAAACTCAGGCGTGTTAACTATTCTCTTGCTCTTTCCAGTTGGCCAGGGTCCTGCTCGCTTGCACTTAAGGAGGACTTTAATGTGCTATGATATTGCACAGATCAGCTTGTAGTTACTGTTTTATTTTCCTAGCTGAGCTAGGTAAATTTTGATAAACACTTACATGGGTTACTTTTACGAGGAAAGTAAATCTTTATAAGCACAAATTCAAAGTGAAGCTTTGGCTTGCTCTTTTTGGAAGCATCTGTGCACTGTGTATTTAATCATATTTCTGTTGTTATTGGATTTACTGGATACGTTTTATAAAGTGCATTAGGAGATCCACAGGGATGTGATCCACTCAGAGGATGTGACCCGGGGGGATTTTGGGCCAATGAGTGTAATAGGAGCCAGGATCAAACCGAGCCCCTCATCCTGTTAGCATTTACAAAGACTTCTCTGAGATCAAGAGATAAATAGTCATAAAAAGTCAATTAAAAAGAAGTGGTATGGTGTAATTTTTATCTAGTTTGGATTTAAGCTGGCATTTCTAGAAGGAAAGGAAGTTATCAAAAAAAACACTTTGTACACCCATCTTGAATATAAACCTGAAATTATCCAGCTGCTGAAGGTCACTGTTGTTCCACTGAAAAATATGGGTGGATCAATTCTAGAGAAGGAACCAAATACTGGGAGTAACAGTATAGAAATCATAACATAAACCCCACTGCTAAAACAGCCAAAAGACCATCTGCTCTATTAAAATCATAGTAGGTTTTTGAGGGGCATTTGTTAAAAAATCTACACCAATTTTCACATCAATAAATCAGTTGAGACAAAACTGGAGTCAAAGAACAGGGGCAATAGAAGTGCCTGGGGCCTGCTCACAGTCAGCGTCCAGAAGTGCTGGTCACTGGGTTAATGACACGGTGAAACCCTCTTGTACTACGAGGAAAGAAAATCCATTAGAAAAACCTACAGAGACATCTAGCTCTGTTGCCTAATGTCTGCAGCTGTCTGCCATACAGTGGTATAATATAGAGATGAACAAGCATGATAAAAATGTTATAACCACCTTTAAAAATGGGAGACTGGAAATACAATGCTGTTTTTACTTGCAAAGTGTTTCTCATGCAAGTGTCCCTGGGAGATGTTTTATAATAAAGTTTGAATGAAATACAATAAAAATCAAATCAAAGCTCATTCACTGTATTCCAAACAGAACAGCTCAGGTTTCAGCTTTGGCTTTAAAGCCAGGAAGAGACTTTACGTGATGAATTGCTGTTGCTGCTCAGAATTCCAAAAATGGAAAAGACAATAGCTCAAAAGGTAATTTACAAATAGTTTGGATTTAAAAGCTGATGTTGTCAAGAGATCAAAAGTGAAAGACTAAAAGGATTATTCAGAAAGCTGCAAATATCCATAAAATAAACAGAATTCAGATCTATTGCAAGCTCAAAAGCATAATTTTACATGTACAGCATTTCCTTTTCAAGTACGTATATGATAATTACTGCATGTAACAATATTAATGTATTACATGTTTCATTTGCATGAGAAAGTTACGCAATTACAAGCAAAGCTCAGCCTCTACTTTGCGTGCACCACAGCAGTAGGCGTTCACGTACAAATGAAGAATGTAACTCTATGTCATCATGTGCGTGAGGTTATTTATTCAAATTCAATACCCAAATATTGATTTGAAAAACAACAGCCTGAGTAGATGCAGAAGTCCAATGTCCATGCTGTTATTTTTTTGACTACTGTCAGAACATTCCAGCTGGACTAAAACGATCCATCATCATTTTGATGACTTGAAAACCAGACAGCCTCCTCATATTGGTACTTTTCCATTCCCAAATATAGTCCAATGTGTTTTTAGCAGGAAAGGTATTTCTGCTAATGCCTCATAAAATTCTAGATTAAATTAGTGCTCTGTGCCACAAGCTGTCTCCTTAAGGTGTAAAGGCTCTCTCAGAAGGTTAATAGCAACAATTTCTAGTCCTGGCCAACTTCAAGCTGGCAGTGATTTTTATGTAAATGAATCCATTATCAGAACTATAGGCATCTGGTTACTGACTATAGGGGAAACTGGCATCAATGCTATGAAGAAATGCACTTTTTTTTGTTAATGTTCCAAACACTGTAGGTTGGTTGGATTTTTTCTCTAAACAGTGGGTCCAGGTCAGTAGTTTGATGATTAAAAAGCAAATCATAAGAGAATAATAAGATAATAAGAGAATGTTAGTTCTTAATCCTTAGAAATATGAACATGTTTGGGTTGGTTAGCTCTATTATAATTTTTTACTGAATCCAGTTAGATAAGCCTCAGTAAAACAAGCAGGGCATGAAAAATAACCATTCTGTGGAGTGGTTGTTGGTTTTTTTACAGAAAAAAAATATTTTGGAGACCTCAAAACTCTTAAAAAAGACAGGAAGATAGCACGTGGGAAGCATTTACATGTTAGAAAGAGACTTTAACCTTGGATTAGCTATGGGCCTTTCGGTCTTGCTGAAATGTTCACCTGTTGGTTCACCGTGCACTGGTGTAACGTGCGGGCTGTCAGCTGAGAACCAGCCGTTACCGATCTCGCCTGGAGTTCTGTGGCCAGCAGTAGCCAACACTGCATCCCTCAGGGAAGGACGTAAAACCTCTTCATTCTTCTTGCATACATTTCAACTGCCCATCTTGCTTGTAGTGACAGTGGCAAGTTATCTGCCTGACCTTGTTTGCTGATCTGCATAATTTTACCATAATTTGTCATAATTTGTCCCCCTTGGGGCACATTTTAGCAAGCAGGAGGTAGCTTCTGCAGAGCTTTTTTCTGAATCAACGGCACTTGCTACCACTGCAAAACTATGCGTCCCATCTTGTTTCTACTCAAAATATTAAGGCGTGCCTTGATGTTACAGGATGAAATGCTGGTCCTATGGAAGTGGTGGTGGTGTTCAGGGTTTAGCCACTGACTCTTTGTGTTATGCAAGTGCGTGTTACATAGAAGCTCTGTCTTATCAAAGCCAGAAATCAGGATCCCAGTTACTGAGAAAGCAGTGCTGTAATACTGCCTGTGAGGAGCGTGGCAGATTAAAGTTACAGTATTATAAAGTACTTTAGATACCTTATTAAGTATTGCCATAAATGCACGGAATAAATTGATGTTCTAGGAGTGCCTGGGTGAACAAATTGGAGAAATAGGGGTGTGAGTCATAACAGGAGTTAAGGATTCAAAACATTTCATGCAAAGCAGTACAAAGACATTCAGTTAACCTCTCATGTCCTGAAAATGATGTTGGAAATTCTTTTGTGCGTTGCAATATTGGACTTATGCCTGGTGGGGAAACTAAGCTTACTTCTTTTGATGTATCTAGGGCAGTTCTATTTAATCGGTGGTTTGCGTATCTCATTTTAGATATCTAAATTGGAATTTTTTTGCAAATACCCACAGGTATGAAACACCCTATGATCTTCAGGATAGGATAAAATTTTGCATTTCTTACTCATCTGGACTTAGGAGAGATGAATTTCATGCCTTTTAGAAATTGCAGGTTTCATCTTTTAGAATGCATTTCTTCAACTGGAAATGAGCTAGGGTAGAACAAATCTACATTTTTTAAAGCCCCTTCTATAAGAGGGCTTGACTGGTTAGAAAAAAAAAAAAGATAATTCACTCATTTCTTTGGTTCTTTAAATAGAAGGACCTTTTCACACAACATCTCTCATTGCCCTGTCCCTCTCTGCCCTGTAATAAAGTAAAGTTCAAATCTATGTAAGAAAACGTTATTCCACGATTATCCTACTAGCAATGTGGCTCTCAACTTCTCCCCACTACAGAAGATTCCTGTCTGCCTTTTGGCACACAGCTTCATGTTTCTCGGGCGAGCTAGGAGATTATCTCCTGAGCACAGACTATATGAGAAACTCCCTCCAGCTCTGTTGAAATCAATGAGTTTGGCTGTTGGCCTTAAAGGAGCTGGCAGTTAAGTCTCTTTTAGGTTAGCAGCATAGGAAACAACTTATTTCAGAAATGTTGTCTACTCAGGATTCCCTGAAGGTCATCCTTATGTCCATGCTCACCTGCTTTGCAGGCCATGAGCTTCCACTTGTGACCTGAATTCTTTCATGCATGCTGCCACCTCCCATGCTGTCTTTATCTGCCTGGGTAGATAAATTGGTAAGGACATCTGACAAGCAACTGTCAAACAGCCTGAGAGACAGCATGGGGATGGCAGGCAGAGGGGAGGTAAAGCATGTCACGGTTGTGGTAGCTCCCTGGCAGGCTCTGTCAGAGCACTGGAGATCCAGCTGCTATATCTGAGCATGATGGCATGTGGGTCACCACATGCCAACCTCTTCAGGGAGCCTCCCTGAAGTGAAGGGATCTCTGAGAGTATAGCCATAGTGTGCGGAGGAAGAGACCACAGTGATCTCCTGAAGTATCAGGAGACACTGAGCACCGTGTGGGGGCACTGGGATCTATTTGCAGGCAGCTTCTGGCAGGGCTGAGGTCTTTATCTATAATAGACTTAGCACGAGGACTTCTGGTCCAGAATGGGACCCTTGGGCACTGATACATTGTAACAATTAAATAATTGTAGTAATAAAACTTGCCTATGCCGTTGTGTACATTTCATGCAAGCTGAGATGGCATCATAAGTAAAGCAGTTCTTCCACCTTGTGGTTAGACAGACTTCTACTGACAGAGTTTGTATGTCAAAAATCACAGACCACATACAAATGCTCCCATTAAACAAGCCCCGCGCGCAAAGGGCTACTGGTATCACAGGACCCCTCTTGGGGACCACTGCTACAAATACTAACTAGCCCTGTTTTGTAAGGGGAACATTCCTGTGTGTGTGTATTCTTACATGCATGTGTACAAACAAACAGATTTGTAATGCCCTCTAGCGATCCCAGCCCACAGATGCTATGGGACCTGGTCTGACAACAGCTGAAGTGTCTTCTTTATCCTCCTGGGTAAAAAAAAGGCCTTTACACAGTACAACATGTGAGCTTTGGCACACCGACAAAATGCACTGCTATGGGAAGAGAGTGTGAGTGTCTCCCAGATGTGGAAAATGTGATCCCTTCAAATACAGATTGTAACCAGCTTCTGCGAGCAATGCCACTAGAACTAAAAGGAACTATTTGGAGGTAGTGAAGAATCTATCTATGCTTCTCTTCCCACTTCTACTCTCTGCCCCTATTTTTTGCTTTTTGCCTCTGGCTACTGAAGCAATCATATGGTCTTTGTTGTTTGCATCGGGGTACAATTCAGCACAACAGAGTCCGGCGTCTGTAGTCAGCCACCAGAGAGCAAATCCCAGTTTCAAAAGCACTAAGTATATATCAACTTTGCACTAATGCAATAGAGGTATATTGAGATACGTAATTTTGCAGTAAATGCTGAAGATTTTCACTGTGTGAAACAGTGGAACACCTCAGCTAACAAACCTCAGAGCCAGTAAGTGAATATTAATGTTTACAATGGTCCTAAATTAGAACATTTCCGAAGCAGGATTAGCTGGTTAAGTAAGAGGGACGGATTTGGTTGAAGGAAGAACAGCAAAACATGAGAACAAGTTACTTAAAATCCATGTCTGCTTCTCAGATGTTGCTGCTTTCTAAAGTGCAGTTTATTAATTACACACAGTTCTCCTCCTGATCATCAATACTCCAGTTGTACTGGCTGGCATCACTCCAAACTGAATCCTTGTGCCGTAGTAGGTGCTCCCCAAACACTGTGCAAAAATCAACCCTAGTGTATCAAATTCCATTTTTGTCACCCAGTCTGTAATTGGCTGCCAAAATAGTTCCCCAAGATAAACTGCCAAAGTTGAGGAGTTGCACCAGGCCAAAATTTGACCCAGTGTCTCACATTGTTTTACTGTAATAATTCCCCAATAATTGTACCGTCATTTATGTTGCTCTTCTGTTCTGCAGAACGACAGCTGCTTAGAAAGGAGCTGAACTTGGCTTCTCTAGATATTCTTTATTACTTCAGTTGGCACACCAGGTGGGTTTTTTTCACAGTACGGTTGTAAGAAAGCTAGCTTTCATCAACCATTTTTTTCTACCTAGAATTGAACTTCAGTGGCAAATTTCAGCTGTAAGACTATACCCTCATCACCCCAGATATGAAATTTTTCAGCTCCAGTATGGACAAAAGAGACATGTAAGTAAATACTGAGTTTTCGGCTTCCATGCCTAAGTAGACAATTCTATGTAATTATAAAGGTCATTTGTTACAGTAGTAAATCAGATTACCTTATTGTCTAAAGTTATTTTAAAAAGCAATAGGAACCCAAGAAGTCTGACAGGTAGGCCATGCAAGAATAACAGTCTATTAAATAGTGTTACCTAGTCTTGTGGCACAGATAAACTCTACTAGCACAAAAAGTGTGTGTGACTGTATCCCCCCAAGCCAATTTTTAAGGACAGACTTATCACTGTGCAGGGGAAATAGACTGACACCCTAGAAGACAGATATTATCTATTTGTCAAAAGAACAATTACAATAGGAGCAGTAGATTGACAAGCTCTGCTCTGCCCTTCCCCCCCCCAACTCTTTTAAAAATGCTCAAGCTTGATTCACAGAGAACACCTTTCAGGTGACACTTAATCTTTCTGGGTGGAATTCACCTCTTCTAACACCGGATGTCTAAGACATAGGTATCTAGTCCAAAGTGCTCATCTTCATTCCCTCTATAATCAATAGAGATAAATACCTCTGGAGGATAATTCATCTGTTCTAAAACCAGATGTGTAAGATAGGTAGAGTATTTCTCCATTTCTGTCAACTTGTATCTCTATTGACCACAGAGAGCATAGACAACTACCCAGACTTGTAAGGGGCTAAAAGCAGATGAGCCGTTTAGATAAGGATAAAGCCACATTACCTTTCCCACCACAGAAGTGATCTCTCCTTATTAGTAGTTTGCCTTATTTCAATAAATTTGGCACATTCTGGCGCTTTGTTGCATGCTTCTACCAGCAATGCCTGGGATCACTGCTGTTGCTTCCTTGCCCAGACTTCCACAAAACCACTGCTAGTTCTTCCTTCTTTTCCACCAGTGCCCATGTTAGCAAGTCAAACTGATCTTGATCAAGTCAACCCTGCAAGACAGCGTGTCTGTTGGGAAGCAGTTGCTTTAGCTCTAATTAGAAATGGGTGGGATAAAACCTGTTTTGATAAACTAGATGCTTTGCAATAAGCTGGTCTGGACAAGAACTCACTAAAACATTCTCAGGCCCATCGATGGATGTGTTCAATAAGTCCTAGAGGAGATGCATGGTCTCAGAAGCCTGGAAGGGCAAATATACTATCCACCAATTAAAAAAAAAAAAAAAAAAAAAGAGAGGGAAGGGAAAAAAAAAAAAAGAAGGGGGAATTAGGGCTAGTCTTTTAATCTCAGAAAAGTCAGGATCGTATAAGCAAAGAAAGCATACCTAAGCACCTAGAAAATAATAGGGAGATTTGTGGAAGCCGTTATGGGTTTCATAGAGCCTACACACTGACTCTAATTGCTCTGCATTAACACCACCTCTATTTGCTTTGCTCTTTCCTCTGTTTACCTTTCATTTTCAGACCAGTGATAACTCCCTCTAC